>JAPZEB010000008.1:24189563-24199889 GCA_029783705.1 Chaetodon striatus | reverse complement strand
GGATCTGGCTGACAAACCGAGGACACTATTGGCAGACAGCCTGTCACTCAAAGCAGCCGCTCCTTAATTATGTGTAACTTTAAACTTTAATAAAAATGTAAACGGGCGAGTTACATAAAAATTCACCCCCTGTACAGTCATGAAAGAGGAAATAAGCTGCAGAGACCAGAACAGTTTTTTCTACCACGCTGTAAACATGTTTATTTCTGCTGTTAAGTTGGACATTTTAACATGAGCAGTCTATGTCTGACTGGATTCTGGAACCAACCTCAAATGGCCATTAGAGGAATTGCAGTTTTTGGCACTTCAGTTTCGGCTTCATTTGCCAGCCCTGGATATTGCTGTTTGGTTTTGACATTTAAATTGCATGCATTAAAAGCAGTAGACTGGGTAAGGCCCTCAACAAAAGAGCATAATGACTGCAAACCTTCCTTAATGTACACTAATTACAAGTGAATTTGTGGCTGTGACACTGGGTCAACGACTCACTCTGGTATTATTCCAGCTTGTCGGTAATTTGTGCATTTAGGCTTTCATTTTATCTTAGTTAACAAAAGCTGTTTCCAGGTATTGACATGTCCTTAACAGTGGGATGGGACTGTGATTGAGGTTGTTTCCTGTTTGTTCCAGGAGCGCTGTAATAATTTTCACAATCAGTCGAGGTATTTTGGGTGTTTGGTGGCCGTTTTAGGAGCTGACTGCAACACATCCTGTGTAATTTGGCAGTCTTGAAGAAATAACTGAGCAATAAACAGAGCACTGTAAATGAAACACTTTCCACAGTCACGCACAGAAAACAGTAGTGTGATGTTACATAAACTTAGACAGTTTCATCTTGGAACTGTTAGTACTGTGAAATGACACAATTAGAATACTGAGCAGTGCAGAATTTACACTCCCTTGTGTATTTAAAGTTAAACAGCATTAGAGCCCCACAGGCTGTTTTTCCCAATTTCCCAGTGTGTGTGTGTCACAAAAATGTCCTTTTATTTGCCTTTTAGGTGGATCATTAAAGAAGGGATGACACATCAGTCACTCACCTCACAGAGTCAACATCCAAGCAGTCTGTAAAACTGGCTGAATCTGATTAACTGGGAGCCGTGGAGCTGACAGAATCCGTGGATTTACCTTCCTGTGGACCAGATGAATCCACAAAGAACCCACATCAATGAATTTTATTAAGGACATTCATGAACCCAGCCCTGTGTTGTCTGAAAAATAGGAACAGGGTATGCTCGTTGGACAGCAGTGATATATTTGAGCCCAGCCACCTGATTTTGACTGTGACGACATGTCTCTGCCCAAGCGGAGGAAAATCAGGACTTTTGCTCTGCTGTGTTGTGTCATTACATTTACAACACTCCTGTTCAGTTACACTTTCCGGGACCCCTCGCTCTACTTCTTCAAGTACGCTTTCCGTCTGTCGGATAACTTTTTCTCCAAAGGGCTATGTGCCTGCCGACAGTGCATGACGGAGCTGGAGGACGACCCCTGGTTTGCTGAGCGCTTCAATCAGTCCGTCCACCCTCTGATGACCAGGGAGAACAGCGTCCTCTCTGATGAAACCTTTAAATGGTGGCAGGTAAGATTCAGGGGATGTGTTCAGGGGATTTGTGATTCTATCCTACAGAGGATTGCAAGAAAAAAAAAACATGCACATTCAGCTTCTGAGCAGACGAGATGCTTAGAAGAAAGATCATGAATAAAGAACAGAGATCACACACTGCTGTAATGCTCCCAAGAAGTGTTTGTTTTTGCCACATTGATTGTTTCAAATCCAAGGGATCTTCAGCAGGATCAAGTTGTGAAGCAAACTCCCACGCACAATTTGTTCACATTTAACAAGCGAGATGGTGGATATGGAGATTGTTGTTTACTCTCACCATTTCTCCCACATCTATAGACAAAGAGATTCCATCAAAAACTGAAGCATCAGTGTTTATGTGTGCGTATATATAGGCTATAGTGTGATAACATAACCATTCACTGCATTCTGCACTGGTCCTCAAGAAATATTGCTTTAAACACTATGCAAATATGCCACTTCTGTTCATAAAGGATTGCTTTAACTACAGTTAATCCCAACTGTCTGATTATTAAGTCTGTCCTTAAACTTTATTTAAATTATTGATGTTCAATAACACATAAAGAATTCTGCTTTTATTTGCTGTACCTACTTCTCCACCTGCCTTGCCAACACTTCATGTAATGCATATGTATGAAATGTACTAATGTAACATACCTTGTACAATGCATACACTTTATACTGGCGACTGGTTTGACATGACTAGAGCATGATATCATCGTAAGCCCCTTTTTCACTGGAAAAAAACCCCACTAACATCTGGTTTTTGTCTTCAGTAAGAAAGGTTACACTCCACATTCATTTTTCAATTCAATTTTATTAATTCAATTTTATTTGAAAAGCCCAATATCACAAATCACAATTTGCCTCAGAGGGCTTTACAGCATACGACATCCCTCTGTCCTTGGACCCTCACAGTGGATAAGGAAAAAATCCCCCCCAAAAAAACTTTTAATGGGAAAAGATGATAGAAACCTCAGGGAGAGCAACTGAGAATGGAGCCCTCTTCAAGGACGGACGAATAGATGTCGTGTAATTTTTGTGGTGGCCAAACAATGGAATTACAACTTCTGAGTCTGTTGTATGCCACTGTGCCCAAAAAGACTTTTACATTATAGACTTGGGAGAGACACCTGTTGATCAGTGGATATATATTTTTTGTTGTCACAACCCCCGAGATTTGATCCATTCAATATGATAACATTTGGAAAGTCTAGCAGAGCCACACAATTAAATAATTTTATCTCCATTCAAGTTAGCACTAAACCGGAAGTTGCCAGATTAGCAGTGGTCTTTAGAGGGCCAAGTGATGCAGAAGCAGCCCTCATCGTCTGGGTAATTTACGTTTTTGGCTTTATGCGCCGCTGAGAAACTTTCAAAGGAATAAACATGCCCCACCTCCAAGTGTCTTTATACATCTATGATTCATTCCCAGGACAAATGACTGATGAACGGCACCTGGATGGATGCACACATTTTTGTCCTCTTTCCACTTAATGCAATGACGTACCATCTGTCTCTGTCATAGTCATGTCAAAACATCTCTCCAAATGAGTCAGCAAGTAACAGATGTAAAAAAGAAATAACCACCACAACATTTTCACTGGCCTCCATGCCGCTCTCTGCCGTTTACTGACCCCGTTTTTCGCCACATTAGTGATGCCAAATGTGCCACACTAGAAAAGAAAAAGCAGAAAGACATCCTTGTCCACTGCAGAGGGAAAGGAGCCATCGCTTATTATTAGCAGGTTTTCTGCTTTTAAGAAACCTGCATATGTGCACTAATTTTGGTGAAGGAAAGGGTATTACTAAGAATGAATACACTGATCACTGGTTCCTTACTTTAATATATTAGTTGCAAAGGAAATACATTCAGCGGCTTTTCTGCAGAGAGTTGGATAAGAACATCAATACCACTCTTATTCATGCATATGAAATATGGAGCTAGATTCAGCAGTGATAAGCTTAGCTTAGCATAAAGACTGGAGGCAGGGGGTAACAGCTGGCCTGGTTCAGTCAGAAGGTAACAAAATACACCTACCAGCACATTAAAGCTCACTAATCAGAACCTTGTGAGTTTAATGTGAATAAAAACAGAAATGTGAAAATGGCAACTTGAGTGTAGCCGTGAGTTCCCCAGCACTGACACACAGATTCCCCAATGGGTTTACAGTCTTTAATTCAGGCTATCTGCTCCAAACAACCCGCAGCTGCCCGGCTCCTTCCGTGGTCTCCCGTACGCTACATTTTAACAAAAACCAACACACAGGCAGAGGTTTCCTTCCTGCAGGGAGCAGGCGTCTCCCCAGGACCAGCACACTACTGCATAAAAGAGGAGAAAGAGCAATCAGTTTAATCAGCAGCAGCTGTCCCAATCTACTCACCTGAGCCATCCCCCCACACTTCTCTCTCTCTCTTGCAGCCGACTGCTAACCACACCCTCCTCCACATTGTGGTTTTAGGGGTTTTGTAATTGCCCAAGCACAGTGACCTCACAGTCTCCACTGGTTGTCCTGTAACCTCATGGCAACTGATTCTGTTACCTTTCAGCCAGGCCGGGCTTGCTGTTTCAACATGCTTTCAGGCTTTATGCTAAGCTAAGTGTCTGCTCATACTGACAATGCAGACGCAAGTGTGGCCTTGATCTTTTCACCTCTCTATGCAAGGATGCAATGTTGAACTATTCCTTTTATCCTAGACTGTACAAGGCTCACAGTAATATTGACAGATTGAGCTCTTTAGCTGAGCCAGTGTTGCTATCCAATGAGTTTAATACCTCGGCTATAATTTAGAACAGCAAACAAACACCTGTGTCATAGGTGTGTGGTTTAACCACAGCTAAAATAAATGCTGACATCGTACATTTCTGAAAACCATGGGTATGTTACATTTGGATGTTATAAAGTAGCAGATACACTGAAACTTTATGTTTCAATGATGCTGTGGTTAATATACTGTGTGGTTGTGTTCAAGCACAAAAACATTTGGTTATCATTAGAAAAGGTTTGAGTTAGGGTTAGGCCGTGTTTTGGCTTAAAATACAAGCTTTTTGGACCACAATTCCTGCTGGAAGAACAGCAATGTGTTAGTAAAAAGCAATAGCTTTTCTTGGCACTATCCCAGTTGGAAATGCAGAGATGTATTGGTATAAAACGGTACAAAACAACTATCCTCAATGAAAATAGTGACTGGTTGATAAAATAAACAAGTTTGGCCACCTGAAATGCAGCAATGACTTGCTAAAAAATGACCGGTTTTATTGTGTGTTGATCTCAAACAGTGGCAGGTAGTGGTCTGCAGCTTCGCAGGCATCTTGCGCTGATGAAAAAAAATCACCTCATGTACTTCATCACTTAAGAAACGTTGATGTGACACATACAAAACATTCAAATGTAAAGCATCCGTGGTTTTTAGAAACATACGACGCAAATTTTCCTCTGGCGACTGAGCAGGTTTGTCATAAGTGGCCGTGGTGCAGCTTAATGAGGTATATTGATGCAGAAAGTAACTCAGTCAATCAGTCAATATGAATGAAAAAAGATTTTCTTCCTTCCAATTAGGCATAATAGCATTTTAGTCTTTGTTACTGAAGCAAGAAAAACTGGCGAATATCCAGTACCAGCCTACTTTTGCTCCAGTTTGTACTTGTATACTACTACCTGACACTGCAGTCAGTGGAGGAATTGTTATCTCTGCCTTCTCCATGATGGATTTTGTCACCTGTATGATTACTGAGTGTCAGTGTTAAATGCCTGCTCGAGAGAAAAACCCTTGGATTCGAAGTGACTGACACAAAAACCTGGTATTTACTGTTACTGCAGCTAAAACATTTCCTCCTTTCAGACTTGCTCCACTGGAAATATCTTATTGGATGTAATGCCACCTACATTTGGCCAGTCATGCACAGGGATCACACCAAATATTAAATTGAACCCAGAATTAGTAGACAAAATAGTTGTTGGAGTGTTTTATGGAGTAGTTATTGTTTAAATCCACTTTCTTGCAAATTAGAATTCACGTCAGCTATATAACTAATCATGCACCAGTCCTAATTTACTGGACTTTCTGTGCATCCCATAGAGCACAGCTCTCTAAATTAGAAAAGCCTATTCACAAAAATTTATGTCACACAATTATCCTACCTTTGTTCTGGAAGGCATCCAGTGCTTTAGGCATTCCCACATTCACCTCACACCATGTCCAATTAGAGGCAAGAATAGAAAAATTACTGCAAGGTTGCCTCCTGTCACTACTCATTTCACGAGATGCTTCTCACAGGGAGCTTGATGAGGCAAGTGTCACATATCAACGTTAGCCCAGCCAGATGGTTTGGGCTGCTCTGCTGCAAGGCAAAGGCATGACCTCCAGGTGTACCGGGGCTCATTCCTCCGATGAGATGTCAAAGCTTACATGTTTCAGCTAAATGTAATTTCCGTAAAGGAGGGTTTTGAATGTTGTGCAATCTGGATTTTTTGAAGGTTTACACTGAAGTGGAGTTTAGTCTTATGATTAAAAGCTCTATTTCAATGTTATTGTACTTATTCGATTCCAAATAAAATTCAAAAATGTTAAATTGTTTCCCGAGAATTGTATTGGCAATGTGGAAAAGCCTCTACAGTAATATTTAAAGCATGACTCACTAAAACTCTGCATTAAAACTCAAGAGAGATAGCAGAACACTCTGTATCCGTTCAGTATTTCCAGCTGCAGCAGCACAATATATAACAGTGTACAGTGCACACACATTCCTGCATTTATTTGCTGTCTCTCCGAGTTCAAAGCCACCAGAAGAAGGCCAGGCCAAAAGAGCCCCCGCAGACGGAGCTAAGCCGCCCCTGAGGTTATTTCAGAAATGTGCTCGGTGTCTCGAGCTCCGCTGCCCTTGTTCAATCACTTCTACTTAAAGTGGCCCTGGAGCCGTGGCTCTCTCTGAGGTCTGTCTCTGCTGTGTCACCAGTGGTTGCAGTCAGAGAGGCAGCCGGCCAACTTCAGTGAAGTGGTGGAGGAGCTGTTCCAAGTCATCCCTGACGAGGTGCTCTACATGGATGCCACCCCTGAACGCTGCAGGACCTGCGCCGTGGTGGGGAACTCTGGGAATCTGAAGGGGGCCCAGTATGGCGGCCTCATCGACTCCAGTGATTTCATCATAAGGTCAGATAGCACTTCAGTCTGGGGTGTGATTTTGAGACAAGTGCAGTCACACACTTTTCGGTATTTGCTATGATATGATTTATTTTTTTTTTTTATGATTTTCTTTTTTTTTTTTACTGATTTAAATGTGTTTTTGTTAAAAAAAAACCAAAACATTTCAGTCTCTCACAACGTAGCTAAATTCCCATCAGTTGTGATGACACTGTTCCCACAACAGTAAATGCTGAGATCTTGGACATACACTAACATCACTATGACCTCAGACAGGGCATCTCACAGGTTGTAAACAAGACAACAATTGAGCCTGATTATCTGAACCACTTTGTTTGGAGGTGAAGCTGAAAGAGTGCATCTGAAATGTCAGTTCATCATTCAGCGCTGTAGCATTGAGAGCACTGAGGTCATGTCCTCTGGTTTGGGTTCTTTAAGACTCATTGTGATACTGTTTAGACTCAACCTCAGTGTGGAAAAAGCTTTGAACCAATATTTTGACCATCACCTACAGAGTTAGCCCATGGTCCTCCCCATACATTTGGGCTGGAGGCAAAGGGGGCACACCCCCATCCCCCAATAAAACATGAAAATAACATTTATTTTGACAAAATTGAAGACACTTACACAAGAATTTGATGCAGATAGGCCCAATTTGGTGCATCGTAATTCCCCAGAATGCAGGAAATTAAGTGTCTGATGCTCAAAATGTCCTTGCAGATGGACCCCAGACTCCCTAGGTGCATTCTGAATCGCACACTTTTTCTTTTTACTTTTAGTATGTACTGCAGCTGCCCTTAAAAAGAATGTACAGCATGCAGTATGCATATAACTGGGGCATACTTCTGTCTCATAACATTACGCCCTGAACTTTGACCCTCTTGCTTTTATATCCGTTACCTTGGAGATAAACAAATGCCGCTTACCGAGTTCACCAGAGACAAAGATCAACCTTGAGAGCTCTGCTGTTGTTATTTTGCAACGTATGTAGTTTGACTTTAAAGTTAGAAATGAACAGAGTGTAGAATCTAACATGTTATATTTGCGACGGTGAAATTACATCTGCAGTTCTATTATTATTTATTATTATTATTTTTACATGTCATTTATTTCTTTATTTATTTATTGATTGATTGATTATTTGTTTACTTTAACTATCAATATTCCTAATATTACTATTCGACTAGTCATCAGTCACTTGAATGCACTGTCATCTGTCATTGCGACTGCTGTCAAGCTGTCATCTGTTTGTAGCTCAGTCGATGTGACGAGCCCAGTCTCACTCCAAAGTTGTCAAACTCCGGCGCTTGGGCAGTGACTTACGGTGTCAGAAACCAACGAAAAAAGGCGTCCTTTAACGTCAGCATGATATGAGGCCATTTGCCATTATAGTTTAATGGCGCCCAGCAGCGCCAGAGGGAAACACGGAGGGACAAGGACAAAAGTTAAGGCGCCGAATATCCAAGTGGGGCGGGAGTGGTGGTGGACGTGTCCAACAAACACAGACTTTCACCTGAGAGACTGGTGTTTGTGTCCCATAAGATTCTAATGCCAAACCGTATTCTTTTTTCCTAAACCAAACCATGTGAGTTTGTTGTTGGAGTGCGTCTATTTTGAAAGAGACTGTATGTAAATGTTAAATTTCCTGTATGAATGGAAGTGTATCACAAAAGAAGATAATGCAGGTAACAGGCAGAACTTGACACAGTCTCACAGACGGTCAACAAGCAACACATCCATCATATGTAGACATGGGGAAAGTCCATGACCAAACGTCATTATGTGCCAGGGTATGAGTGAGAATGTGTTGGGACAAGAGGCTCGTTCAGGGGAGATGTAAACATTAATGGCATCCTCCTTGGCTGAGCTGTAATGTTAGTTAGTTCAGTGGTGAGCTAGTGGTAGATGCACACTTCCTTCTGTGTGATGATACAGTTGGCAGGTGTAGCTCAGCAGAAAGACTTTCTACACGAAACTTCTCACAACAAGGTCTGTGAATTATGTTAGGTGTTAGGTAACAAGGTCACGATTTCTGGAAAGAGACTGTGATATTTTCTATTGTTTTTGTCCGCTTTTTTTGTTTGTTTTTTGGCCCTTTGATCACCACAAGCTGAGTGCCAGTTAGTTCCATTATATTGGAGAGAAGGCAGGCATCTCCAACACTCAGCAACTTTTCTTTTTCTTCAATTTTCAATTCTTGAATACACTTTTTTTTTTTTTTGGCCGTTTTCTAGCCAATACAGCTGTTCAAGTATGTTTTGTTCTTGCAAACCTTAACATTCTCCCATGGTCTTTTTCTAAATGCATATAGTTTTCCCATTTCCTCATTTCATTGTCAGATCAGAATGAGACTTGGATGTATGAGGAAGCAATAATGGAAATCATGTCTTGTTAGTGTTATTCTGTTCCTGTATTCCATCAGTAGTAGTCATGAAACGCAGTAAACACAGAGGTTTGAACACAGACACATATAAACAGTTTCTATCACTTACAATATACAACTATGGCAGTGACAGCAGGGGCCAACTTACATATCAGCTTTGTTTTCCACAGGGATTTAAAAACAGGCGTCAGGGTCAGAACTTGACATTGAATATGCAAAAGATATAAATAAGACATTCATATAAAAATAGGCTTTTACAAAATATACTCTATGAACCAATATTTACCAAAAGTGGAGAATGTGCCCGTGTTTGTGATCAGTGACTAAGACCTGTTAAGCTCAACCAGCTTGAAGTAAGCGATGCCATTGAAGACAGTCAGTAGAGCGTACAGCGTTCGACCTCAACAAGTGGGATTCTCTAGACTAGCAGCAAACAGAGGGAAGACGAACTCATGAGAGGGTCAGAAGGTCAGTGTGAGTAGCCTACAGCAGTTTTATCTGGAACAAATATTCCAAAACATGACACATTATTCCAGGCAGGTTCAAATCCAGTGTGTTAACAAGTGTGGACAAGTTTCGCTTTAATAAACTAAAACCCAACATTTAGTTATTTTTGATCCATAATGGATAAAATCAGTAGTTTTTTTATAGAATAAATTAATATTAATTATTTTCATTCTCTAAATACAGTATGTTAAATATTCCAAATGGCTGTGTCATTTCATCTGCGCACAGAGTGAGAACTACAGCAGTGTGTCCTGCCCAGCAATCACATCCACCATAATTCATTTGCATCGGCAAAGTCCATTTCCTAAATGTCCATATAGCTTAAAAGTCTTGGCATTTGCTTCTCTGGCTCACACCGTGGGCACCCAGTCCCACATGCCAGGGTTCAGTTTTTCCCTTAGCAGTGTTTAGTCACACTTTTTTCAACATTGCGCCCCAACAAACAGTTCAAGAAGAGGGGCGAAGAGCTATGTGTGCAAAAGAATCATGACGCCCCATCTTCAGCTTACTGTATACACAGTACAGTAGTTCCTCATTATGTATGAGAAGGCTGCAATAACAGCCTTCTTGTAAAGTTCAACAGTTCCAGTTTGTCCATGAAAACACAAAGACAAGAACCTGCATGCTCACATACGTCATTACACACACGCACGCACACACAATGGCAATATGCTAACACTCTAACACTAAGCCAGTGCCCCCAGATCGG
>JAPZEB010000008.1:24128939-24140088 GCA_029783705.1 Chaetodon striatus | reverse complement strand
TGTGTGTGTGTGTGTTTGTGTGTGTGTGAGAGAGAGACTGTGTCTTTTCAGCACACTATTGTTGTCAAGGTCACCCAAAAACGTAGACTTTTTATGAAGTTGCATCACACTGTTCTGTCAGTAGAATTTATTATTTAAGAGGTAATTTCTGTATATTTTGTTTTATTTCGAGCTATTGTCTCCTTGCTTGAATTAGAGCAAATAACAGCAGCAAATGACAATAATAAAGACAAAATTACCCTGACCTCTGAACTCAACCTGGTTAATCTGCACCCTCATCCTTTTGCTTTACAAAAAAATCTAAATTTGGATTTGAATAATGAAATAAACTCGACATACTGAAACTAAGTTATGCGACTATGGCATTGCTCGTATCACGCAGCCTTTTGATTTAAAATATATTGAAAAGCTGAGTATAAACATCAATTTGTAATATTCAGCGTCTGTTAAGGTTTGACCTGTGGGGGGCAGCAGCGCACATCCGAGCAGCCAATCTGCCGCAAACGAAGGAGCGAAGAAGAACGGGACCCCGACAACACTACTAGCTTACCTGCTTCTCCGACAGCTAGCTTAAGTTAGTAACCCACATAAAATGACTCCGTAAATGTAAACAGGATAAGAAGCAATAAAGCTGCAGACTGCGATTACGCTTTTGATGATAGGTACGTTTACAAGTTTAATTCAAAATTTGCAAAAACGTGCCAGAGAACTATTAGTCAGGTGCACACGCTGTGCTATGCTAGCTAATATGCTAGCTACAAATGGGAGCATTAGCGCGCTGCTAACATAGCTAACGTTAGCTGTTCCATACATTTGTTATGTGAAGGTAACTGTTAGCAGAGACCCACACTGGTCATGACAACATGACGGAACGGCTACTTGAATGTTACACTACATTAACGCTAGCTCTCATGGAAGAAGGAGATTATCTAGCTAAGCCTATAGACAAAATTTAGCGGTACGTTTGGGAAATTAGAAGCTAGCTAGCGTTTTGTTATCATGTAAGCATCTTTTTGCATCTTTGGTGTGAATTCACAAAGCTGTGTTTTGACTGTCTGTATTAAATAGTCACAGCTAAAGGTACTTTAATGTGGTTATGTAATGTGCAATGAGATCCAAAAGCCTCAGACTACACTGAAAATCTTAAATATTTTAATGTCAGCCACGAATTATGAGAAATGTGTAAGACTCAGAAACATTTAGAAACACAAGTTATGGCATGTAAAATGAAAGATTAAAGCTCGTTCATAATTTCTAGGTCAGCAATAACATTTATGCAAAACTGTGGCAGTGACCAACTTAAACCATTTGGACAGAAGGTCAGATTTCCTTATGTTATGCGTTCAAATGACACTCAGGTTTGATCTACTCATCTGAGTCTCATTCAGGTAACTCCAGTTGCAGCAGGTGTTCACTCACTTGTTATCAGTGAGGCTTTGCCTCGGCCATCAGTGTGTGAATAGGTGAATGTGGCAGGGAGTGTTGAAGCGCTTTGAGAGGTCAGAAGAGAAGAGAGGTGCTTCACAAGTCCAAGTCCATTACACTGGCACATCATCGGTGTAGGCTGATATTGGCTTTAAAGTGAAATATCAGAATCAGCCAACATGCTTATTCTTAATTTGCAAAATGAATGAATGTTACATACATTAAAAAGCATTCTGTGTCATGTCTCCATCTGCTTTTGGGCCATCACGATAAGAGTATGCATGCATAATACGAAGTTAATTTCACCACAGAAGAGACTTGATGATCCCTAAAATTAGGTGGGTTATCTATCTGTTGACATCTGTATTTGTTATCGGTAAAATGAGTTGTTACATATGGGCCTAGTAGATATTGGCAAAAAAATCCTATACTGTGCATCCCTAGTTAAGACCAAAGAAGATCAGTGAGTCGTGACTGTCATGGACTTAACTTCATGGGGACACTTGTACACTGAGAAAGCCAAGCACTCTGTGAAGTCACAAGGAGCTCTCTGGAACATTGTAAAGTCCCACTGGGATAACATAGGACATCAGATTTTGTACAATCTTGTGAGGTCCATGCCAGCTCAAGTGCATGCTGTCATTTTTCAGATTCAACTTTTCAACTAGTGAAAAAATACAACATTCAAAACAAATGCAAAGTAGTGTCTCCGCTAGTGGTCTCAGACTTTTGGACCCCATTGTATTTATGCAGTTTGTGAGGGCAGTAGATATTAAGACGTTTACTGAAATGATAACATTCAGCAAAACCATACTGTCTATAAAGTTAAGCACAACTTTTTTGAAGGGTGTTATCTTTTATTTGGCGTGTAGGATATTCATGCCACCACTTAGTAACAAAACTAAATTTCAATTTAACATTGTTTCACACTGCCAGCCACTTACCACAAGCCTCTCCAGATCTCTTAGGACGGATGTTTGGAGAGTAAAGGTCTGGTTTATTGTATGTATCTCAGTTGGACAGTGGCTCTCAATGTGATGTTAGAGGATCCTGACATGAACGTTCTCACCTGTCAGATGCTGAGGGCAACTTTCCAGGATGTATGCTGTGTACAGACAAGCACACACCCCCACGGCGGTGGAGTTTTCTGTGTACTGCAACTTCATATCCAGTAAGGAGAAGAATTTAGTCATTGCTGGAACATCTCAACTGTTTGTCTACAGGATTATCCATGATGTGGAGGTAACTATATGTCCCGATTTGGCTTGTGTCATTGTGAACCTTTGAAATACAAGCATACATGGTTTTTGTGATATGTTGTGTGATGTTGTTGTAATTTCAGAATACATCAAAGGCTGAAAAGTCCTCAGGTACGTCTAGATGTCATATCCAAAGTACATATTTTACCAGTAATGAATGATATGAACCCAAATGAGTGCATTTGTGGTCAAACTTCACTCTTTCCTCCCACAGATTCCAAATCTCGTAAGGACAAGCTGGAGCAGGTGGCATCCTTTTCCCTCTTTGGCAATGTAATGTCCATGGCTAGTGTGCAGCTTGTGGGAGCCAACAGAGATGCACTGCTTCTCAGTTTCAAAGATGCCAAGGTATCACTGTCTAAACTGCGCAGTGCCAGATTTTAAATTGCCTAAACTTGTTTCTGACCTGCCTATGTGTGTGTGTGATGTCTTGCCAGTTGTCTGTAGTGGAGTATGACCCCGGGACTCACGACCTCAAGACCCTGTCTCTTCATTACTTTGAGGAGCCAGAGCTCAGAGTATGTAGAAACAAGAACTCAGTGCATATATGAAAACTCAGTGTTCAGTATCATAACTTGTCTAAATTAGAGTAAATGTTGACATTCACAAGTGAAGGAATTGTTTAACTAATTTGCACTCTTTAAACACTTTCAGGATGGTTTTGTACAGAATGTACACATTCCCATCGTCCGTGTCGATCCAGAGAATCGCTGTGCTGTGATGCTCGTTTACGGCACCCAGCTTGTGGTGTTGCCATTCAGGAAGGACACTCTAACTGATGAACAGGAGGGTGGAGTTGGAGAAGGGTATGACTGCACTATACATTCTGTTTATTAAAGTCTTATAGAGTCTGGTTGGCTTGTATCCCAAAACCCCCACAGCACCATAAGACTGATTAGATGTCCATTCCCCAGTGGGTTTGTTGGTGCCAAATGTGGGAATGTCACAGCCCTCCACCCATGTTAACTGTAACTGTTTGTACTGTAGTTGCTGTATATCCATGGTTAGAAAAACAAAGAAAAAGGTTAGGAATTTGCCATTTGATTAAAAGTGTCCACTCTTATCCTGCTGCTGTTGAAGTTTCCACTGACACTCGATAGTTGTCTGTCTAATATGAATATATTCTATAATTATGACACATATGTGCATGTAATTGTCTAACTCTTAGCATTACTATCACTACATCTCATCCACAGACCTAAATCCAGCTTCCTGCCCAGCTACATCATAGATGTCCGTGAGCTGGACGAGAAGCTGCTAAACATCATCGACATGAAGTTCCTTCACGGCTACTATGAGCCCACGTTGCTCATCCTGTTTGAGCCCAACCAGACATGGCCCGGGTAAGTCCACCACATTATCAGCGGGGGTTGAGGGGTTGATAATTGATCAGTCTATCTGATCAGAGCTGATCAGTTTGATGGATGAGTGAAAACAAACTTAAACACCCGGCGCAATGAACGATTAAGTTTCACTGTCACTGCACTTGGAGTTCTGCTGCTCCCTCTGTTCTCAGAGTACGCTCTGTGCTCTGACAGAGTGGTGTGATGAATAATCTAAAAGAATATATTCTAACAACACTCCTAACAAACTGTCTATCTCCAAAAATAGAAAATCAATGTGTGTTGGCATATATTATCTTGGTGGGCTTCTACAAATAACTGAATGTGTGGGAAACCCTGGTCCTTGTTTGCTATAAATGCATACAGTATGGCCATGGCTTTTTTTTACGTCTGGTTTCTAAGCATGCCAGATTTGATAAAACACTTAATTCCTGTTTTCTTATCATTCTGCCAGGCGTGTGGCTGTGCGTCAGGACACTTGCAGCATCGTTGCCATCTCCCTCAACATAATGCAGAAGGTTCATCCTGTCATCTGGTCTCTGAGTAATCTGCCTTTTGACTGTACGCAGGTCATGCCTGTTCCCAAACCAATTGGTGAGCTCCCTCTTTCACCACTACATATGAACGGTGTGGTCGCTAAGTTCCCATTTCACCATAGATAATTTCTGTTGGAGTGTTAGATATGGATTTACACTGTGTGAGGTGTGTTGTGTTCTTAAAGTGTTTGTGGTTGCAGCTTCTTGGTCACATGTCAAATCTTTTTAGGTGGCGTGGTGGTGTTTGCTGTGAATTCATTGCTGTATCTGAACCAGAGTGTTCCACCATATGGAGTTTCTCTCAATTCTCAGACGAATGGGACCACAGCGTTCCCTCTGCGTAAGCATTACCATTAAAAACACACACATATATCTGCATCTTTAATATCTGGCTTCATTACTTTACATATCATTTGATATTTTGCGATGCTCATCTCTGTATAACTTGTTTTGGTTCCCCAGGTGTACAAGAAGAAGTGAAGATCACATTAGACTGTTCCCAGTCTGATTTCATCGCCTATGACAAGATGGTCATCTCTTTGAAAGGAGGAGAGATGTGAGTCATTCTCATTATCACCACCAAACTGTACATAAACAGTGGAGGCAGTTTATGATTTTTCACTGACTGTTTTGGTTTTTGCAGTTACGTGTTGACCCTCATAACTGACGGCATGAGAAGCGTCCGAGCTTTCCACTTTGACAAAGCTGCTGCCAGCGTCTTGACAACCTGTGTAAGTTCTGCTTGTAACTGTGAGCAACAATGGTCTGACCAGACAGGAAGTCTCTATTTGAACCTCTTCCTCTCAAACCGCTCCCTACCATAACATTTTTACTTTTGGTGGGGATAGATAAACTGTGTATGCCACATAAAAGTGGTATACATTGTCTAAAAGCTGGGAACCTAAAGTTCAAGTTTCATATGATACCAGTGTCTCACTCTAGCTTTAAAACTGTCTGCTGCAGCCTCTGAAGGACAGTGATGTCAGCAGAGGAGGTTAGTGGAGAGGAAGAGGTTAAACAGATACCTTATCTTTTGTGTTTCTGTGGACAAATACAAAATGCTAGAGGGATTGGGGTTTGACTGACAGGGTTTTGAAACTAATACCAGTACTTATAGATTACAGCTACTGGATGCTAAAGAAATGACCATTTTTGCAGCACATATATATAAGCAGGGAGATAAACCTCTAGAAAATATCTTCAGACTTTACCCAAAACCTACAAGTAGTTTTTCATATATCTGGTTGACCTTTTAGGGTGTAAAGTAATGCTGAATATATACTCAGCCTGTCAGCTTATAGAGGATTTGGAATAGACTGTCTGCCAAACTTATGCCTCTCACTCTGGGCTCTCCTCCTCAAGATGGTGACCATGGAGCCTGGCTACCTTTTCCTGGGTTCACGCCTTGGAAACTCTCTGCTCCTGAAGTACACAGAGAAACTTCAGGAGACGCCACCAGAGGAGGGCAAAGAAAAGCAGGACAAAGAAAAAGAGAAAGAGAAAGACAAACAGGTGCGTTTGTGATTGTGTACGATGCGAATTTTAATACAGCCTTTTGTTGTGAAGGGCCTTTGAAATGCCATCTTTATTTTCACTTGATTTATGATTGTGTAGTTGCAGCAGTTACTTTAAATGAGGTCAGTTTTTCAAAGTAAACGTGCACAACACTCTCTGCCTTCAAAATAGCCTATAAACTAAAACACTGCTTATGAATTCCAGGAAGAACCGCCAGGCAAAAAGAAGCGAGTAGAATCTTCCACCAACTGGACAGGTATGTTCAAAATCATTTCTGGTATGTGACAGAAGTGTGTGTGCGATCTGCCTATCTGTGTTTCACTCAGTGTCTTTGTTTTGTCAGATGAGGTGGATGAGATAGAAGTGTACGGAAGTGAAGCTCAGTCAGGCACTCAGCTGGCCACATACTCCTTTGAGGTAAAAAAAAAAAATAAAAGCCTGATTCCTTTTCATGTAAATGCAGATGTTTGAGGAGGGTGACTGATTTTGTGTGTTTTCATACAGGTGTGTGATAGCATACTCAACATTGGACCTTGTGCTAATGCCTCCATGGGTGAACCTGCCTTCTTGTCTGAAGAGGTACACACATTAAAACACTTCCTTGCATCTCTGTAGATTGGTTGTTGTAGGTGTTACCTCCCACTTTCTTCCACAAGAATTGTATTTTGCGGTTTCTGACTTGGTTGTTCATCTTACCCACAGTTCCAGAGCAACCCTGAGCCCGACCTGGAGGTTGTGGTGTGCTCTGGCTACGGCAAGAACGGTGCACTGTCTGTACTTCAGGTAAATCCTCCCACAGATGTGATGTGCTATTTCAATGCATGTATTCTTGGTTAGACATATGCATGATAAATGTTACTGCACCATCCTAAAAACCTGTGGTCGCGAGGGCCGTCTGCCACAGGTCCAGTGATGGTGCTACAGTGAAGTCTGGGTCTACCAGGGCTGCCTCAGAGAACGGCGGAGTAGCCTGTAAACACCCCAGAAACAAGCTCACAGCTCTTAATATGCTTTTGTGATTTGTAACAGCAGCACATTGTGGCACATGTCTGGAAAGCCTGTGAATGTACAGTGTACTGCCTCTGACTTGGGTTGGGCTGCTGTAAAAGTTTTGAAACCGGTTTGATAGTATAATGACAGTGTGTCCTAACAGCAAGTAAACGTCTCTCTGTCTCGTCACAGCGCGTAACATCAAGTACTTTCTGTCTACTCTAAATCCATTAAATACACACAGTTCCTGCAGAATCGTCGACAGCTCTAAAAGTAAGAAAATACTCAGAAAACATTTAATCTGCAAGGTTAAACATTGTCTGGTAAAGTAATGCCTATATTATAAGAGCCATTTGAAACCGTTAATCACTTTTTCCATCGACCAAACTGTATTTAAAATGCTGTTGAAATGTGTGGCCCTTTGCACAGTGCATTATGAATATTGCACATTATCCAACAAATAACTCATTAAATAAAATTTACTTAAAGCAATATCCTTTTAGGAAAAGAAATCTTAAGGAAACATGCCTGATTATAACAACAGCATTTTTATTAGGTGAATGCAGTCGCATAAAATAACAGTAACCTTACATAATGAGCTTAACTGAACAGTAATTCTGGTGCTGACAGACGAGGGTAGCAACGTTTAATCAACTAGTCAGCTACTCGCGCACATCCCTAATTTCAACTTAATGAATCAGCCCTTCCCCGTCCACTGTGGCGTCACAGTTCAGTTTTAAACAGCACATCATGTTGCTTCCTGCCATTTAGGACTCCTCTTTCATCAGCTTCAAGTCTAAAATGTTGTTATACAGGTGTAGTTTTAGTCTCATGTCTCATCCTGTCACCCCCAAACAAGCATGACCCTTCTAGTAAACAAACACAACATGCACCGCTCCTCCTCCTCCCACCTCTACTGATATTTAATGTACTTCATGTTGCTGGTGCTCGGCTCAGCAGTAAATTGCACGCGCTCCTGTCAGACACTGTGTTAGTCCATTTATAAACAAGCGATAAATTATGTTGATCACGATGTCATATTGCTTATTACTAATGCAATACACGGATTTAGTGCCGTGGCGCCGTCAGCACAGGTTGCTGATGTAGGCTACTTTTTCATTTGCCTGAACCTGTCATAATGACAAATGCCAGTTCAGCCAGTTTGCATTAAATCAAACCGGTTTAAGCTCGTGCACCTGACTGAACAGACAAAACTCGACCTTTGACTTTTACACGCTTGTTTTAATTTGTTTCCTTTTTGTTCTCAGAGGAGCATCCGACCCCAGGTGGTCACTACGTTTGAGTTGCCAGGTTGCCACGACATGTGGACAGTCATCTCAAGTGAAGTCAAGGAAGACAAAAAAGTACTGTGTTTATCTGCTTCACACCTTCAGGTCCTCACTAATGAACGTTCACTCGTTTGTGGTGGCATCATGTGTTTTTACAGTATGACTTTCTCGCTCTTTTCCCAGGCTGCTAAAAGTGATGATTCAGAGGACGGGGCAGAGACAGAGACTGCTGAGGATGGTGAAGAGGGAGAAAAGGACAAGGAGGAGAAGGAGAAAGAGGAGGAAGAGAAGACAGAGACGCCCCTGGAGGATGATACGAAGAAGCACGGCTTTCTCATCCTGAGCAGAGAGGACTCAACCATGGTAAAAACACACTTTAATACACAACTTAGATCTGGCAATTTTGACCAAAACATAGATAAAAGTTTAAATAGAAACAGAACGTTAAAGGAAAGAACTAGCTATCTGGATGTTATCAATGTAACTTGGTTGTGTTCGTGCATTAAATAAACATGTTTTTGTGCAGATCCTTCAGACAGGTCAGGAGATCATGGAGCTGGACACCAGTGGTTTTGCCACACAGGGACCCACTGTGTTTGCTGGAAACATTGGCGACAATAAGTACATCATCCAGGTCTCCCCCATGGGCATTCGTCTGCTGGAAGGAGGTAAAATAGGATTTAAATGTCAAGCTATAAGCTTAAAAAGGTTATAATTATACTTTTAACCTTTAGTTGCTGGAGTAGCAAACAGTAGCAGGAGTAAAGTGGAGTTAAATATTAAAGCAAATTGAAGGTATTAAACATAATGTCAAGTTGTTTTACTGACATGTTCTCTTTGAATTCTGCTTCCAGTGACACAGCTCCACTTCATCCCGGTGGACCTGGGCTCTCCCATAGTGCATTGCTCTGTGGCGGACCCTTACGTGGTCATCATGACCGCAGAGGGAGTGGTCACCATGTTTGCACTGAAGACTGACTCATACATGGGGAAGACACACCGGCTGGCTCTGCAGAAACCACAGATCCCCACTGTGAGTACATCATCCTCATCAGTCTTATACAGTCTTTATATTTGACACATATGCCCCCTGCTGGTCACATTGAAGCTCTAGGACTTGAGTATGTCAGACTGCAGTTTCAGCAGTGTGACTGTTTAGTTCTGTGCAACATGCATCATAGACACATAATCCACTTAAATAGCTTGTAGGAGTAATTGTTAAAAATCACCTCTCATTCAACAGCAATCACGTGTGATCACACTGTGTGCGTACCGGGACGTAAGTGGAATGTTCACCACAGAAAACAAGGTGAGCTGCTCCATCAAAGAGGACACCATCGTCAGGAGTCAGTCTGAAACTGAAACTACCATCATGGACCTCAGGTGAGTGCATCACCTCCATCCTGAAACATACAGCCAGTCGCTACATGTCCTGTTTACTGACAAACGGATTGATTGATGTTAAATGTGTGTCCAGTAACACGGTGGACGATGAGGAGGAAATGCTGTATGGAGACTCAAACGCCAGCACGTCGCACGGAAAGGAGGAAATGAGCCGCAGCTCTGGGACACAAGGGCTTTCTGGGAGTGATGGGAGCTCGAGCAAAGCAGAACCCAGCCACTGGTGCATTATCATCAGGGAGAATGGTGTAATGGAGGTATGGGCCGTATGTTACATCATCAGTCAGTCAGATGTCACACCAGTTCATTTCTAGATAAACGATTCATGTCAACATCTCAATTTTTTGGGGTTTTGTTTGATTTTTAAATCAACAAAGTCTTGGCTTTCAGGGTTTGAAACTCTTTGCCAAATTTAAACAACATAAACAAAGTTAAAGCTCATAGTGGCACGATGACAAGCTAGCAGCGAACACTTGTCACCCACACTCCTGACCTTACTCAGTGCCTCTCTTTCTTCCTCATTTCTCCTTGAAATTATGAATAAAAGGCTCATAGTAACAAGGCAGGATCTGGGACAGTGGGTTTTCATGTGATTCAAGTAAACAAAGTCTTGGCTTTCAGAATATTAAAGCCTCTTAAAACCCACTGAGTCAACACTGTTGACTGGCTTGAGCTAGTTGTGAGAGGCTTCACATCGGGCATGAAAATACAATCTTAAATGGTTGAACTTTTGTCAGTATGGACATGCTTCACAGTGTTAGCTTGGTTAGATTCTTCAAAATTCAGTCACTCAGTTTAATTTACAGAAACGATGAGCACCAAAATGACTCCAGGTAATGAATATTGTCATGTGAATTAAAACGGACAGCAGTTCTTCAGATAAACATATTCTCTTGGCTTCCTGCACCGTGTTGCTGGGTATTCTTGTTTCTGTAACCTTGCAGGCTACAAAATAAAAGTGTCCCCAAGCTTTTCTGTGTACTTTTCACCCTGGGACAGCCCCCAGAGTACAGCCTGCTCTCCCACTTTTGGAGGCCAGTGGGCTCTGTCATTTATCGTTGCTGTCACTGGCGCTTAAGGCCTGTTGTCTTGCTTTGGTATGAATCAGGGACTACTGTTGTTCCAAAGTTGTATAATTGCCTGGAGTTGGTTTGTGTTCTCACGGCAGCATTTACAAGAGGACCAGATCAAATGCCTGCATCAGAAAGCTGCTCTAAAAGATAAATGTGACACTTTCTAATGTCACAATGGAGGGACAACTACGCAGGTTGATTTTAGGGCTGCTCATATTGCTGTCATTGTTCATTTGAGTCAAAGCATACAGTTTGAAAAGGAGGCGTAATAATCCTCCAGAACTGTAACATGCTCATGTTCATGTGTAATGTGACTGC
>JAPZEB010000008.1:24064212-24077107 GCA_029783705.1 Chaetodon striatus | reverse complement strand
AAAGAAACAAGAAAATATTCACATTTGAGAAGCTGAAATCAGAGAATTTAGACATTTTTTATTTAAAAAAAGACTCAAAACAATTAATCGATTATCAAAATAGTTGGCGATTTAATTTAATAATCGATTAATAATCGATTATTCGATTAATTGTTGCAGCTCTAAACTGTAGTTAACTCTAATGCTAACCGCTGTGCAGCTCCAACGAGGCTTAACTGTTTTTCTGTGTTAAAAACTGTTGTTGTTGTTGTTGTTGTTGTTAGCCATCTGCTAGCATCTAGTGGACAGAGTGTATAACACCCACATGATGACAGTGGCGTGGCAATGCATAAGTCTGTTTAAGTAAATATTGATTAAAGGTTAAATTTGAGCATAAAAATTAAAATTACATTTGAATTTAAAAATAGTAAGGCATTAAATTCAAATGGGATTAAAGAGGAACATTGAAAGCTCTAAATAAGTGTGTATGATTTATATCAGAGCCTCCTCAAAGGTCCAGTTTTTAGGATTTAGGGGCATTTATTGGCAGAAATGGAAAATAATATTCATAGCTATGTCTTTATGAGTTTATAATCACCTGAAACCAACAATTATTGTGCTGTCATTACTTTAGAATGAGCTGTTTATATCTACATACAGAGTGCGTGCTCGTCTGCAGGGTCCGCCATGTTGTCTCTACAGTAGCCTAGAAGGGACAAACTAAACATTGACTCTAGACAGGGCCATTCGTGTTTTTGCATCTGTCTCCATAGTTCTCCTGTAGGATTGACATCCAACCTCACTGTTGGATGCAACTAAAGCCAACACTCTACACCTTTAAATGTGCACAATTCAATGTATAGTAACTCTGGATGAAATGATTGTGAGTAATTAAAAAGGGGTCGCCTGTAGCAACAAAGCCACTGAGTATTATCATCCTACTTCAATTACATCAACCTTTATTTCAGATGCAACAGTGTAATTTAATCACTGTATTTGTTGGTGGTAAGTAATAAATGACAATACAGTGATGTATACATGTCGTTTTTCTGTACACAGAGGTTCAGGATAAATACATTTACTACATGGGGAGGGACGCTTATTAACTGCAGCTGGAGATAATGTGCTGAACACTGTGGAGTCCAGCAATGTGGCAGGGAAGCAGAAGTTTCATAAAAAGACTTTACAGAGGTTTTTTGGGGTAGGGTGAATTTATATTAAGGTTGAACGCAGTGGACTTAGGAAGAAACTGTTTATCACAAAGGAGCTTTGTGCTTAAACCATTCGATCGAACACAGGTTGTATATCCTGCAAGGAAACGATCCTTTAAGTGAAATTTAATTGAATAATCTGGATGTCAGTGTGAATGGTCGCGCTCTAAATGATGAACTGACTCCAGTTAGTGGGATGCCAAACAGCCTGCCTGGTTGTTAACTCAATTGAAATCTAAAGTTAAGTAACTCTGTAGCTGCAGGCGAAGGCTCAGTCTGAGAACTGCTGTGCTGTGCCTTTCTGAAAATAGACTTTCTTCTTTTTTCTCCCACTCTTGTGTTTGAGGAAGATGCAGGGTTGCATCTCATATCCTCTTAAATTTACTGACCTAGAATATTGTCAAAGCCAACAGCTATTTAACATTTCTCTTTTCGTTTTATATCCATATCTCCGAGCTTTCAAGATGCTGGTGATGAAATCTCTTTTTGGTGTTTGAGGATGAAGACATGCTCTACTGATGATTCAGCCTCCATGTTGACTTTGAATTTGAGAATGATCTTTTTGTAGGCCAAACAGCTTATGATAGAGCAGAGAAACACACTTTTAAATCCATTTGTTACAGTTTTGCTCTTGTTTTTGATTTTGGAGAGACTAAAGTATGACACCGCCCTCCAAATTCTCACCACTTGGGCATAGAGTTAGATTTTTTCTAAGTAGTTCTTTCTGATAAATACCACAAAATACTGCTGTGGTATTGGAACCCAGTGCCCTCTTGTCTTGACGGGAAATGAAACGGTCACCTTAAAGGTAATTGTCCCCACTGCAGCTCAATTTGTTCTTCATATACAGCAGCTATGACAAAAGCAGGACATATTTTCAAAGTTCACGTCTGTGTTTGTGCCTGTTAGACGTCATGACGACTGCAGCAGGAAGCAAACTGGAAATTGTGTTTCTATTATTAATCTGGAAATGGTACATTGTGTCAGCGCTTGGGTCAGACCTTTTGTACGATTGTGTCTGAGCCGAGATGTACAGACTGTGAAAGGTTCTCTGTCCCCTTTTTTTGCTCAGTACTAGGAGAGAATGTGGTATTTAAAAAGCATGTTCTTTGTGATTATTTGACTAAATGCAAATTGTATCAGTGTGTTGTGGAAATGGAATGGAGTGGAATTGTTGACCACATGGATAAATTTAATGTTTTACAGTTTTTCATTAGAGGATTTTGAGCAGAAGTTAATGGATATGGATTCATAATTAGATTAAGAATAAATCTCAGATGGATTGGTCCCTACTGATAAAGTGTCTTTTTATGACCAGATGGTGGAGGTCTCCTAACGGTATCAGGGTTAACCTTGTATGAAGAAAGGCCAAATCACACTTAAGTTGAGAATGATTGCCATTATGTGGTAATTATTCATCTTCTGTGAACCCCTTCAGAGACAAGGGCTTAATTCCAATTCATCCTTTGGCCTTAGCCTCGTTTTGCACATTCTGGTCTTGGGTAGAGGGGTAGGGCTAAGTATAAAGGACACACCAAGCCAACGCTTGGCTGTCGGTCAGTGATAGGCTGTTGGTGAGCATCGGTGGCCCTTGTTGGCGATATTCGGCTATTATTCTGATTCAGCATGCTGAAAAAGCGTCTGGTCGGTGAATAAAATCATTGTAATTGGCAGTTCAGCCCAGCGCACGAAAACAAAAACAGAAGTAAGGAAAGTAAACAAAGAGCTAAAGGCAAGAGAGAGTGAGACCAAAACAAACTTAACATAAGATTATTTTTCTTTAGTCACTGAGCTCTTTAGCAGAAATGTTTCCTGGTGGTTTGTGTTATTGTTCACAGGTGCACAGTAAATATGCTCTGCTCATTCAACATTGGATTGTGTTGTTAATTTGCTAACGTGATAACTGGCTAACTAGCGTCAAGAAGGTCTTCTGGTTTCCCTTTTTGAATGACAAATACAGATGACCACCGTCTACTGATGTGAAGAGTAATTTTCTCTCAAGCAAGTGCGTAACATGTGCTGGTTGGTTGTCAGTCGAAGTCATTGCGGTGTATTCATGTGCAACATTTTGCCGTGATTTGAGGCAACGCAGCACAGGGCTTTTGTCACAATTCTCTGGGGTCGATTTGGTGTTTCTGGGCCTTAAGGGCCACATGGCCCTCGATGTGGAGGTTGTTCGGGGCACACTACAAACTGAGTGTAATGAAAAAAAAAACCCTCACCAACAAACCCCCAAAAATACAAACATTTGGGCAAAACTGTCACTAACCCTAAGTAAATGTTTTAATTTCATGTTTTTTTATTTAATTGTAAAATTGCTTTTAAATTTTATACTGAGTGGTAAGGAACACAGGTTGCTAACATTAGCCTGAAGTAGTGCCTTGTTTTGAATTTGATGGCAGATAAAAAGGAAATGTAACTGTGATTTTACTTTTATTGCAATAATCACATCTTTTTTCGTAAAAAAAAACAAAAAAACACTGATGACGGATTGCTAATGACGAATCAGTGTTGTCCTAGAGGAAGATTTCAGCCACTGTGCCTTGTAACTGAGACTGATTGAAGAAATGGGATTGGGTAAAGCTTTATCTGCCCTCTTTCATCTCTCTCAGTATAGACGATGTCAGAACTACTGCATTTTCAATCATCTCATGTGAGAACCACAAAGACCGACACTTTTAGTGCCAAAGCACTGGGCTTTTATGTCGTTGTTAATCAGTGCTATTGTGCTATAAAACATTGTCATGGTAGCATGGACTTTAATTTTCAATCTTAATGAAAGGCCAACCTCTTGCTAATGTGGCACTGTTGAAGATGGAGTTGGTTAATGAGGTGTTCAGTGGTCACACTGGCCATTGTTCCCAAAACACCAGCAGCACTTCTTGTGCAAATGTGACATTTCGAACGCTTGAGCATAAAGCTGAGTGAAGTTCACCGGTGAGCGGAGAAGATTCGATCAGGTTTTGTCCCATCTGTGTTTTGGATGCTTAAAAGAGCAACTGACCTCTCTGTTGGTTCAGGCAAAGCCCATTCCTTTCATTTTGAGGGCTTAAAAATATTTTAATGTTGTAATCTTTTCAAAATGAATATGTCAGACATCCATTTTAAATGTATAAGTTGTTATGAGACTTTCTATGAGCCTGAAAGCAAAACCTAAACCCAGCATATACCTGTGTCTTTAAAATCTGTCCCTTAGATTTAGGGATTTCTGCCGTTATTTAGAAGAATCATCATTTACTTCTTAAAAGCGTTACTAAATCCGTGTCCGACACCTTTTGTACTGTATAATACTAAAGAAATTGACTCAAAGATACGGTCCTTTGTAGATACATTGTATTTCAAATGTCACCGTCCTCGGACCGCCTTAGCTAAAGGGCAGTCTGTGACGTTCTTAAACACTCTACATCTTCAGGGCAAATGGAAAGATCCAGTCTTAATTGGCTGGAGCAAAGAACACATCTGAGTCAGGTAGACAGCCTTACGTTTAAATGTCACCGGTGGTTACATGCTGCTATGTGTCAGTTTACCCGAAGCAACATGCGCGGAGTTGCCGAGCAAAGAATGACAGCAGTGTACCAACTGGGTGACCTTTCTTTGAAATTGCTGTTCCCTTGTTCGCTGTGTGATGACTGGGACTGTCTGCATTCTCTTTCATCTACTGCTGTCAGTTAAACCCTAATGCACCACTTGGACCATCACTTCTTTGTTATATATTATTAATCAGGAAAGGGTGTCCTGTGTAATAGCCTGCTCTAGGATTGTCACTTTTATGATTCAAAACAAATTGGAATGAACATATAATTCATTTAAATCCAGGTGAATGCAGCCCATGCAGCCAATCCTAAAATATGCTGCAGAATTATTGTCTTTCAGTTTTTTTGCAGTTTCTCTGCTGCCTTACTTGAGTTGCCATTGGTTACCACTTTGAGGAACTGGTGACCAATATTTGGCTTTTGGTCGCCATCAGTGGCAACTGCTTTTTAACATACAAAAAACAGGGATAATAGTTGATGTCAAGAGCTGACACACTCATTGATGGGCCACTGAACACTGCCATTCGCAAGATGATTGCCGCCAACCGAGAGATCCTTATGAGAGAACATTTCAAAACCGTGTATGATGTCCTGAAAATGAGGAACCCTTTACATCCTTACCTCATCTGCTGCAGGGTTTCCCACACGTATTAATTTGTGGTGACCCACCACACTAGCGTCTGCTGTCCAGCTGGCCCTAGTAGAATATATATAATGTTCAGTTATCGTTGCATTGGGAGTGCAGAGTTCACTCTGGGCACAGACAGAGCAGTAGAACGTCAGGCGCAGTGAAAGTGAAACATAAGTGTTCATTGCACTGGGTCTAAACATTTGCTTTCAGTCTCCTCTGCAGCAGCTGCCCTTCTCATCTATCATCTGACCTGATCGGCTCTGATTGGATTGACTGATCAAATATCCCTCCTCCACCCTGTGACTCAAAGTCCGCAAACTGCTGCTGAGGAGAAAAAAGAATGCATGAAGAGTTACACCTGTGTTGCATTCAAATAAAGTACAGATCTGATTTTGTTCGACTGAAAACTATAACACGGATCGTTATGCAGGAGGTAAATGACACCAGCTAGCTCAAACTTGGTGTTTGAGAAGCTAACTCAGTGAACAACTTAATATTTTTTTATGATGTTGTTTTCAGGATGTTTACTGTCAGATCTTAGAACAGCTTGCTTAGCTATAATTAACCTGGCGTTGCTATTATCTCCCGTATTGACAGCATTGCACCAATTCTGTTAAACAAATGGTCAATCAAATATTTCTCTCAGGTTGGGATGAAAAAAATTGACCAATCAGCACAGTGTAAGTAATTATCTAGTCAAACCAAACAGTGTTTAAATTAAGCTGTATGTTTGCTCTATGAAGTTATTATACTAACATTATTATTTCTGGGATGAGTGCCTGTCTGCTACTATGCAAAGGCTGTCTTAAAAATAATGAGCTACTTCATATGTGACTGTTCTTTATTAGTAACAACAAATGGCTTGATCTCAGTTACACTCAAAGTCTTTGGCTGAATCTCTGCTGGGACGATGTAGTTTAGCATTTAAACTTTCTTTCATGTTACATTTTCATATTTAAACTGATACAGCTGCCTACTATTTAAATTACTCAAAATACAAAGCACTTCTAACAGTTAGTGTTGAGCCCTGATTTGGTTCTTTAATGAGTGAGGCGACTGAGGCGCTCTTCCCACTTACACAAAAAACACCACCCAAATACTCTTACAGTTTGACCTCAGATGATCCATGATGAGCCGTATCCTTTACTGAAAAGACAGCATCGCCTTGTGGGTGTATTACGTTATGGGCTTCTTCGGTGATGGATTTCTCCCTCCGGACCTGCTTTTAACTGGAGCACCAGCAGATGTGTAGACACAAAACTAAAACTTATAATAGACGGTGTTTAAGACTGCTGATACATATATTTTTAGCAAACTCTAAGATGGGGATCATAAAGCATAAGAAAAATAGACAACCAAACAGCAAGATGTGTGGTAAACATACAGATTCTGCAGGTTCCTGGAAAGAGGCTGTAACGTCAGGAGGATAATGTTAGTTATACTGCTGTCATTTCACATCTTTGCATAGTCATGTGATTTTTGCTTATTAATTACTTAGAGAATGGCTGTCTATACTCCCTGTCTTGATTTGTAGTGTTGTCATAACTCCCCCAATTAACTGTCTACCATTATAAACAGTGAAACTAGCTCTTTGCTCACAATTTATCTGCATCACTGCTCATAATTAAAAAACACTACTACATTACTACTACTGTTTTCATCGGAGGCCTTTTGACTTGCCATAGTGGGAAAAGTAGAGGTGATACAAATTTTGTTAATAAGTGTCCGATTGAGCCAGTATGGAAAATGTGAGGGCTGTGGAACTAGCTCACCTAAATGGAAGACAGTCATATATAATTCTGTTATTATTTAGCTGTGCTTTTCCTGCCATGACATGCCGAAATGTCAGGCAGGAAAAAAGTACATGGAGGGATGTGATCTTGCTTGGCTTTTTATTACTTGATACTGCATTCCCTGCCTGTACAGCATTAAGTCAGTACTCCATGTTTGATATAATCCATGTCTGGCTCTTTAAATATGTAAATAACTAGACATTTGAATATTAGTTTTTGTTGTGCTCACAGCAACCTAATTTTGACTTGTTGCACCATTTCAGTTTTAAAATAGTGCATTGGTACAACCTAGCTCAAAAAGGGAAAAGGAGGCAACATAAAACCAGTGTTTTTGGTTTTTGGTAAAGTAAAGTTATTTGGTAACAAAGGAGATGACATAATTGACACAAAAAAGGTTAGAGAAACTACAGGTAAAGGGTTGTTGAAAGAAATAAAGAAATAAGAAATCAATACAACCAAAGAGGCCTCTTTAAAATAGAGTTAACAACATCACCTGAAAGAAACCGAAACTTAAAATAAGACCTAACTATCTTACCTTACGTCATGGAAAACCAAAAAATAATTTAAAACAGCACTTCTTCACTTTGTGTTGTGTTGGTGTTTGACATTAACTATGGCCTGATGGCCTGATGGCCTGGGGCCTGCGAGCCTCCACCAACGCAACATTACAGTTCCTCGGACTGTTGATTCGATTCATTTGCTTCTTTTAGTTTAATGTTTAACAAAAACAGTGAACAGTACTCGTCGCTGGCTAGCCAGGGCTCCAGACTGCAGCATCTTATCATCCCAGTGACAACATACACTGCATATGGGACAAACAAAGGTCTTTACCGGGATGTCTTTAGGATGAAGGGGGTTTTGTATGCGTGTATAAATGTGGATTAGCAAATGACAAAATGAATTGATCTTGCTCTTATCAGTTGGAGTAGAGCTAGTTAGCGGCTTGCAGCCAGTGGGCAACAGAGTTTTACAAAGGTAATTAGCTAACGGAGCTAACAGCTAACAGAGCTAACAGCTAGCGGAGCAGAATAATCCAATTCTCATTTTACCAATCATATGATTATTACCTCCTAAACACTTGCAGTTTCTCTAAACCTTGAACTTGAGTCTGGCTTTGAAGATAGCAAAGATAAGTTTTAAGTTGAGTTTCAAATACTGAGATTTTAGTGGAAATGCATGTGTTTGGGAAGTACTAGGCACACGACTGGATAAATGAGACTTGGATTATACTGCATTAGATCTGAAACAATTATATAGATGTTGAATGTTGAAGTATTCCTTCAACATTAACATTTCATCTGCCCTTATCTCTAAAGGACAGTGGGTTTATCATCACTTTCCAAATGTTCTGACACGTATAATGAAAATGAGATGAAATATGGATACCCTATGGGTAATGAGTTCTGAATGATTATTGCACAGGGTAAGGTGAAGATTTGGACACAGGTCAGTGTTGGTGTGACATGTGTGATGCCATAGGGGCCCTCAGAGACATGGCTCATTAAGCCAGGGATCATAGGAGATCCAGCTAAGTCATCAGTCACAGTGAACTCGGCTCTCCCTTCGCCTGCAACTATTGATCTCCCACATCCTCGGTGAGATATAATCCTTGGGAGTTACTGTGGAGGATAAGCTTCTGCATGGGTCTGTAATATATCTAAAGGCTTATTAGGGAATATTTCTCATATTATTAAGATAGATATAGGTTCACAGACCACTGATTTTTTTTATTTTTTCTCAAAAAAAGTGTGCCCATATAGTAAGGCATTATAATGTGTTTCTTGTCCAGCTGGACGGTGTCCCAGGACAGTGTTTTAGCCCCATCCCCTGCCACTGGAGCCATCGGATATATAAAAGCCTTTATGGCTCAGTGGCAAAAGACTTGTGATTACAGCTTAAGTGTAAAAATCACAGCAGTCCAAACTGAGCTTTCACATGTTTAAAACAGCACATGGTTGGACAGATTTGACTCAGCTGACGGAGGGGCTTCTGTCAGTTTCAAAAGCTGCACTTAATTAGTCTCTTTGCAACAAGGTCCCACATTTACTAAAACTCTAGTGCGAGGTTCTTCCTCAGCTGACCACGCGGCCATGCCCTGATACAAGTGCTGCTTGTCATCTTTTCATTTCACAGGGAGCAACACAAAGGCCCAAGCTCTGATAAGATGTAAAGGCTGTAGAATGTAGAGAAATGTTTTTTATAGGCCTTGCAGAGCAGATAATGAGTGGAGGTTATTTGAGTTGGGTACCAAACTCAGTACTTTTAAGGGTACTGACCAAATTACGTTTGCACTACCAAGTACTGTTTCACGTTTACTTTGTTGGTGCCAAATGTAGGCACCTGAGAGCGTGTCTGGATGAGAAAGTGGGGTTTAGACAAGAGGTAGAAGTGCCAGGAAGCACCCTGAAGTTGAAGCCTGCAACAGAGCTCCAACAGCTGCTCCATTTGCTCCATCAGCTCCTTTGGCTTCCCAGCAAGCCACAACTATCGCTGCAGCACCGTTCTGCCGCAATAGTTTCGTCCCTTGGTCAGTTTTTTTTCTGTATTATTTTAGTGATAGCCTAGAATCACTGCTAGATCAACAGACACCCAAGTGGACAGTCAGACAGTGACAGAAGATCAGTTTTATATGTGATTAGAACAAAGGGGCACAACTGCATTTCAGTCTACGACATCCCCCCTGCAGCTTGTTAAAAAATAGATTTTTTTGTTGTGACAGAGAATGAAGTTCCAAATAAGGGTACCATCGGGTACTGAGTTCCACGTACTGGAACTGGTACCAATATTGGTTCAAATGTAAATGTATAAAGACGTATAAAGACCCTAAGAATTATGATTAGACCTTATCATGTCATTTCCACTGTTAGTGCCTGATTGAATTACGTCAAATTATTATTTTCCAGAAAAATGTTCGGAATCAGCACGCTTGTAACCGTGGATTTTTTGAGCAAGCGGCAACTTCTGAAACCTGAAGCCAATGAAGAAGTCCCAAAAAGACAAATACTATAATTAAGGGTGTGGCCTCTTTAATGGCTGTGTGTTAAGCGTCACCTCACCCAATTGGTTAGATACACCACACACTCCTCCTCAGCTCCACCCCCTCTTTCAAAAATAGTCACCTCTGGATCCAGACATCCAAGATGGCGACGGCCGAAATGCCAAACTCAAGGCTTCAAAATGGAAGCCCACAAACCAGTGGGTGACGTAATGGTGGTGCCGTCCATTATTTTATACAGTATATGGTTTTGATAGGGCTGAAAGAAACTGGCACATAACTCATTTTTTCACTGGCCTAATAGTTTAACAACCACTGGATTAGGGCTGTAACCATCAATTATTTTCAAAGTTAATGGTTAGGTCCATAAAATGTCAGAAAATTGCCCATCACAAGTTCCCAAAGGCAAGGCTGCTATATTCAGATTGCTTGTTTTGTCTGACCAACATTTTAAAACCCAAAGATTATTCTGGGCAGTATTACATTTGATAAAAACAACCACCACATTTTCATGTTTGAGAAGCTGGATTTAATAGATTTTTGCTTAAGAAAATGACACAAACATCTAATGGCCCACAGTGCCACAGTAATGGTGAAGTCATCAGTCTGTCCCTGTAAGCTGAGCATGCGGTGCTGTCCATGGTCCTGATGTGTTTTACAGCCACAGTTTAAAAAGCAGAGAGTTTCCAACCAGTGCTACAGGGTCAGGTGCAGTCAGCCGTTATGTCAACACAACCTGCAATGTACCGCTCCCAGACGAGCCACTCCATCATCCCAACCAGACTCTTTCATCAGTTCCTAAAGCTAAAGTGCTATCAATATTCCCCCTGCGTCAGTTCCTATTTGCGCACAGTCCTTGGCAGCTTGACAGAAATATCTTCATTCATCTGATTGTGGCGAGATGTCCAGTTTTAGTCTTCGCTCAGAGAAAATTAGAATCCAGTCTATCAGGAGTTATTTGGGCAGGAAATTTTTTCTGAACCATACAGACTTGAAAAAGTACATCACTGATATAAAAGCTGTCTGAATGAACTCTCTGAAGTATTTCATGTTCCTTTCCAAAGTAATGTTTTCAGTTCAGCCTTATGTAACTACCCTTGACTAACCTCAGCTGCAGTGTTAACGCGTCTTTCCGAGATGATGGTAAAAAGAAGCCAATACCTTCCTGTTTGCTGAGTCCCTTAAGAATTCTGGTCCTCAAAAGACTGTTGAATTCTCTACCTTTGAGTGCCTCCCTCATGGAAGGAGTAGGCAGAGGTAAAGTAAAGATGTTGCGATTGTTCCCATCAAAATAGGATTTAGCCTTGACTCAAAAGCTGTGTGGCATACCACCTTTGATGTGACCCCGAGCCAATAAATAACTCAGGTGAATACAGGTATGCACAATGGCATTGGAGGTCTTTGTGTTCCTGTTTCACCCGCCTCACCAATTTTAACTTCTTAACTTTTCTTTTGTGGGTTGAATTAGTCATATTGCACCATTTCTACCTCTCCTCACATTTGCATTCATTTCCTTTCCCCCTGGGCCCCAGGTGAGCTTTCACTTTAAATGCCAATCCCTTATCTTCCTCTGAGCCCACATTAAATGACGTGTCAACGGTCGTACTCCATTCAACAATCAACTGTCTGCCCTATTACCACCTCCTGACTACCTTTCCTCAGATGGAGTGAATAATTCTGGCAGGGAATGAAGCTTGTATAAACCCACTTTAGTGTGAATTTGCTATGTAAATTTTTCCCTGTGCAGTCGTCAGTCGTGGTGAAGACATGAGCTCCTTGTACAATAACACAACGAAAACGGAAATTGGTCAGAACAATGAGCTCTGATTGACTGGCTGCATGGAAATGTGTCAGGCTCTCACTTTGGGCTCCTGCCTCATCTATTCTGCAGTTGGTTTTTGGCAGGTATACTATTGTGTCGCTTCCGAGTTACGTTGTACTGAGACGCTGATATTTTTCTTTTAAAGTCAGACCTGACGTGAACCTGTGCTCTCAAAAAACTTTGTCTTTTGATTGCCAGAAAGTTTGTTTTACTTGGCTTACTTTATTGAAAGTGAAGCTCTGCAGTTTTTACTGAATGCAGTTTACTTTTCTGACAGCTGCCAATAACTACACTCTAAGAAAAATAGCTGCAAACTAGGTGCTTGTCCCCACAGGAGAACATTGTTTGGTTCTTGGTATAACCTTTTACAGAGGCTCCACCTAGAACCCTTTTACAGGATTCTACATAATACACCATATGAGGGGTCATTCCCTGTAACCCCTTTTTCACCAACATGGAACTGGTTCTATTCTTGGTTCAAAACCCAAAAAGTTGGGTCACAGCTGGAACCAAAAAAGCAGGTTTTCCTTGACATGAAGTGTGAATGATGACGACACCAGTGGCCATGTCATTTTTGATAGGATGGAGAAGGCCATGTTAAGAAAATTGTCAAAGAATGTGCAGTGGTCTCATTAATATTTGTCCGTGCTTGTTATTTAGGTAAAAACAAACTTACAGAACAAAAGTTTGTAGGAATCACTTAAATCCCTAATTATGTTACTATTGTTTTTTCCATTGTGCAATAACATGGCCAATGGCTGAGATTTGTACTCTACTGAGTGCACTTTTCTAGTTTAATTAGCAATTCATTCTGGCACTTACGGCAATAAATCAGGATCAAATCACTAGAGGTATTAATCACAAGATGATATTATATTGATTCTTGGACAACAATATAGTATTTGCTGGTGTTACAAAGCCTGCCACAATA
>JAPZEB010000008.1:24040074-24061285 GCA_029783705.1 Chaetodon striatus | reverse complement strand
GGTGTATTTCAGCTGGTGCGGTACACACAAGTTCTCATGCACTCTTTGCATATGATTTGTTCTCTCCTATGTCCACACAACAGATGATGGTGGTTGATGATGGATAATTTTCATTTTGTTCCTCTGCAGTTGCAACATTCAGTAATGTTTTTAACAGGCTGCTGCTGCAGGGTGCACACATAGTGGCATGATGGCTCTCCAAAAGTTAAGGCTGGCTGTCAGTTAAGGGAGCACTTGATTTGATGTGCAGAACAGTTTTTGTGAGCAGAGCTTACATTTTAAACGTCAGTATCACAGTTGATCATGTTCATTTAATTGTGGGAAGCCAAAATTGTAATCGTGATTAATTGTGCAGCCCTAATTACTGCACTGTGAGTGTGTGCAGAAATGTCCTGTGTTAGTTAAGTTCGAGATTTGTGGGAAACAATGAAATAATGTGCAGTACCCACAGTCCTGCACTGAGATTCAGGCCCCGTTTAATTGTGTCTTTAGTCACACCTGTGTTTGACAAGGCCAGGTGTCTGCTGTAAAAAAAAACCAAAAAAAAAAAAACGCAGATCTGTTCAGCTTAAACTCTAAAGTTTCACCAGGTTGATCACAGCCTGTCGTTTCAGCTTCTCAGATAATAGCCCTAATGTTGAACCACTGCACCTCCAGACTTGGCTTTCTGTCTGTAAGTCCATGTTCAGCCTCACTGCTCTGACTGTCAGAGCTAAATAAAAACAGAGGTGCCTTGTTTGGGGTGTTTTTCCAATAATACTCTCTGTCTTCATGGTCTGGGTTGTGACTCTGTATCCAGGGCTGCTCAGGCCTCAGCAGGCAGCAGCATGATGATTTTTTTTCCCTTCGTTGTTTCCCTCTTTTGGACATGTCAGTCCTGGTCTGACACCTTTGGTTGCTGTTAATGAGTCAAGCCTGAAATACACAGTTCACTGTGTTGCTGAATTGCTGTTAGAAACCTCTGGAGGTCCATCTCCAGTTGGTGCAGTGGTGCAGAGAAGGGACACATGATTAGACATCCTGACACACAGGTTGTAAGTCTGATTCGGAAAGTGGGCTCAAATTGGCAGGTAGGTCTCGGGGTCCGTCCACAGAGAGACACCAGTGACATAGTCTAATAATATCACAGCTTACCTGGCCATGACTCTCCTCTGTGACCCCTGTCTTTCTCTTATGTCTATATTTTTAGCCACTATGATGCCCTGACAACTCTCTCCGGTTGTATGTTCAAGTGTTCATCTCGCAGGAATGTGCTTTGTAAGATTACAACATTTACATTTTGAGTGCACTCCTCTGCATCAGCCTGACTATCTTTATCATTTTTTCTTTCCGATATCACTCATAAAAACCAAGAAATTGCATTGGATTCTGTTTTTCTTTTTTATTTCTTTTTTTTTAAATCCAAAATATTTTTAAATCGATGCTCAAACATCAGTAACATGCACTTATTTGGTTATACAGCACCGTTTTTTTTTACTGGACATTTCCATCTCGTGCCTTGGCTCTGCTCTAACTCAAGCATTTCCCTGTATAACTATAAAACTGCCTTCTTTGCATGCTACAGGAGCAACATAAAAATTAAATATTTAAAAGCAGGAAAAACATGATTGTAAGCTATGTTGTACAATTATACGACCTATTTTAATCCACAAAGGTTGCTTAAAGGCATACCGTAACTAAAAATATCTCTCCCTCAGTTACTCATCCCCTATAGCCTGCAATGAAGGTCAAATACAGTTGTATTTCTTAAAGGCAAATAGAGCATACAAAAGTAGTAGTCTTTTAAAAGGGTACTCCAGCAATTAACTATTGAATTTCTACCAAGTTGGAGGAGTCACAAGAGACAAATTAAAAAAATTTAAGAAAGCATAGTCCGCTTTATCCTGACCTTTGTCTTCAGTATGGACCAAGCTTCAGAAATGCTGGATCCTACATTTCCCATCATGCCACTTAACGGTGTCTTTCTTTAGACCCCCATTTGTCTTCTATTTGCCCACTTTTTTCAAACATCCCACACCCCCACTATGTAACACAGGCTCTCTATTAACGAGTGTATGTCTGTAGCCCGAGCCATGATAACTACAATAAGAGTAGTATTGCTCATGACGAACTTAATGTGTAAAAATAGTGTGTATGCCTTTAACAACAGCAAAGTAACGTTAAATTGTAATAAAAATCTGAAGTGTAAGGATGTTACACAAGGTGTGTAATGGCACAGGGAAGTTACGGTTCGGTTCATACTCCAGTTTAGGAGACAAAAAAAAAACCTAAATAGATAATAATACTTTATTTTGAACAGAGAGTATTGTAAGTGTCAAAGACAGGCACAGTCCTGCTGGGGACTGAGGTAGCATTTTGCCCACAAGCAACTGAGGTAAATCATTTTCATTATAACAACTACAAAAGTGCACTTAGTGCAACCAAAGTCTTTTCAGATGGAGGTCCCTGAAGCAAAAATAAAACTTGCACATATTGGAGGAGGGTTTCAATATGTGCCACCTTGGCTATATTTAAACATTCAAAGCACCTAAATATTTGTCGTCCCGGTGATCGGCACATCTGGGTGATGCTAATGAATGTACGTTAGCATGTTGGATGTGTTTCCATTTACATTTCCTACAACGGCGGAGCAACACACCATCCTCATCTTACATGCACCTCTCTCTCTGTTGCTGTTGTAGCAGACTGGAATCTTTTCGTTTGCGCTTACCATATTGTGACTGACTCATATGGCAATCATCTGTCCTGCTAACCTCTGCATATGTCGCTAACCGCATTTGGCTAAAAGTTTACAGGCAGATTTAAGGCTTTGGTTCCACATTACTCACATCAATCTATATACCGTGTATTCTGCGTGGGCTGCCTGATTTGAGCCATGTCATGAAGACACATTCATACTCAGCAGCAATGAAACAGTATCAGATAAAACACTCTCATATCAAAACAGTTATCAGCTGTCACAGCAGAGAAGTTTTGTACTGTATTTCTAACTCTAGTTACCTTGAATGTTCTCACAGTGGGAAGTACATTAAGGATCAACAAAGGTTATAAACCCTGTTTTGTAGAGGTTTAAAAAAAAAAAAAAAGGCTGCCAGACTGCATTAATGCAATTTTCCTGTCTGATAGAGAAAAGAATTTGACTGTATTTCTGCCCAGTAGGCCATTAAAGGCAATTTAAGATTTAACAGAAGAAGGTTTCCTGATTTAGACGTGACTCTGTGGGACCTCCACTCCTTCTGGAGCTGGCTTAATAGTTGCCATTCTGTCAGTCTCCATCCCTGGCTTCACCACTTTCTTCCATTTTGCACAAAATAGACATACATCTGTTGCTAAGATACTGTAGCGATGTGAATGTCTCTGTTTTGTTCTCGCCATCATTCAGTATCTGCTCCTGTCTTTCTTTCTTTTAAAAACAACGTTGCTCTTATTTCGGTTCAGTTTCTGTGTTTTCTGCATAGGCTATTACCTGCATGCAAATAATAACATCTTGATTATTTTTTTATTATCTTTTTTTCCTAGTTTAGATCATCCTACTAAGCAGGAGGGATTCACACTCACAGTGCCAGGTTAAAGCAATATACAATCAGGCATTAAGCTGATGTAGAGATGATTTATGTCCCTGCACTTTGTGAAAAGGCTCAGTCATAGTCGCAGGATGTTCTTAGCTCCTGTAGCTTTGTCGCACAGCACTGTGTGTCCTGCAGATCTTCTCACTCGTATAATTACATGCTCAGTCTTTTTAAGATTCATGAATGCATAGTGGGCTGGAAAAACTTTGATGGAGTGGACTTTTTTGAAAGTCATGTTTATATATATTGTATAACCTTGTGAATGAGGATTGTGTAGCTCAGGTTGTGTGTATGCAAGAGGGAGCAGCGTGTGTGTGGTTACTTAGTGTCCTTGATCATATTAAATTGATCAAGTTAATGTTTTCTCTGTCCTAATTCTGAATGTTTAAAACCATTTGTCAGTAAAATAATGGGATTAAGAGGCGCTGTGTGTGTCGTGCTTGGTGGCGGAATAGTACTGTATTTGTTGACCTTGTTCTTGAGTCTCACTTTCATCTTTGACGTGTCTGTGTTCAGTCTAAATCCTGGAGAGGTTTTGACAGCCCTGTCAGTATTAAGTTTATTTAATAATGTAGCCCCTTTCACAGAGCAAGGTCAACAAGTGTTACACACGAGTGAAATACTGAAGAATAGGACCAAAAAATAAAAATAAAAACAGCAATAAAACATGAGTGACAATGCACTATTTACAGAGTTGAGCAGTGATATTGTTTTACATATACATGAAGGATTTTAATGAAATTTTAAACTAGGAGAGAACTTGGAGAGCACAGACCCACAGCAAGGCCAAATGCCCAATCTGCAATGTTAATAAATGTTAACAATAATTTATGTATCTGCCTTGTGATTTGGATCCACTCCAAAATTTATTTGGTGCTGCCTTGGCCCATGCTCCATTCTTCCCATCCTGCTAACAAACAAACCAAACCAAAAGCTACCAAAATCAGCTATGCAAGGTTTTGTTTAATGCACATGAAGGTTTTTTTGTTCAGTTCAAGGCATAACGTGGAACACTAGAAGCATGCTGATTTAAAACCTCTAAGGTTGAAACCTGTTCCCTATGAATCTGCTTGTTTAGTAAGAACCTTGCAGTCTCCACGGCTGAAAAATGAAGCCAGCGGGGAAGTGCCAAAAATGACAGTTCCTCTAGAGGCCACTTGAGACTGGCTCCAAAAGCGAGTCAATCCTCATAGACCCCCATGTTAAAATGTCCACCTTTACAGCAGAAATTAACATGTTTACAGCCTGGTACAAAATATAGTTTTGTACTCTTTAGTTAATTTGGCCGTTTTTGACAACTGTACAGGGGGTAAAGTTGTCTGTAACCCTCCCATTAAATGTTATTAAGGCTTAAAGTTAGTGACAAGTTGGCGCTGCCTGTTGACAATATGCCACCACAGCAACAACATTGGTTAGGTAGTGTAACCACGGTGTAACCCCAGATTTAGAGAGTACAGGCGTAGCCGTAGTTGTAGACGTAGCTATATCAGTGATTTCAGTTCAAGAGAGTTAACTGTAACATTTTGGTTGCCTAAAAAAGTTTTATTCAATGTTTGGTTGTACTATAATCAGTTTTTCTGTTCAGTACATTTTTTTTTCATGGTTTTAAGCCTGTTTTTGTTAGTGAAAATTAGCATTAGCATTGTCACAGGTAACCATAGGTGTAAATCCACTGTGCTCACGAGCTAGCAGCTAGTATTAGGGTTTTCTCCCATCTTGGTCCAAATATGTCATGTCTGGCTCCACAAATCCAAGATGGCAGCGGCCACAGTGCCAAATTTTAGGCTTCAAAATGGGAGTCCACAAAAGAATGGATAATGCCACAGCAGCTACGTCCATAAGAACCACTCTGTTCTTCATAATGTGGTCTGCAACCATTTGTGTTGATCTGTCAAAGTTTAATAAGTATTCCTATTTTTTGTAATCAGGGTCATTTTAGTTGTTTCTCCTTGAGGCTGTCTGGAAGCCATTTTCCGTACTGTATTTAATGTGACGGACCTCCAGTTGGATAAACACTAAAGGAAACAAATGCTCATCAGGGTGGTTTGTCGTACCCCACAAAGCTCCCTTTGCATGACTAGTAAAGAAAAAACAGTGACTATTTAGGAATGAAGTATGTTGCAGACAGAGTTGTTGCGAATGTTTCAGGCGTAAACCTCTCCATTACTGTCTCCTTTAATTAGCTGCCAAGCAAAAGGAAGATTTTACTTACCTTGTTCAATCATAATAAGCCTTGACCTGGCTTAACCTCACCCATCTTAGCTCTTCTTCTGTTGTGCTCATGTCTGTGCTCCTTGACACTGAATCGCTGTAATGCTGTTAGACGCATCTCTGTAACTCAGAAATGAGGAAAATTTCCAGCAGGCTGGCATTTCAGCCCACTTGTGGATGCGTCGGTGGTCATTAGCTGTTAGCCTGGATTGATGTGAATGATTTATGGCGAGCAGTGGCACTCAGGGCTCTAACAGATTTAAGATTTAACATGGAGGTTGCAGGGTGGATATAAAAGGTGGATGAACTTTCATCTCCCTCCAGCTCACAGAAACTCTTGTCACATCCTAGTGAGGCAGTGCAGTTACAGTTCCAGGCTGGTGCTGTAGTGCACTTGTCAGGCTGAAGTGGTTAGATTTTTGTGTCAGACTAAGTGCCTAAGTTAAAAAGTTAAGTTTTTCATGTGACAGAGGTTGCACTTTTTTCTTTTTTTGCCTACATCTCATCATGTTTCTCATACACCAAGAAATCTCAGACCATAGCATTTTAGCTTTCAAATATAAAGCTTCTTTTTTATCGATTTTTATTTTAGATTCTTTTTAACTATAGGACAGCTGAAGATGGACAGAAAGGTGGAGGAGAGTGGGGGTGTGACATGCAGCAAAGGGCTGTGGGTTGGAATCAAACCTGCATCTCTGCAAAGGACTCATGGGGCGCTCACTCTACCAGGTGAACTAGAGGTCGCCCCAGTTTAAGGCTTCTTATATTAAGTTATTCTTAAAATGATGTGAACAATATGAATAATTAATATATCTTCCTGGTAGGAACTGCAGCACTGAATGGTTCATGTAACAAGGCATATGTGGAGCTTTTAGTAAAGGCTGGGTACAGTTTTTTTCCTCTCACCTGGGGTTTTGAGCATTACTGATCACCCTTTTGTTTTAACCACATCTTACAATTATCTAAAAATTTCTGCAAAAGCTCTGAGAGGCAAGGTGTTTTTTTTTGTTTTCCAAAACCTAAGTTTATCTCCTACATACCAGATATTATCTCCTCTGTAGAAGATACACTTACAGGCTGTCAAATGAGCTTGGTGCTCGATACAAAGGGCATTGAAAGTTCAGACAAATGCAGCGTAAACAGAAGGTTTTACTCCCTCAGTTAACTAACAAATGTTCACTGTACAACATGATGGAACTGTGCTGTTGTGCTGACAGTATCCTATTTTGTATGCACATTAACATCACCCGCAATGTCTACGCTACCACAAACGCACATATGCAGTTCACTCTGTGACTGAATGAATGAGCAAGAGAAAGAGAGATTGATTCACACCACCGTAAAACTCTAATTAGCCGAATGCATGCATTTCAAATATCAGATACCAGCCCAAAGGCCAGGTTTACACATTTATCTTCGTTGCTCTCATACAGAAGCAAGAGTGTTCTGATTAATAAGGGATGGGTTGCGGGTGGACGACATAATACATAGGGCTAAGGGATGTAACAACTACACACCATACATCGATATGTTTTCAAGCAAGATACAGATTGAGACAATACCGTTCATATCGATACAGGGTAAAGCTGCGTTACATAACACTCTTTCTTCCAAAAAGCCATGCCAGTGTGCATCTCTCCTCTCTCACACTCTCCACACAGCTCCGCCCCACTCACTCACTCACAAGTTCTCCATCAACACTCAGAGAGACACAGAGCTGCTCCTCTGTTTAATCTGTCTGTTCATTAGTCTACAGTGCGACATCAGTCTATATGTTGCATGTGCTAAGTTCAATCAGTCTGTGACATGTACATGTACAGCACAGCGCCGCTGCATGTGTGGGAGACAGAGCTGCGTGATTGTGTCAGGTGAGCGTTTGTTTGCTAGGTCGTGTGTGAGGTGGATCATAGCACAGAAAAAAGTTTTTTGTGTGACATTGAGGCAGAGCCTGGATGCAGGTGACAGGTCTGTCAGGTCAGACGTTTCATATTCAAGACGTATATTAAGAGGACACAGTGTCTCTCGCTCTGTCCCTTCCTCTGCCTATCTGTTGAGGCTCTTTGCATAAATAAGATTAACAGCCTAAATAGATTAAAATATTTAAATCATTTTCCAGCTCTAGATTAATTTAAAAGTCCAGCAGGTGGAAAACAACTTTTTAACTCCCCCCCACAAATATTTTAATTGTTTCAAACCCACTTGATCCTTTTATAGTAATGTTATAGTTTTGAGTCCTGTGCTGTAAACATTTAAACCTCTGGAGCTCCAGTACTATGTGCAAAAAATTAATGCACAGCCCTGCTATTTATTTTATATCATCTTTCATGTACATGTTGTGCAGCTGTAAAATTTTTAAACAGGGAAAAAAATCCTTGTCTTTGCATTTTATTTTGATCATAGTCTGATATTAGAAACGTGCCCATGACATCTTGAATGTGACTTTGACTTGCAGCTGAAAACATGTAGCCCATTTCATAGAAAATAAAGAGATATATATCATGTATCACCAGTCAGCCTCTAAATACTGAGAATGAATTTTTATCCATATCACCCAGCCCTAATAATACATCATTAATGAGCAAAATATAACATAACAGAGCAGATGGTGTAAGCATTTCCACACAAAGGTGTTGAGCGTTTAAGTACAGCAACAGTATAACAATAAACTTAAGTTTTGTCCAGCGTTTGCCTGTATTTTTTTTCTCTTTGCCTCTCATGAATAATAATAATTGTTGCATAGGAATAATTTTATAAACCGTTTAAAATGCTTCCTAAGATTCAGGGAAGACCACTGGTAACTTGTATCACTGATGCAGTTATCCATGTACTCATCCGATTTGTCTTTGGGTATGTTTAAAAAAGTACTTTAACATTATGAGGGATTGTTTCACACTGTGCTCAGTTGATTAGGAGGAAATCCTGAGACTGCATACTGCAGAGTGATTCTGGAACTGAAGCCAAACAACAAACGCAGGTTTCCAGTTGAGGATTAGCGAGTGGAACTTGTGGAGCCAAGTGATGCATGGCTGAGGGATTAACCCCTAACTACTGCTACACTCTCACTACCAAGATTATCACAGTTGAGTGTGTCCATGAGTCGTGTCTGTCTGCAGATACACGCTGTCAGTGTCACAGTCGACCGATTCCACTGATTGAGGGATTTAGCTTTTTTGTTTTCTCTTTGATAAATATTCAGCTTTAACAAGCGGAACAGGAAATGCCAAAATTCCTCAGAAATCACTGTATACTCTGACCATTAACTTTGTCCATCCAGTACTTTCACTGCTAAACGTGTTATCCCACACACTTTCTGTTAGGACTGCTACAGCAGTTCGACCGATCCACTGCTCAAACACATGTGCCATTATCAGCTCTCACTATTAATTTCCTGTCTCTCTAGGTGATATGCATTCATTCAGAAGCTCCCTCGCTCCTCTGTGCTGCACTGTATTTATTTTAGAGTGAAAATGAAAGTGTGAAACATGTCAGCTTGAGTGAGCACGTTATTATAACATTGCCAGAGCGGAAGGGATGGAGATGGAGGATGGAGGATGGAGGAGGCAAATGGGTTGTAAAGTTTTCCATTCAGGTTGTCAGACAGCAAAGTGTGAAATTCAAAATCTGTTGCATCCTCCTCGAGCCTCTTTGTTGAATTCCGTTTTCTGGTTGTCTGCACTTCATGCATGGACTCATATATTTTTATGTGTTCAGCTGCCTGTACAACATTGAAGCCACACATATATGTGGAAAGACAAACCTATGGTCCAAGCTTCAGTCTGGCAAGGTTGACAAAAATGAGTTTAGCCTCGCCATCTTTATGTTTACAACAGTAAGTCTTTATCAATCTGTTCTTTAATCATCCTAAGTAATATAATCCACTTTTTTTTTTTAGTTTTTGGTAGATCAATCAGATTTGGAGCCAAAAGAAAGATTTTGGGGTTTAAATCAAATTTCATGTAGCACAACTTAAGAGCTTCTAGATATAATAATTGAATTTATTTGACAAAATTCTGGGAATGGAAATGTTTTAGAAGAGGTCTGACCGACTCGAAGAAAAAGCCAATGTTGTAGACTCCTATATAAAAATATGTAATGTAACACACAGTGCTTATTGTGATCAGGTTACAGTGATTAATCACGAATATAGATTAAAAACAACTTGGGACAGAATCATTCCTGCACAAATGCTATTGAAATAATTTGTTAAATACAATCCATTAGTCTGCCACAGTGTCAAGTTTGGGTCTTTTGATGATTACATATGCGAGAAACATTTTAAACTATGGTAATTTTTTCTTCTTACTTAACTCCCATGATTCTTTGCTTTGCTCTGCCGTCAGCTGGCTGGTTATTTTCTCTCAGTAAAAAATGTAACATTAGTCTCCTCAAAGCGTATGACCATTAGTGATGAAGACAGAAAAATGCACACGTGGAGAGCACCCGTGGTTAAAGCCACCCTCGTGAAGTGGGTTGATAATGCCGCTCACGTAATGCCCCCTTTGAGCCGGACCCTGATGAGGGAAAACAGTCAATATAATTCAGTAAATAGCAAAGCTGTCTGTCATTACTTAATAATCATGTTGTAAACATACAGATGTCAGTTAGATGGTAATCTGCATGAGAAATAAGAAAAAATGGTAGCTTGTAGTGATCACTGTGGCCCAGAGTGTAACCAGTGTTCAAATTGTTAGTGTTGTTTTTCCAAAATGTATTTAAATTTTTGCCACATGTATAATAAGACATTTTCCCCAAAATAATCAAGTTCAAATGAATCCATTCCTTCTGCGTCTGCTGCCTCACTGCCTGACAAGCTAACATTACTGGAAGGCAGAGGCATTTTACAAAGTCAGCAAACAGCCGTTTTCCATCTGTGTGTCAAGTCCAATCTGCTTCCCCACATTACTCCTCATATGCTTTATTTGTTAGGATTATCCTTTCAGCATAGCTCGCCAGTTTTCTTCATTTTGCATTGCAAAAAAACCCCAGCAATAATAGCCTGTTAATTCGGCAACAGGGTACGTCATGGGGTCAGACCGACACATTTTAGGCACAGGGCTCATATGCTGTGAATTTAAAATCTGACCAGGTCTTTTCAGCAGATTCAATACTTAAACCTGGCATAAGTTTTTGCCTCTTGTGAGCAGCAGTCAAGTTGTGAACACTTAACTGTATCATCGCTACAGTGTCATTAAGACGTGGGACTTGTTAGCAAACAGTTGCTTATTATCACTCAGCAGTAACACAGCAACATTTACATTCATTTGAAGCCGTGTTTGCTCTCACCTGATGAAGTCCCATATTCCCTCCCTTTTAGCTCAGATTTTGGTCTCTTCTTACTCCTGAGGGAAATACGACATCTGACTCTTTAGCTGCTGACGCTAGGGCAGGTCGTATACAGTTGTTGTTAGACCTTTTTCTCTGAAAATAGCTTCCTGCTGCAACACTGTTTTTCATTTGTTCAAGTTTCCAATAAAAAGTGAGACTCCTGTTATTAAGGTTGGATATTGATTAAAAAAAAAATTACAATACCACCTAGCTGGCAGCAGACTTCAGTATGGTGTCAGAAAGATGTTTGGCTCTCATGTCAGATGGACATTGAGTTTTGGTTGGAATGATAATTGGGTTAGTATTTTGAATGTCAAACATTGTTAGAGTTTCACTTTGTGTGGACGTTAACATTATGACATTTTTCAGACATTGGGTTTTGGTCTCCATACTTTACAACTAAAAGTTATTTTATGTCAAGATAATGTTCACATGAGACACTTAGACGACATTGAGTTTTGGTTACTTATCAATACTTATCATGTAAAGTGCATGTAAACTCCACACAGAAAGGCTCCCCCACCCTGGGGCTTGAATCAGGAACCTACTTTCTGTGAGGTAACAGAGCATACCACCGGACCACTGTGCCGCCATTTGATTTTTATTTTTAATTTTTTTCTACTTCATCTCATAACCATCTTGTCAGTAGAAGCATTGAGTTGCATAAAATGACATTAGACATCACAGGCATTTATTATAGTCATACTTTCCAACATTTTGATGGCATCTCAGCACTTTTAACTTTCAACTCCGTCAAATAAACTATGTTCGACTCCACCACACCACAGACTGTATCAGTTGAAGCTGATGTGATAGTGAGCCAATTACACATTGCATTAAATTAAATTAAAGAACAGGTGTGGTGATTAGCTTGAGGCAAAACCATTCTAATAGTAATTCTTTTCTACATTTGGGTACATAAAGGATCAAATGCGGGTATTGTTTGACTGGAGTAGTTTCAATACTACTTGATACTATCTATTTAGGCCAATACCATAAAGGATACCTCTGCAGTGCAGATACCGTAAAGTATCAAGTGCTGATACCAGGCAATAGTTGCTGGTTGATGGGCTGACAGTGACCAGCTGGAAAATTTTAACATATCGTCCAACCCTAAGCCCTAATACACACATTGAGGTTAGAAAAAGAAGCCTGCACCGTACACAGCACAGGCTCCCAAAACTTCTGCTCTGGTAGATAATTTTCAAGTAGCACCTTTCGGGTGAGTAACTGAGGACAGTGCTCTCCCACAGACAGAAGTTCCTCACCAGAGTCTGTGAGTGGTCTTTCAAAAGTTCCCGAAAAGAAGCCAGTGATTTGAATTGTGCCCTCTCATTAATCAAAGGATGGATGTGCAGCGGGGCATCGTAGCATGAAGTCGCGTTTTCTTTTTGACTGCACCCACTGTGTGATATCAAAGAGGTGCTACCGTCTGAGAGCCGATTAAACATGAATGAAACACAGAGCAGCAAAACGCCTCAAGTCTACTAAGAAGCTCACACTTTTTTTTTCTCGCTCTCATACTGTTACTTTCCTCCGTCACTTATCACCTGTTTTTCCTGTTTCACTGTCTGCTTTTACTTCCAGTGGGACCGAGGCTGTGGATAGCCAGGTGTTGAGAAGAAGACTTGATTGCGGATTATTTTATCCTTTAGCCGTTAATGGCACAGTCACAGACCTGCAGGCTGTTGGACAAGCCTTTTTGAAGGCTAGTGATAATGACGCATGATGACACGGAGCTAATTGCTGCCTGTGGCAACATCTCTTTCATTCTCTGTCCTTTGCTCCTGCAATGTCCCAGCTTCCCCTGAGGGTTTAATAAAGTTAATTTGGCATAAGATATTCTCAGATGTGATTCACTCATATTATAAGTGTATCATGTCTTGTTAGAATTGGCCTAATCATGATTTTTTTTTTTTATCTTTTATTTCACCAAAGAAAAAAAGAATCCTTGTGTGTGGTTTTGTTTGTAAGCTGTGGCTGTGAGAAGCTTGAGCTCTGCTGCATGTTTCACTATAGATGTCCAATTTTGCTTGCATCAGATAGTGCTGAATGAACGTCAGAATTTATCGAGCTGTGTTGTTGCAGACTGTGGTTGGGAATTGCAATGTAGATTCTCTTTTATGAATTAAACTCCTGGCCTGTCGTGGTGGTCCACAGAGAATTGAACATGATATTGTGGGTACAAAGCATCATCAGTTCACAGTGGCCGTTCAAAACAGGCTGAATGCTCTGCCAAACAACGACTTCACTTGTAATTGGGTGCAAAAGCTCACATGAACATTTTATGGCCTCAGTGGCTTTTTCTGGAAACAGCAGTGTTCATTTTGAAAATTACACCGGTATTGCTTGAAATGTTTGAGTGCATGTAGTCAGACTTCTCCCCAACGCTGTGTCAGCGCTAGAAAAAGGTCTGGAAGCACACACTGTCGTTCTCCTAAAGGGTAAAATAATGCTCTGGCTTGTTTGTATTTACTCAAAGCAATCACAATCATGTTGGATGACACAAAGCCCAGGATGCAGTGATGGTGCCCTTGCAAAATAACGTTGACGGTGGACTTGTTGTGGTAGGACATGTGCTCGTAGGGAAGCGAGCACTGTCATTAAAATGGCTAATTCTTTGCAAATTAAAATGCCACGAGACTCAGTGATGGACGTAAGTTAACCATTTGATTCAACTTTAAGTGATATAAAGACATTTTGACAAGACAATTTGATAATCAGAGCCCTAGAGGTGAAGCCCGACTATACTTAAGCTCTGGAGTCGCTCACTGGACCTGTTAAAACCACAGACGATATGCTAACTGTACAGAAGCTTTTGTGAAGTGGAACCAATCGGTACATTGGTGAAGTGTCACTGGCACATGCTGCTGCCAGAGTTCAAAGATATGGCAAATTAATTCTGACTGTGTCAGAAACACGGATAAACACTGGGCAAGAAAGGCCTGTGAGTCTGGGCTTTCTAAGATGCATTTGTTGTAGATCTTTACAACAGTTCACTGAACGAACAAAGCATGCGTTGCCTGATTGCTTGATTTAAATCTTCATCAAAACTTCCCACTTTCAGCGTGAGAGTTGTCAGCTCTGAGGTTGTTGCTGCTGTTTCTCTAAGTGAAGGAGATTGTGAAAACGGTAACATGCAGATAGCAGAAGGGGGGAAGAGTGCCAGCTAAAATAGCCGGCCAATGACAGGCTTATAGCCACAGTCCATATCCAGTGAGTCAGACAAGCTACAGTGTGACATCCCCAGTCCCTCTTTCTTCATTTGTTCCAGGTCCGTCACATGATGCCAGTAGACCAGAAAAAAACTTTTCGCCATAGACTAAGATTGGAAAAGAGACATCTATAAATCAGTGCATACATTTTCTTGAGCGTCACAGCCGCCGCAAAATGACTCCCTTTACTATCAGGATTTTATCCATGTAGTCTGATAACATTTCCAAAGTCTAGAGGAGCTGTATGATTAAATTATTTTATCCACATTCAAGTTAGTAGAGGGCTAAACTGTAGGTTAGCTGCTAGGTCCAACGATGCACAATATCTGGATAATTTTATACCCTTGAAGTCAAACTTTTTTGGCTTCATCTCATACTAAGTCACGTTCACAGAAATGAACAGGGTCCTTCCTCTGACACTGTATCCAATTCTCCTTATACATCCACACGAGCGATGGAGAGCAAGCTGTACCCAGCCTGCTGTTGGGTGGTGTAACAGTTGATATGGGTCCCCTCTCATTACACTACACAGTGTGTGCATAACACACTGCTAATAAATATGTCTTGTCTAAAGAGCTCACACTCGACACTGTGCGTCCTTGGGTTCTCATCAGTACACCCGCTAAGTGTGTGGTTGATCAGATGAATGGTTGCTAGATGTTAACTGTCTTTATCATGTAGAGAAAGACTCACTGTTGGTCACTTGAACAGCAGAAATCTTTTGCAGTGAGCATCTTACTTTGTAGTCGGCCCACTGATTTAAGTTAACTGACTAAATTTGCTAGCGCCATTCGTCATTACAGCCTCCAGGTGAGCAACTGCGGTTAACACGTCTTACAGCTTGTTAAGACATAATGTACGTTGATTTTCGTTGCAAGTGAAAGTGGCACATTTAATCCTAGTGTGACATACACATTCACCAGTAACTCAGTCATGGTGAAGAATTAAAAGCTGACTTGGCACAGCTGATATCTGCTATGCTTGTATTTTTCTTTTCTTTCTGCCCTCAGTGGATTGTTGAATGGTTATTGTTTGATGCTCATCAATATTGTTTCATTCTCATGAATCTGACTCAGAGCAAGGTTTCTGCTTCATAAAGTAAAACTAAGAAAGGGAGGTTTCCTGCCATGACCAGTTTCTTCCAGTGACCTTACAGTATGTACCAGCCACTCTTATAAAGACCTCCTGTAGTAGGTGCCTCATCAGCTTGTGCCTCTGCGAACACACGTGGAGGGTGTTCTTAAGTAACATGTTGTTCGTCAGTAACAGGCACCCTGGGAAATGTTTCACATAATGGTGCATGTCCAGTTTATCTCAGTGGAAGTTCTCGGTGCCTCAGCAATCAACCGGAGGCACATTTTAGAAATGACTTTATCCAAATGGGCCTCTGTTGTTATACCAAAGGGAGAACAGCACAGTGTGGGATGTATTCTGCCTCGGGCATGTTCACAGATTCTGAGCCGTGCTGCTGTATTATTTGTGCTGATTTAGCAGTATTTGTCCTACAGTAGGTTTAGATGAATTATCAAAGCCTTCGCATCGATGTTTGTACACAGGGGGGTCACCTTATGCATTCAAAAGCAGCCATGTGACTTCATATGGTCAATCACACTCTCAAGGGCACTGTGCTTTTATTTTTTATTCGTTCTTCTCTACACTAACCTGCTGGGAAATCAGAGCAGTGCTCTATTTCATGTCCAGTGTTTTACGATGTGGATCTGTTACTTTCCTTCTGTTTAAAGATCCTGAACAGGACGCATACATGGTTACCTAAAACAATATGGTGTCCACGCTAGGGACCCACCAATTAATGGGCGAAACATTGAAATGAGGCGTTATTCATCTTCTTGCCTGCCATCAGCATATCTGCAAATAAATTGGCTTTCTTGGCTGGCAGTGGCAGATGTTTTTCTGTTGTGTCATATCAACGCTCGAGAATAACATCATCCTGGGGGCAATAGGAAACATGTTTGGAAGAACAGAGATCCTCCCTGTGATGCCTTCAGGAGGAAAGAATGCAGTAAACTCACAATTTAAACGTCAGGGGCAACATCCTAATCTTTCCTGATAATGCCACATTTTGAACAACATCTGTGTCAATGTCAGCGGTAAGAGAGCTAGTTAACGTTAGCTGTTAGCTGTTAGCAGCTGGTGGTAGAATCAACAGCTAATGGAGGTTACCTCGAGTTACATTATGATGTGTTCAAGCTGTATTCAGTAAAAATGAGTATTGGGCAACAGTACGTTTTATCGCTCTCATGACATGTTCCACTTGAAGTTTGAATAAATACAATTGTTTGAAGGAGATTTTTTTTAAATGGTTTCACAGCAACATAAATTAGATAATGGAGAGAGAAATAATTATAGTGAAAAGGTTTGTGAAGCAGTTATTGATTTTAAAAGATGTTTTTTATGTGAAAGAAGGTTACATTAAAGGTTGTTCCATTCATTTCAAAAGACATGAAATGATTTTTTTAACGATTTCTTTGTTCCACTGACACAAAAGGGTCAATAAATGACAACAAAAACAAAATAAACAACCACAAAAAAACATTGGTATCGGCTAATTTTGTAATTTCAGGTATTGCATCTGCCCAGAATTTTACAGTCAATGCATCCTCGGTCCACAGTACTTCTGTAGAGCTTAGGCATGTGTATTTTTGCCTACTTTGGTCTCTGAGTAGGGCAGAACACAGGAAATTGTAGTGCCTTATTTTCTGTGCTGGTTTTCTGTCATACTTTGGCTGCTATAATTTTGAAAAACACACTAAATTGCATTCTGTGTGGTATGAAAGTCTCGAACTTTATTTGGCGAAAACTTTAGAAACCCTAAAGAGGGCTGTGTTTTTTGACACAGTACTAATGAGGGTTGTAGTCTCTTTAAAAAGTGTTGTGTGGCTCAAGAGAGGCTGCTGTACCATATGTAAATACCCATATCTGCCACTTGTACCCACCCATGTACATTTCACTACATGTTGGCTCTGCTTTTAATGTGAATTGGTGGTCATACAACAGCTCTGTAAGTCGAAGTGTCGCATTACAACTGGTGTAACATGGCTTGCGCGTGGAAGCTGTGTAATGCAGCACATGTTGATGAATGAGGCCAATTGTGCAAGTAATTTTCTATTCTGTATCTGTAAACTAAAATAACCAATCTCTCCCACCAGTTCTGCTTCCCTGGATTCATTTGTCATCGCTCTCATGCTGGCATCATTACTACATTTCTTGGGAAGAGTGTACTTCCAGCAGCAAGTCCAGCCTGTTGTTCTTGGCACCCAAGATTCATTAGAGTAAAATTGCTTGTAACATTGGGCAGCTTGTCAGGAGCATCAAGAAAATTACACTGATTACTGCAAAATGATTTTCTTCCCTTGTTTTAAGCTGCATGTAAGCCACTGTTGCTCGCTTAAAGAGGAGGCGTTAGCTGGTTGATGAATCGGTTCATCGTTTGTCTTCCTGGTGGATGACACCTGATGTTGGGGCCTCTTTCTCTTTCTCGCGGTCATGAGCTCAAAGCAGAGCAGTCATATCAAAGACCCCAAGACAAACAGAGAGCCTATTGCCTCCACAGCCACGCTCTAAAACTCATTTAAACCCAAATCCACCTCATCCCCCTACTTCAGCTCCGCTTTTAGATGTCCCTTGTTCCAAAGAAAAGCCAATTCATCGTGCAGACATCTCTTGGGACCACTTTTTTGTTCTTTCTTCAATAAAGTGCAGATTGTTCCCTAGGGGAAAAGGTTTCACCTCTATATTCACTTGACAGCTCATGATATGCGAGCTCCACACCTCCGCCCGCAAACTTTGGTCCTGGGCTGATGAAACTATTCTGTCTGATTGCACCATTGTCTTACCTGGTCATTTCAGTACAGGACCCACAGAATAGATTTGCAGTTTGAAACTGACAACTCAAAGCGGCACAGAGAACTCTTTGAAAAAGTTCAACTTCATTTCCTGAAATCATCCAGTGTGACGTCAGTAAGCTGGATGCGGCATGCTCATGTCTGCCAACCCGGCCAGTCTGTGATGCTTTATGCAGAGGGACCACAGGGAGAAGAGAGGCAAAAGATCTAACAGTCTATTTGGGCAGAGCTCTTTCTTGTTTTCTGTTCAGGAGACAGTTTGTTTTTCACTCTTGAGACTTTTATTCTCTACCTGTGATTTCGGTAGAAAATAAGGCCAATTTACGGAATCTCAGGTAGGGAGAAATGGACATGTAATAATTGTAATTTAGACCAAATGTTCTTACAGTACATCAAAATCTTGCCTTATGCAGCTGTATCAAAAATAATGGCTTCCTGTCTGTGTCCTTCACAAAATAAACTCCACAAAACTTGAAGTTACCTCTCAAGCAACCTCTGTACTCTAACATGAGTGTCTGTGATTTTTAAACTAGCCTGGCCGGCTTGGATTATTATTTGCTGTCTGTTGCATTAATGAAGCTTCACAGCGGGTCACCAACATTGTTAGACATTGATATTTTATTGAGTTTAGGTTTTGACATCAGGTGACTAGAATTCAATGGCAGGACAATGTCTAATGCTGACGTCAATTTGACGTAGAGTACTGATAACAAATGACGTTGATATTTTGTTGGTTTTAAGTTGTGTTGTTTAATAACTAAAACCCAACAGCTTTGAAACGCCTCATGCCAATCTCATCTTGAGATAAAATTATTTAGTTGTGAGGTGTAGAGGTATGACATGTCATAATTTTACTGTTAACACAAGGTGAAATTCTAGCATCATTAGACATTTATAATATATTCAACCTGAGAGTTATTTAAGGCTGGGTGACTATTGCAACCTTTATGGACCAGGCTAGTATGGAGGCCAGTAGTGCTATCTGCCATTTGTGGCCGTTACCAGTAGCTAATGCTAACAGCTAACAGTGGCATGTTAGCTTCAAGATGACAGCTACACACTCTGAAAGCCTTCTCTATGGTGAAGAATTAGCTAAGTGACTGATAAACTGTGTTCATGCCAAGCAGCTGAAAAATGAAGCCAACGCAGCCAAAGTGTCAAAAACTGTAGTTCTTCTAATGGCCACTTGGGGCTGGCCTCCAGGAGCAAGTCAATTTCCATAGACGCCCTTGTTAAAATGTCTGATTTTACAGCAGAAATAAACATGTTTACAGCCTGGTAAAAAAATTTTACATTACATTATGTTAGTTAAAGTTGTTATGGCTTTATGTTACACATATTGAGTGATAGGCTGTCTACGAGATGTCACCACAGTTTATGAGTCAGATCCACCCTCCGCTCCTCCACAGCTCCAACCTCTCGTCCAAATATGATCACTTCCAGCTCCAAAAAGCCAATATGGCAATGACTGAAATGCCGTCGTACCCAAGGCTTCATGGGAGTCCACAAACCAACGGGTGACGTGACGATAGCTGCATCCATTATTTTATACAGTCTATAGTTTGTTCTAGCATCTGGTGACCAAGATTTTAGCTAGCATTATTGGACTGCTAAGCTAGGCATTAGCAGTCTGTAAAGATGCTTTTTGAGTTAACAGAGAAGAGTGTCAACTCCTTTAATGGTATGGCTCTAACTTGACATGATAGCCAACTAGTGCTAGCTTGAGCAATGGTTTCGCCACAGTGAGACAACAAAACATACGGTTCAAAGAGAACTACAGTGTGAACCTATCGAGGTGGGATGTCGGGGCTTGGCAGGGTGGTCACTCAGCAGAGCCTTCACAAAGCTGTGGATATTGGGGCCGGCTAAGAAGAGGGCCTCTAAGAATATCATCAATGCCGCAAAAAGAGAGCCACTCTGGCTCTGGTTGAAGAGGGAGGCCCCGTGGTCCCCTGCTGCTGGGACGCAAGCCAGGGCTGATCACCCCCAGCTGGGTCGCCTGGGTGAGGGTGTCTGATGTTTAATAAGACCTGAAACACCCGATGACCCCAGGATACATCAGCAAGGTCCTAGATGTATTACACAGGCAGAAATTAATTATTTAATGACACGCACTGGTGGAAAAGACAACACACTATAATTTTGCAAAGGCAGCTGATTCCATCTCATCATTTTGTCAGTCAAGCAGAGTCAGTATACATTCATTAATACATAATCAGTTGTACAATGGGCTGTTAGAAAGGCAGCTTCAAAGCCTTTTTCAAACTATAATAATGACACTGAGAGATTACAGTAGCGCCATCAGTTCTTCGGGGTAGTTTTGTCTTCAGTTCTTTTATTGCAATTCCAGGGAATTATGCAAACTGGGACTAAATGTTAATAAGAAGTCATTTTGGGACATGTAAAATGATGCTTTACGCAAAGTCAGGTTCTTCTGTGCTGCTTAGACAGGTGGCGTTTCAAAATTATATAACACTTACCAAACTGCACACATCTAAATCCCCATTTGCTGCCCTAAAAATGATTACACAGTGGAGGCATGTATCACTGTCTTGAGACCCACTCCCTCCATCTCACTGCCGTCCTGCTGGCTGCAAACTGTCAGTGATGGCTTGTTTGTTGGCAGTGAACCCTGACCACCCACCAGAACTCAAATATCCCTAATGAAATAATAGATGCTTTCACACCGTGGAAGTTCTCCGGTGTCGACTTTTCTCTATAAACAGTTTGTGCAGCTACAGTAAATCACCATGCTTGACATTCATCACCTCATCAAATCACAATGCAGCTGCCCCCTCAGGGCTTAGCCAATATGTCTTCAGCTGATTTTGTTGTGGCCTGTACATAAGTGGCACTTAAAATAAAACTAAATGAGCTGTCTGCATTTGGTGCAAGATTTATTGTTTGAGGCTTTGTATGAGAAGGGGGCTGCTTGCTGGACACGCACACCGTGATTGCTGGTAATGCATTCGTGGTGTTTACAGCTGCTCTGCCTTGTGGAAACAGGGGGGGGGGGGGGGGGGGGGGG
>JAPZEB010000008.1:24025392-24039053 GCA_029783705.1 Chaetodon striatus | reverse complement strand
AACAGAAAGCCTCGCATATTGACTACATGTTTGCATGGATTGTGCGTCCTTATTCTACTGCTTTGAATCATTCAGTGTGAAATCTCAATTCCTTTGCAGAGCCCGTTATGTAATAATTGCAAGCCTTAATTATTCCTAGCTTGCTCAGGTTATTTGTGGGAATTATACTTTAAGCAGTCTACAGTACGAAGGCTTTAAAGAACTCTAATGTCTTAAATACTCAAATTATCGGCTTTCTTTGCAAGGTGTTAATATTTTTCACTGTGAGTGGATTTAACAAAGCAGTTGGATTAAAATGCGCAACAACCTACACATCTCGTCAAAGTCAGAGTGCTCAGTTTAAATGAAGCGTGCATGCAGATAAACAGTGAGGGTGTCTGCCAGTTAACATGGGAGCTGATAGCATCATTGTGTGCTTTCTGTGGCTGTTATCCTCCATGCCTGCATGTGTTTTGGCCTTAATACAACACATACTAATCATTAGTGAATAAGTCGACCTCATAACACTGCCAGCTGTCTTAATTCACAATTTCCTCTCATGTAGTTTTGTAGTTTTCAAAATCTTAGCCTGTTTTGCCTCTTAGGCAAAATACAGGCTGCACTGTTTTCTTGGTGGAGGTTGTTGGCGCTGATACAAACACTGAGGCACTTCCATGCTCTCTGCATATTGCTGGTTAAGAAAATACATATCTGTAGTGTAGTTCACAAGTGGTATTCTCCTAAAAAGATGCTGGAATCAGTGTAAGACTAGGTGATCTTTAACTCTACCCTTTAAGACTCAAAAACAACACAGTACCTTTAAATACCAGGTATCTACTGCATCAAGAGAACCAAATGGGATTTTAAGTGCTGTTAGTGCATTTTATAATACAGTCACTGTTGTTGGTAGCATGACATGTTTTTTTGTTTTTTTTCTCACCATGATTTGTTATTTACAAGCAAAGAGGTCTCTTCCTCTGATGTTGCCCATTTGAAAGCAGAAATTAGCAAATATTTTTCCGATTGAAGGCCTTTAAACACCAGAGGGGCCTATTTTGTGCTATTAATTTGCACGTCAGTATACTTTTTTTGAACTGTTGTTTTAGTCACGAGTACTTTCACACAGAAGGCAAATATTACACAGCAAAAAAAAGCGACATTATTATTGTTCATTTATTTATTTTTAAATGTATTTATTATTTTCAGAACTAGGTCAACTTTTCTAAGCTTTCACACCCTGAATGAAGGCATCAACCAATCACATTGCTTATACTTCTGAAGCTCATGAGACAACAACACAGAGGCTCCATACTCGCCAAGACGGCAAACTCTATTACTCCTTTCAGCCTTGCCGAAGGAGGTACATACCAGATCCCCTCTTTCCATTCTTACCTTTCACAATAAAAGACATCAACGCTGTTCATCAGATGGAACTCAAATTCACTTAGAGCGTTTGACAAATGAAAGTCAATAAAATAGCCTACAGTAGCTGAGGCTATGCAACAACTTACGTCAGACAGACTGGAAGACGTCGCTCTGGGTCAGTAGGATCCCAGGAGTTGCTTCACATCAAATGCTTTTATTAAACAAGTGTTGCAATTATCACAAATTCACATTTCTGTTGGGATGAATAGTTTCTGATGTGACCTATCAGCAGGTGAGGCAGGCAGGCATTTTTGTGTTGTTTATCTGTCATGCCCCCGGTGTGTAAAGGCCTTGAATTGTGTCCCTCCTCTTAAAGCAAATTTACACCTCTGGATTGATTGTCCTTAAAACATGTCTTCAGTTTCAGTTCCAGACTGCAGCTGAGATTCACACCGAAAAGATAGACTTTTGACTGAATCAGGATTTTCCCAAATTAACAACCACTATTTAGTGTGTTTATTTGTTTATTCTAATTGTTCATCTCGGTGATGTAAAATGTCTCTCTAAATTACATGAGATTCAGGTGTGTACTGGCAGCACTGAGAAATTACAGCTCAAGTCATACAGAAATGTTGAAAGTCTAGATTCATATTTCTTGTTAATGTTAGGTTAAAGTCATAAATAGGGTGGTTGAAGCTGCAGTGTACATTTCTTCATGTTAAATATAGTGTAATGCTGAATACTGCCAGTTCTCTCCGATGGGTGTTTAGGCGTGCTGCACATAAACCTTGTTAACATGCTTTAATGTAAAGGAATTGCTATTAAACACGGAGAGGTTTGTTGTGATGTTCATTACATTTAAGCAGCTGTTAGGAACGTTTCACTGCTCATATTCTAATGGAGTAGATGATGGGGGTGTAAAAGGGAAAATAAGCCTGTTATCTCCACGTCTGTATTGTAAGTTAGACTCCATGAGCTTTCCAATTAGAACGTCGGCACCCGAGGGCCCTGTTGTGGGTAATTGTTTTTAAGAATCGGCTAATACCCTGAAGACTGCTGTAATGGCACTGTATCTCTCCAGTATGTGCTCAAATTATTCTATTTACATTCATGAAAGATGTTTCCGATTCACAGATAGACTTGGCTTTGTAGTTGCATTTCTTTTTTTTTCTTCTGTATCTGTCCTCTCCTGCAGGGCAGGTGGATGTTTGCTGCACACTAATTATACGTCTACCATTACAGCTGGAATTTATGCAGGTGTCTGACATTCAGGGTGAGACTGAAGCAAACACACTAATTGAATTTAGCTTGTTACCTAAAACAGTTTTTCCTCCTCACCTGATTCATATCTAAATGCAGCTGGCTGGATGTATTTCCTTTTCCTGTGACATGCAGTCAGAGCTGCTTCGAGCAGACCTGGAGCTGTGATTATGTGATTTTCGGCAGCTGTAGCCAGCACTGTTGTTTCAGTGAACAAAGCCTCTGTTTCCTTCCTCCATTTCTGTCAAGACTTTGTACTCAGACAAACTGCTGCTGGAAAGGTGAATTACAGTTTGCTGGAGTCGCTATAAGGTCAGCTGTCAGATTAGTCGAGGAAGTAAGGTGTGTGAGTGTGCACAGGCGTTCCCCTGGAGATTTAATATTATACGACTGTGTGCTTGGTGCTGAATGGTTAAAACCTGTAACTGTAATGCTCTTGCATTAAATAAATCTAGGCCTGTACGTATCCATCAAAACCCTACCAATATATCTGCATAGCCTGTAATATCCAATAATTTAGCTCATCACAGAGACTGGATATTGGTATTAACTCAATAAAACTAATCAAAGAAAGAAATTGTGACATTTCAACCCATTAAAAAAGTTATGTGCAGCAACGTGGGATGACAAAGGAAAAAAATATTGAATATTCTAACTGAAATTTAATTCATACCTGCACATACAAGCCCTTGTTTGTAATGCCAGCTTCATTTCACTTCCAGTATGAAGGAACTTATGTCTCACAGTGTTATGATGGGATTTTTTTTTCCCATTCTCCCACACAGACAGTCTAAATCTTGAAGATTGCAGGGGGCCACCGGTGAATCTTGATCTCTGGCTCCTTCTAAAATTGTTCTATTCAGTCACAATAAGGCAAATAGATAAGACTGTGGCTGGGCAGCTACTGAGCAGCAGCAGCTCATACTGTCAGCTCAGTTGGCAGAGGAAAATGTTGGCATTGTACGTTTCTGCAGACTTTGTCATCAGGAGGTAGAGGGGATGGTGAATGGCGTGACACCTAGTCAAGACACCTACTAAGCTGCAGACCACTGTTGGGAGACCAACAAACAACAAAACCAGTTTTTACATTTCAAGTCATTGCTGCGTTTCCAGGTGTTTTTTGTTGATGTATTGCCACATAGTGGCCGGCCCATGGGGCTAATGGAAACATTGTCTTTCTCCACCCACCAGCCATTCCAGTATGTAAGTGGCTTCATTTTGAGCTGCAAAACTCCTTTTGCATTGTTGTCTGTGTTATTACTGTTAGCCTGTTAGCACCATTAGCAGTGTAAGCACAGCTAGGGTTGCTAACACAAGTCCTTTGTACACAGAGATCACGCTATAGAGCTGCTACTAAGTCCCCTCTTTATGCCGCCTTCTAATTTTTACAGAGTCAAACAACGGTGACATCATGCCGCTCCAGTGCGTGATTTTAAAGAGCAGCCTGGGATCACAGAATCAAAAGAGGCATGACAGGCGTGACAATAACAATCATTTACCGCCCTTGTTATCTGGCGGCTGATCTTGTGCTCTCCTCTGAGGGTGAGGAGCCTCATAGTGTTCCCAATTGGCAGACATTTTTTGGCCAGTGTTCTTCTTTGAGTTAGCTGCTAATTGCTATCAGCTACTTTATAAATCTCCAGCGGTGGGTCTCATAACACATCGTTGAAATGTCACAACAGTGCTGCTCATGATCCCCTCCTGCTGGCTGTCCCATTTACACAAACATTGTTTTGGTGCTGTTACTAACTCTGATGCCGGCATAAAGGCGGGACAGCTCTGTCACCCCATTTCACAAATATGCTTTTAAATACAAAACAAGGTGGCGGCATAATGGCGTTAAATTCACACCTTGAAGAGGGCGTGTCAAAGGGACTATAGTTAACATTGCTAAAGAGCTTATTTGGCTAAAAATGAAGCAGCTTACTTGTGAGGATTGTGCCATCAAAAGTGGTCATTTTAAGCCAAAATATGATCTTTTCCTAACCATAACCAAGTGGGTTTTTTGCCTAGACATAACCACAGGTTCTCACAGTGTTGTTGAAATAAAAAGTTTCAATGTATCCACAAGACACTAATGAATAAATGTAACACGTGTGGTTTGCAGAAACACATAATGGCGACGTTTATTCTGGTGATTGGGTTTATACTGTAGGTTTGAATGAATCTAACTGAGTAAGTGTGATGAGAGAATTCCTGCAAAAACATCCCAGAATAAAAAAGTATTTTTTAAAATGGTGGCTGTTACTGACCAATCCTAAACCCCGCCCTTTCCCTTCATGCTCCAGTTAAAGCAGAGCATGACCTCTAAAAATACTGTCCTCCAGTAGTGCAAACCGTAACAGTGACACACTACCTTCATCATTACAGCTGTAAAATTAAATTTTAATAGGGGATTACATTAAATAAGATAGACTGCACCATACGATTCCTTTGAGGAAGCTCCTGTTCCTCTGGTCCTGACAAAGTGAGGGGAAATTATCCTAAATTTTTCTAGACATTTTGAGAAGTGAACTTGAGGGAAGTAGCAGTGTGGTAGGATCTTTTTTTGTAAATCTCTTCAGTGCTTCAACATTATTAGTTTCAATCAAAAATGTCACCGTATTCTTTCAGCTCCTCAGCAGTTGTTTTCTGCTCTGCCATTTTGTTTTCCTGACAGTTTCCAGTGAAGCTAGTCACATAAAACACAACAACAAGTGACAGTCCATTACCACAGCGGGCCATATTAGTGCTGCATTTCATCGTTTGTCAATATTTGACAATAGCTGTCATCTGTCGTTTACTCAGTGGTGTAGAGCACCAAAACTAAAAGCCATCAAGGTATTCATAAGCATACAGAATTGTGTGGATGTGCTGGGAGGAATATCTTGAAAGCATTGTCTCGCCTCATGGAGTCGATCAGCCCATCAATCTGGCCCACGGGACATTCTGTCTTAAGACACCCAGCTGTCCTGTTAGTCTGACAATGGAGCCTGACACCTGAATCCCAGAGGTGCTTCAAGAGATGCCACATGCAGAAAAAGAGGATTATGAATGTAATACAAGTTTCAAAGACATCGACAGCAGTCCGCTTTGCTCGGCTTCTCCCTGACTCCAACAGTATGTGTTTCTCAGCAGAGCAGCACGGAGCAACAGCAAAATGACCCTCGTGCTCCCTGTCCCTGATAGACACAGCTCAGCAGTGCCAGAGAGGCGTCAGACTGTGTGGAATAGGAATGCTTACTCAGGCTTTTCACATATATGAAAAGAGTAGGAAGGAGGATTACATAAGTATGAAAAACTAAAACTGCAAGTAATCTGACCCAGTTCTCTTCTCCTGGCTCGCAGCTCCAAGCTGGTGATGCAGGCAGTTTTGCTATTTATGCTCGTGGGTCGGATTGATCTCACTATGAAGCAAAGAGATGCATCTCAGGGGGCTGTTGGCCTGTTAATAGCTATTGTTTATCACCACCCATACACTCATGCATAAGCTATCTCTCCACAAACAAAAAAGTGTACACAGTTTTAAACAGATACTGTTTTTCTGCCATCCTTGTGAGGACCTTCATTCTCCAACTTTATTCATCACTCCTCATCTCCAACACTGTTTGGTTTTATCAGGTTAAGATATACAATGCATGTGAAGCATTATGTGGCGAGAAAATGTACTTTCTACTATGTTTGCACTTTCCGTCATCCTGCCTCACATGCTATTACTCTAGATCATGATTGTCACTATACCCTGCTACTTTCAGCTGTTTTATTTTATGTGTGAGTGGGAAGAGAAGTAGTGACAGTAAACACATGAGCACAACTTCTTTCGGGTCAAGAAATAGCCAAATATGCTTAATTTCAAGCTGCAGATCCCCTTTAGTGTTGTCAACCATAGCTCTGTTAGCAGCAGCAGCAGAGCTAGTGGTGCTAAACAATGCTAAAGGGGGTTTTGCCTCTCAGAATTATGAGCAGGCACAGCTGCAGCTGGAGCAGGCGCATGACTCGCCCACCATACCTACACATCGGTCCACTATCAGCCCCCTTTGCCCTTTTTGTTTTGGACGCAAAAGCCTTGCCGAACTGAAAGGAAAACACCTCTTGAATTTCACGTCATTTTGCAATCCACTCTTTAACCATCGCTGATTTAGACCCTGAGTGTGGTCCCTGCATTGGCCTCAATATTCACAAATAGATGACTATCACGTTCGTTATTAGACGGCTGCCAACAAGGAAGGTGTAAAGAGAGGATTAACTCATTAGGAGCCACCTCGTCATAGTTGGGCAATTAGCAACTGGGAGAAAATTCTTTGAGCTGAGATGCTGTTCAGTGATCTCCACCCACTGCATGGACTGATGAGGAGAACATGGGCGGTGGGAAGGTGGGAGTATCAAAGTAGTCATGGTTCTGCAGCTTTGTTGTAAAACCCTCGTGTTTAAAATGCATTTTAACCTCTGCCTGTGGATTTTATTTGAACTCTGATATCTTAGTTGTCGGTGTTCGTAGTAGAGTGTGTACGTTATTTTGATCAGCCTCAGTAATGTAAATCATATTCCAAATCCCTCTTTTTGGCATCTGGAAACCACTGCATTTCTCTCCTCAACTCTCAGATGAGAGGTTTAAAATTCTGTTTCATGACCAATCAAAGAACATCTATCTGAGCTTAATGCCTCAGCAGGTGTCCTGCTTCAGACGGAGCAGAGAGGATCTTAGTATTAGTGCTGTAAATCAACATCATAATTACCTCAGACCAACTGTGTAAACTTCGGGAAAACCATAAAGGGACAGTGAGGATTTTTTATTTTCTCCTATTACCAAGGCTTCTTTAATGTGGACCTCTGTAGAGAGTTGATGAGCTTATCAATCAACGCTCATGTTGTGGTTTTCGTTCTTACTCTGGGAGGAAGCTGCTCTAAAGGTTGATGTAGTACAATCAATTTTCAGTTTAATCAGCTCACGTCTGCCCACACAGCAAACTTGTAATAATAGTTAGTTTGGGGAATACACTTTTCTTGCTGAGAGTTAGTTTAGAGGATTGATACATTCTGTGTATTGTGAATATAAAAGCGTGAGCTTAGCTTCACATAAAAACTGGAAACACAGGGAAACAGTTCTTGTATACATGTTTTTTTGTACAGATTGAAAAAGCAACATTTATCATGTCAATAAGTTCCAGTCTTTGTGCTACAGTAAACTTATTACCTGCTGGTTACAGCTTCACATTTAGTGAACAGACATTCGGGTGGTGTCAGTGCTCTCATATTATGTGAGAACTGTGTCCAAACCACTCGCTTGTCTACTGATTTGCCGCCTCCTATATAATAGACATAATAGTTTACTCAATAGTGAGCAGTAAATTGAGATTTCAGACACGTTACAGTTCGTTTTTTGTTTTGTTTTGTTCTGTTTTTTCACCTGTCGAGCTGGGCAAATGGGTCAGAAACCTACTTGCCCAAAGTCAATTTTTCATGCCCCTCTAGAAACAGTTTTATTTATTAGCGGTTATCCAATAATCTAATCTTATCTCTTTCATGCAAGGGAGAAGCTGCGGGCTCTTGAACTCTCGTTTCTTGAACTTGACATGACTTTGAAAATTGACCACATTTTTTCCCGCCTTGTTCCCAAACTTGCGGCACACTGCCCAATATATCGTTGAAGTTTCGCCCACAGACTTTTGCACCATCCAGCTAAACTCCTGCTTCCAGGATAACTGAAATGCTTGCTTGCACTTAAGCACATAAACTTTATCTTTACCTGCCACTATTTTCTTGTGAGTGACTGATGCAACTCTTAACTGCAAAATGGCTGACTCTTAGGGTGTTTCATTCTTTTTTGTTAAATCACTTGCTGCTTGGGCAAGCTACGTTTACTCACCTGACATGGCATTTACTTGCCCTGGGAATTGGGCAATCCTTCGTGTTGAGCCCCGGACTTAGTAATCATTGTTATTTAGCATTGTCACTGCCAGGTGCAGAGTTGCACAATGGTAATTTTCTCATTTATAAAATATGTCACAGTACATTGTATGATCAGTAGCAGAAAGTATTAAACAGTGCTTTTTTTGTTTTATTTTGGAATTTTTGAAGGCAGTGTGTGGGGGACAAAGGTACACACTGGTTATTTGGAAATGTAGGATTCAGTTTTATTTAAGACCAGGATAGCTTAACCTCTGCTTGTCATTTGTAAGTCCCGAAGTCTTTTTAAGTGCAGTATTGAATTGGTATAATGCCCCTTTACAATTCCACAGTAAGTGGAAACAGCCCATAGTGATCGCAGTTACAGTGATCCACCATTTTTTGGATCAAAAAGCGTGGGACAGAATCATTCCTTTACAAATGGTGTTGAAATAATTTGCCTTTGGTAATCAGTAGTGCTTAGTGTTTTAGTGTTCATTTTGGGTCTTTTCATACATGACAACATGTGGGGGATTATTTTTTCTATTTTTTTTTTTTTTGCCTCAGGGTGACCTGTCTGCTTCCAGCTGGCTACCTGAGGCTGACGCTGCGTGCACACTGAAATCATAACGGGAAAATGAATTTTCAATGAAAAATGTAACTCCAAGCTGCAGCACCTGTGGCTGACGCCTCGTCATGTGGATTGATAATGCCCCCGTAGTGAAACAGTATTTTAAAACTGTTAATAAATCCTGTAAATACTGAAGCTGTTCGTTTCATTACTTAATATTCATGTAATAAAAATGCAAATGTCAATTAGATGGTAATCTGCATGAGAGATAAAGAAAAGGGAAAATATCCATGATAATAATCATCTGCTTTAGCGATCAGTTTGATCCAGACAGACGTGACTGCTGTAAGAGGTTTCCACAGTGCATACTGCTTCCAAAATCTTTCCTCTACCAGACACACTTGCCTTTGTTTCGACACTGGATCCTTGACACCTCCCCTGTGTGCATGTAGATCAACTATTAACTTTTCCAAGTGACTGGACTGAACACACGAACAACGAGTCACTCCCCGATGATAACAAACATATAAATCAAGTGAAGCGTGCTGATACACATTGATCATCTTGTGTGACATTCACACTGCCAGGGTTAGAGTTTCTATCCCCACCCAGGGCACTCAGGAAGAAAACTCTCCGAGCTGTCTGAGCTTCAGACAGAGGCGTTAAATTTTTCACTCTACTATTATGGATCTCATTCCACAGCCGAGCTCACACGTGTCACCTGTCGCTGTCAGCTCGCTGGAGTATGCTTTAATATTTGTGAGATGTGAGAGATAAAGCAGACAGCGGGGGCAACAGGATTGTTTGCATAGCGCTGGCAAAGTGTAGAGGCGGAAAACCCCAAAGCAAAAACTCTTCTCAAATATTTTATGAGCAGGGACACCCTGAGCTCATAAATGAATTACAGAGCGTTGGAGCTGGCCCAAACAGGACTTCCTTTAACAAAAGTCACAGCTTTAGCAGTGTCCAGACACTTTTAAGAGTTTTCTGTCCTTTCCCCAAGGAGAGTTGGACATGCTATGGTTGTTTATTGCCGCATTGACCGTCTTGTCAATGGATCTTCTGCTTTATGGGATAGTCTCTTTAACTAATGTCTCACCTTGCCAAGTTGCCAAACTGTGAAAAGTAAGGCGAAAGATACTTTTTTGTTCCTGTACTCTTTGAACCGGCTGCAGGGTCCAGAGCTCTGAGTCCAAATCTGTCTTGAGCTCCTCTGAAAAGATGCCGACAGCCTTTTAAAAACTGGTGCTGCCAGAAAGAAGATGGAGAAAATAAGTATTTTATATGAAAGGAGGCCTGAGGGCTTTAATCTGATCCTGCTGCCTGTGGCTCAGACAGAGATGGGGGGATGTTAAAGCAGACATGGGTGACTGGGGAGATATAAATGACACTGACAGTGAATCACACAGTTGACAAGCTGTATCACACCTTTGCCATGCTTGTTGCGCTGGGACGTCATTGTCAGTAAGGGGAGGTTTTGTGTATGTGTACTCTACAGCCTTGTGAAACTTTGTCAAGGAAAATAACTCTAATTTACCTTTATTTTAAGAGTGTTTATATCAAAACTGTTACCTGTTTATATGTTATACCTCAAGCATCGAACCTAAGTGTTACATATCAATATTACACTCACTGTTTCCTGTTATTGTGTCAAAGCCACAACGCAGGCAAAAACCTCCAAGTCTCAAGATAATCTACACACAGTGACTGGTCTCAGTCGAGGGAACAGTGAATCTAGTGTGTTGACAGCCATATTACAACTCACAGTAACACACACACACATCGTGCAAAGAAACAGAGAGCTGTTTGTAGTCTATAAAGTTCCCACCATTGAATTAAATACAAGCCACAAGAGTTAGAGCCTGACGTATGAAAAATAGCAGTGACCATTAAAGTTGCATTGGACAGACTTTCCCATTATTCCTTTATGAGACACATGATGCCGCCAACATGAAATGGAGGTTAGTGGCCAAGAGGATAAAAAGAATGCAGTAACCTGGCCGACAGACATGACAGACTACACGATGGTCCATGACCAGTAAGCCCTGATCGTCTTTCACGTCGTGTGTGATGTCATTGGGTTATTCTTGACCTGTTTTTATTATTATTACTGTTATTTCAGTAACAGTGGGTGTTCATGTCCCAGCTGAAATGTTATTGCAGTAACGTGAAAAGCACCACACATGGCAGGAGCTACATTTAAAGTGCTGCATGACAGCTATGCAAGTCACTAAATTTTCCACTACATTTTTATTTTTATTCCTCTATATTCTCCATTATGAAGAAATAACATTCTTTGCTAGCTTGATGCTAACGGCAGTACTCACTGGTTGCTAAAGTGCCTCTGCTGTTTAATGCTATCATTTTTCCCTTTTTACTGTGTCAAGGTAACGTCCTTAGAGGAAATATCTAAAAGGCTGGGGTGTTGTTGCCATACAGTCTTCCATGGCAGCAGATTGCTCTGTTGCATTCGGTCAAAGTGACGGCTGTGACCAGTTTAGTTGTGAGGGACAAAAATAAAATCAGACATGCCAGACTTTCTGTCGGAACTTTGTTAAGTTGTACTAACTTTAATTTGGAAAACTAGCTCAGCTCTGAATAAACACAAAGGAATTTTAAAAGAAGTGCAGGTCCAGCACGCTGATGATGTCAGAGGGCTGTGATTGGTTGATTGCAATGTTGGTCCAGGAGCATGTCCTTCTTGGCTCAATTTTGCCTTTAACCAATAAAAACATACCCATATATAGAGTTGGCTATCGTTTAGGCTTTTTCCAATACCACTGCCAAAGTAATACTTCTAAAACTTTTATATAGCAGAGGCATTTTTACAGTTACAGTGTTAATAACAGCAAAATAAAAGTTAAGTTGGGATCAATAATTGTCTCCTTAACTCAGGAGAGATTCTGCAGCCTGACATTTTTCCATTATCTGTTCAGGAGATGTCAGAGATTGTCGTTACAATGAGAATAGTTTGCCTACTTTAACAGTCCACCTTAAAACTTTAAGTCTAACTAACTTTACTTGCTAACTACAGGTCCTTTTACTTTTATCACCAGGGGAGACAGATGTATGTATTTTAACAGAGGAAATGAAACATTTTCCAGTTTCCAGTTTTAAACAGCCTTCTCTAACATTCAAGTACATATATATATTTCAGATTTTATGAGGTGCACTTGAATGCACCATGAAGTCCCATTTAGATAAAACAATAAAAACAAAAGTAGGGGTTGTTTTCTGGTTCTGGTGTAACTTTTCTAACTGCTGATTTAAAGACGAAAATGTGAAAAGCTTGTGGATTTCAGTTTTTTCAGTTCACACAAGAAATGGAACAACAAAATAATGTATGGTGTATTTGTGTATCCTGTTATCAAACACGGCGAACACAGGTTTGCAGGGAGGGTACGCAGGCTGTAGAGTGCACAACGCTGCTCCCACATTAAATCTCTCCACTGTGAGCATCTTGTCTGAAATCTTTGTCACCATGTATTTTTCACAGTAAAAGCATGTGGCTTTAAAAAGCAACACGGTCATTGTGCGAGTGCTTGTTGTTGCACTGTCATGCATTTCTGTTTCAAATTTCTTTGAAACACTGTTGAAAGTCAGCTTGTTTTTGAAGCTGTGCTGTGCAGAACTGACACGTTCCTCAGAAACCCCCCACAACAGCGCGTGTCCTTTTATCCTCCTGTTTGTCAGTTTTCATAGTAAGATAATATAATGAGGGGCAGGAGAAGATAATGTCTGTATAAAAAACAATCATTAAACTGCACTGCTTATCAGCTCACTGCATATGGAGCTGTTTAAAGCACCAGGGACGGGAGTGTATGTATATCTATCCATCTGCATTTGACACATCTGCTGTGAATGATATGGGATTATGGCAGGAAGACAGTGATGACACAGGACAGAGGTGACCTTCATGGTGGAGTAGTATCCTGTCTGCTCTTGTTAGGCTACTTTTTATGCCTCTGTGTCGGCGATAGCCGTGGCTGGAGAGATTATGTTTGGGTTGTCCTTTTGTCCGTTTGTCCCATTCTTGTGATCACAATATCTCAACAGCACCTTCTTCAGATTTGGCACAAACATCCTCCAGGACTCAACGATGAACTGATTAGATTTTATTTTATATTAATAATAATAATGATAATATTTATTTGTTTAGCACTTATCTAAACAAGGTTACAAAGTGCTTCACAAAGTGCATGAAATAATAATAATAATGATAATAATAATAATAATACAATATTTTTAAAAAAAATATAAAGAGCTAAGAAAAATATTGCGTACAGCAAAAATAGAACGAAAGGAAATAAATCACAAAAGTACATATCAGGCATTAAAAGGGAAACTTTCCTATAAAAATACGTTTTAAGTAATGATTTAATGTGCCAGCTATCCTCATCTCCTCGGGCAGAGAATTCCAGAGCCTTGGGGCCTTGATGACAAAAGCCCAATCACCTTAAGTTACCAACCTCGATCCAGGGACGACGAGTGATGGTAGGCATAAGGATCTCAGGTCACGACTTGGAGCATAGGTAGTCAGACGCTCAGCTATGTAACTGTGGGCTAAACCATGTTGAAGTTAACTGGCAGCCAACGGAGGGAGGTGAGAAACTTTTATCTC
>JAPZEB010000008.1:23973871-23986187 GCA_029783705.1 Chaetodon striatus | reverse complement strand
ACTTTATTTCATTTCTACAAGCTTCACTTGGTTTGTGTTTTGATCATTTGGAAAATGGAGCAAAAGAAGAGAAGCTATGAGAAGTGGACGGAGGACAAGGTCCAGGCTCTTTTGAGCGTATTTGCGGTGGAAGAAATTCAGTGGGACTTCGAGTTGGCGACTCGAAACGATCGAGTCTATGGAAGAATAGCCGACAAGCTGGCAGAGCTAAATATAGGGCACATGCCGAAACACATTCGTGAAAAGTTAAAGAAACTTAAGCAAATAAAAAGCTGAAGGACAACAACAGTCGCAGTGGGTCTGACCACCATACTAAAATGATCAGCCTGATTTGAATTAATTTTCCAGAACTTTGAGGTGTGGTAGAAACACAAACCACACTGATTACCAGAAAGTCTTTTACCAGGTCAATAAATTCCTGGAAATAAAGTTCCTGGAAATGTTGGTGGAAAAGGAGCTAATGACAAACTGTTAAAAACTGAGAAAAGACTGAGCTTAAAGAAGAACGCTTGAGACTTTAAATGTCTGCTGGAAAGGAAGAAAACACCTCTGCATCAGTAATACAAGTTCTGATTACTTCCCCATCTCCTCCAATACTTTACTCATACTCACAAATACCCATGGCAAAGTGTAAGAACAGTGTAGAGCCAGATACCTTGATATTGATACTGTGGGGATATTGTAGAGTTGACCATTGGTGCTTTCACAAAGTATTTACACATTAAGATTTTTGATTAATAATCATCAGTATTGTGGATGTGACCGTGTATAGTTTATTGTGAACCAACATTATCTGGCTTTTGTGGTTGTGCAGACATGAGCAAAGACAACTGAGTGCAGGCTTTCGAGGACGACTCAGCTCGACGACACACTCATGAGATCAAGACACACAATAGTGTAAAATCCCTCTTAGCCTGGTTTTCTGGCCGTAAATCCAGTTAGAGGCAGACAAGACACCAACAACCAGCAACACAGAGGACTGATCCCTGCGCTGTGTACTGTCCTTTTCGATGTTGACGCAAATGAGTCTAAGCGTCTTTCACACTAATTTCCTCCTCTATTAATGCATGTTTGAATTTAGGACTTGGCTGATATTGGCTTTCTATTTTAAAATGTCATTTTGTATCTCTGATATAATCCTTTTTTTCATTAGCATAAACGCCATTGTCGTGTATTTTCAGCCTGCCCTGCTGATACAGTCCTGAGCAAAATGTTGAATATGTATTTTAAATTTTAAACAAAACCCCAAAATATCTTCCATACAACATTAATCCAAAAAATGTCCCAGAATCAGATGCACTGAGGTTTTTGTACTCCATTGTGAGCAGCATAAAAGTGAGTTATGAACTCCATACAGACCTCGGAGTGGAAAAGCTGATGTTTAATATGTCTTTTAGCCACTGGCTTCATCATAGCTGTAACAACTTTTAATTCTGGGAAGTAAGGGTGAGCTTTTTGCGGTAAGGGCAGAGTGACAGAGACGAGATAAAAGATTGGAGCACTGGAATATTGGATGGGAACGCTAAATGGCATCAATCTCCTCGAGTGCACCATGCTGTTGTCCTTGATTCTTCACATTCGTGTTTGGGCTGTTGCACATGTGACTGCGTCCTGGCATTATGTCTCCACAGTCACAATGATTTTACAGGCGAGATTAATGCTGAAGCAGGGCCGTAATCGCACACATTTACATTGTGGGGGGGGACCTAAACCCTCCAGGGGGGTCTGGGGGGATTTCCACCCCAGGAGAATTTTTAGAAACTTAATAGCCAAAGTGACCAATTTAGAGCAGTTTAAAATATCTTAGATCAGGGGCTCTCAAAAAAAAGCCCTGTTTCCACCGAGCAGTACGGTTCAGTTCAGCATGCTATTTCTCGTTTCCACTGTTAAAAGTTGTGGAATTCAAATAACAGTCATGTTAGTTGGTTTGTCTTGTGCTGGGGGTAAGCACAGTTTGTAGTGGCATGTCGAGAAGGCTTCAAATGGATTGTGGCTGCAGCTCGACATGTCTCTCCTCTCTGGCTCGTCATTTACTAAAAATATTTCTGCAGATGTACATTGCCTGTATTAGCAAATGCATCAATTTAGGCAATTCAACCAGAATAAATGCATGAAATTAAATGCTGACCATCATTGTGACCAGGCCTTAAGAGAGGGACGAGACACACTCATCATGCTAATGGGGATAATGGCACTCACTTTTGGACAGTCTCCGGTCCCAGCTCTGACGTTGGAACAGAGAGAGGAGAGGAGGAGTCAGACGCTGTTCAACCATCCAATAAGTACTTTGTTTGAGGCACACTGACACCTTCAGATCTTTCATGACTTGTCTTGAATGTTACAGAGTAGAGATAGAGAGATAGACAGACGCTTGATGGAACTAAGTTAAGTCCTGGAATCATAAAAAAGTTTGTAAAGACAGAAAAAATAAAGTAGCTGACTCATCCTTTTTGTCTTACAGAGACATGCTGTGTTGCTGAATGGGTGACAAGCTCCCAGTCACCTCACATACCCTGTGAAGCCCTCCTCCCATCGCATTGTGCAGGACAGGGTCCCCCAGCAGAGTGGCAGTGATGTACCAGGAGGTGGCCTTCCTGGCTGGTAGCACTGAGCACCAGTTCACCACCTTCCACTTCAAACGTGTGCAGAACCTGCAGGAGGTGAAATCCAAGAAGGGTTTGTTCTACAAGCGAGCCCAGCTTCTGCTCCAGCCTCAGCCCTGCCAACAGGACGGAGATGAGATCGGCCTAGCTGACGGGGCGGCCATTATCAACGTGGGAGGGATTAAGTACCGCATCCCCTGGTCCACGCTGGAGGAGTTCCCCCTGACACGGTTGGGTAAGTTGCGCAGATGCAGCAACGAGGCCGAGATCATGGACTTGTGCGACGACTACGATGGCACCAGCAATGAGTACTTCTTCGACCGAAGCCCGTCAGCTTTCCGCACAATCGTGTCTTTCTTGGCAGCAGGGAAGCTGCGGCTGCTGAGGGAGATGTGCGCCCTGTCCTTCCAGGAGGAGCTGCTGTACTGGGGCGTGGAGGAGAACAACCTGGACTGGTGCTGTCTCAGGAAGCTGCGGCTCAGGCAGGAGGAGTACAAGGAGCAGCAGAGGCTGGAGGATGAGGAGGCAGAGCTCACCTCTCCGCAGTCCTGCGAGGAGAGCCAGCAGCCTCCCGGAGTGGGGTCACAGGAAGAGACCCGTGCGGGGGGCTGCATGCGAAGGCTGAGGGACATGGTGGAGAACCCCCACTCTGGCCTGCCGGGGAAGATCTTCGCTTGCCTGTCGGTGATATTTGTAGCCATCACCGCTGTGACGCTGTGTGTCAGCACCATGCCAGATCTCAGAGAGGAGGAGGAGAGGGTGAGTTCATTTTAATCACTTTCAGTAATAACTTTCCTCCTTGCCCTTCTATTTGCACAGATTCATTTTAAATTATCAAAAAGTCCAAACTCATATCTGGTTCTCCATATTTAGTTTCTGGAATGAAGTCTTAACAGTTATTGGACTAGAATGATTAAACTCAGAGAAAGCAGTAGCATCGAAATAATTTAGATGCCATGGTCATTTGCACAGAGATCGAAAAAGCAAGCATCTCTGAATTTTGAAGGTAAGACAGGTTAAAATTAACAATCTAAAAGAGGTAAAAAAACAAAACAAACAAACAGCTATCATGTCATATCAAAACTTATTGCAGATTAAAATAAAATGCTCTCTGTGGCATCTTACTGCAGAACGAATGCTAAAACCATCATATGCGGAACAGATTTACATGATGAAACCGCAGTTATGGCATTATACAGCACACATAACTATAAACTTAAGGAACCCCGCTCTTAGGATTCCTTTTTATTCCCAACAGCCTTAGGCATGTCAGTGCTCTGCAGCTGCTACAGTAGAATTCAGATTATGTTGATGCAGCAGCCCACATACAGAGTCTTCCTGGGCTTTATTGTAAATCATTGTGACATAAACAGAGGCGAAGGCTCAGGGACACTGAGGCTTCCTCTCCATTCACTTGAATACCAGATTACTGTGCAGCCCCCTTCACTGTTTTCACAGCATAAATTCCTTCGCAGCAACATGAGATCCGTGCTCTCCCAAATGTATGCGATAATTGACAGTGCATACACAACACTGAGACGAGGAAAGACGCTATACATTCACACATCTCTGAGGAAAAGTCTTTTCAGGTTTGGGCTTCAGTTCAGTATTTGCAAAATCCCACAGACATTCTACCGATGATTTTACTTGACCTGCTTCCAAAAATGAATATGAAATAAGCTCATTATTGTTATATAACATCATGATTATGCAAATTGTGTCCATGAAGTCCTAATCCATACAGTTAAAGGCTTGTTTACCCAAGCCTTATCTGGACCGGCTGACCTGTAAACAAATCGGGAACTGTAAATGGAAAATAAATTGATTTTTATTGTGTCATGTTCACTTTGATGTTTCATTTAACAGATGGGTTTTAACTGCTCTGTCGATGGTACATGGCATTTTATAGTAGAGTTCATCTTTGATGTTACAGTCCAAACCTTTTTGTGCATGCAAACATGAAAAAGAAGACAAAATGGATTACTTCTGATTCAACATTTCGGGAAATATGCATATTTGCTTTTTATCTGAGGGTTGAAAAGAAGATCAATATCAATCTCATGTTTGTGTGATAACAGAGCTGCAGCATAGTTAACGTCACTTGGAACCAGCTAGCCTGGCCCCATCTAAAGAAAATAAAACAAAACTACTCTAAAGCTCTAATTAACACGTTGGATTTCCTTTCTTTGAATCCACACGACTGAAAGATAAATAAACTTGTAGTTTGGAGGGAGTTTTGTGCTACTTCTTGGCAACAGCTGAATGCATTGACATGCAAAGCTATTTTCAGCTATTTTCAATTCAAAGTCACTTTAGCATGCTCAAAAAGTCCCAGAAAAATTGTGCTACTTTTCTTATGAATTATTATGCAGCAATTTTTATGTAAAAGATTTACAGGATTTCCCCTGTGGTTGTGTCCCATGTGAAACCAAGTGAACTTTGAGTTATTTTAAAGTACGCTATCGCCATGTCTCTTTTCCTAAACCTATGCAACTTTACTTTCCTAAACCCAATCTACATAACTTTACATTAAGTACATAACGTGTGGACGCCAAAACATGTTTCTTGTCCTTAACCTAACCTACATAGCTTTCCTTGCGTAAACCTAACCTTTGTAACTTTACATTAAGTACAGAACTTCATGTTAAGGTCAGCACTTTTTGTTACATACATAACTTGATGAGGCCCATCCATGTTTCTATTCCTAAACCTAATCTACATAACTATAAGCCCAGTTCAGACCAAAGATTTGCGACAGGATGAAACTGTTTTAAAGCATTGCAGAGAAAAGTTGCATTGGGGTGAACTTGCCAGTCTGAGCTGGACTCAAGCTGGCTGATGGTGTCACCTGCAACTCAGCTGGTCAAATTGCCGGTGGCTGGTTTTAGAACATAAAGCACGTCACCTGTTTCAGCATCCAGTTGCCTTGTAGTGAAGTTTGCAGATGGCATGTTTGCTTGCTGTGGCAGGTGCCCCATCCCCGCTGAGCCCCCTGTTTCCATCCACATGGTGGGTCGCCGCTCATGCCCTACCACCCACAGCTAGTTAAATTGGTGAGAACCAGCAGGTTTTTAGAACATTGCAGAACGGCACATTGCAAGTAGTTGCCTGTTTCAACTCATCTCGACAGCTCGTTGTGAAGCTTTGGTCTGAACTGGGCTTCACTTCCCTGAAACTAAATTTACCTGAAGCACGTAACTTTACATTAAGTATGTCACGTGACGACACCATTCATGGGGCACTAATTCATTGGATATAAAATGAACTATTTGCATTTTCAAACCGTTGTATGAGGATACATTGACATTTTAAAACATTTCACGAGACTGGTATCAGTCATTTATTTTGACTCTTCGAAACCTAACCTCGAAAAGTAAGTGCATTTCCCAAGATGCTGAGTTACTCCTTTAATTACAATATACCTCAGAGAATCAGAATATAATTATACCAAGCACTGTATTGGCAATTTAAAAAAAATATGGTTTGAAACCTGTAAGGTTGAAATGTTTCAATGAAATGATGATACTCATAACTTACAGTCTCTGGTCTCTAATTAGGTCTGAAAGTGAGAGCAGAGCACATCCACTTGTTGCTGCATTTAGCTTTCATCTTGCAGGAAGAGAAATACTGCCACCTCAGGCCTTTGTTCCTTCTTACTACACATGTTGTCACAGTCCGTGACAAGTGGAGCAAAAAAGCATATTAAAGCTGACGATGTCTTCCTCCCGAGCCTTTTCATGTCCGCCTTTGCCTGAGAGACTTCAGAAAAGCCTCAGAGATCTGTCACCAGAGCGTCTTTGTATCGCACTAATTCACCTCTTGAATGACATCAGCAGACCAGTGTATGATTAAAGAAGAGCCCCGCAGCTTCTCCCTCTGTCAAAGATATGTTTTAATCAGTGGGCTGGAAGGGGGGGTGTTAGCACCAAGTGCGTAAGCTTCAAAGGGAAAATCAATCAGGAAAACAAAGAGGGCAAAAGCTGAACCAAGACCAGCTTAAACATAGTGTCATTTTATCTCTAATTAAGTGTCATCTGTCATTACAGGCCCGTATGAATCTGCAGCTTTAATTATTGGAATCAGAAAAGCAACAGGTGTGATTACTATGTTTCAATCTGTGGACAGCTGAAAACAGTGTCACTGTGGCACCAATTAACCACCCAGAGGTGCCGGAAAGTGAGCCTCGCTCCTCCTCCAAGAGAACATTAGATAGTGGTGGTTCATTAGAAGTGAGAACCTCATCTGAACCAGCCATGGGAGGCCACCCCAAAACGCAGTGGTTTATGGGTATAATGAGGTGGCTGTGTCATTCTTGGAAAACCTACCATAACACAACGAAGGGAGGCAAACCACAACCTGCCACTTCTTCTATTCTTAACCACCTCGAACATATGTGACGGTAAATTAAAATAAATTGCCACAGTCCGTTAACATGAGGAGACATGTTATTGAAACACTGTCCTAAAAGTTTGTGACTGCGCTTTTGTGTACAACTTCTGGCTAGGTGGTAATTATGTCATGTGCACATAAATAAATCACACAAAAAGAGACAACAGAAATTCAGTCAGGAACTCTTTAGTCAAAGAAAACTTCATTTCCATCAGCAGTGTTATATTTGGCGGTATGACTCTGTTCTGGGGCCCCTCTGCCTTTCCTTGGGCCTACGCAGAAAGCCTCTCCCACACGCCTATGTGGAAAGCCTAAGGTGGAGAGAGCACACCTCCCTGCCCTTCCATGTGCGTACATGGAAAGCCTAAGGCAGGTAGGGCAACAGCAGAGAACAGAACAGAGCAGCATCAATGACAAACAGAAATGACACTGATAAGTCAGACACAGCATGAAAAGGAGCTGGGGTGGAGGTGCGGATAATTCAACTCCTGTCGAAAACCTCCTGAACAGTAAACAAGGTAGAAATCCTAATTGGGAAAAGTTTCGCTGGTTGCAACCTACAATCCTCAGCGACACAACTAAATCTCTCAAATCTAACTCACTCTTCCTTTAAGAAAAAATAGAGGTGTGATTGGACCCAGTGATTCCCCTGTTAAGTTCCCAGCAGCCATGGTGTGTACTGAGGTGACAGAATTGTCTGTGGAAAGTCTCCTCTCCTCATTACCATGTTAGGAGAAGAGTTTCGGCCTCACTCTGAAAACTTATGTATGTGCTCTGTGAGTGGGCTTTACTTCCTGCATTGTCTTCATTCACACTAATGTCAAGCTGAGCATTTCAGTAGCTCATCACTTTCTTGAATTCAGCTCAAATTGGTGAATTGCTTTTGCTAATTGCCACATCTCTTTCAGTCGAGTCCACCCACTCATCCTCCCCCATTACAGGGCCTCCTAATATCCATTAGCTTTGATAGCCAGTCATTTACATCTCCACAGATCCTCCCTATAATAATGAAAGTAATGAAATGATCATTTCCTCAGACACTCATATCTAGATTGTAATATATTGTGTATTCGTTATGTAGCCTAATGTTTTTGAGGCTTCAGTTGTGGCTCCAGTGTTTGGCTGTATGAAGGCAGCAGCTGTCGGATTCACTGCCTGCTAAAGCTGCCTGAGCCTACCATGACTTTTTAACTTTTGAATGATACTGCTAAGTTTGCCATTCTAAAGCTTGTGATTTGGTTAATATTGTACTTAGGGAATGATCACTCCAGCCTTGTTAACCGAATCCTAGAGCATCTACCCCTTGGTACGTTTTGGTGGGTTGGTGAGAATGCCAGACTCAAACTCAAACTGATGTTGACCAAACAACCGCTCTCTGGTCCACCTTAAAGGGGTGGTCTCAGACCGCTGTCAAGTGAACCAATCACAGGAAGTATACCACTGTATGTGTCATTTAATTGGATGAAAACACATTTTCTCTTCCTGATTTGGTGACTGGTGAACTAGAAACCTATCTGCGTGTTTGCTACCAAAATGTTGAGTGGCAAAGGACAAACCTGGACTCGCCATGAAGTGAGATGCTTCTTGAATTTATGGGCTGAAGAGACATTTATAAATTGCTTGAGAAGATGCATAAGAACATGACGTATGCAAAGTAACAATGAAATAGGTTGCGAGCAGAAAAACCAAAACAGTTAGCTGAAAGATGCTAAAACGCTTCATGGAGCTGAGGGGAAGAGCAAAGTCACGTGATAGTTCTCTGTAGGTCTGTCACTATGAAGGACCCCGTTCACACCCACATGGTCTTCTAAGATGCTCAAAGCATCTCAACATTTTCATTGGCCAGTAAATGAAGTCGTGTTTTTGAAGCTCTCAGACATGTGGCCCAAATTAAATTGCGCTGTGAGGCAAAAGGGTAATGCAACCTAAACCCAGGAAGCGGCCATCTTTACGCACTCGGTCACTTGAGCCTTAGGAGGGAGTTCAGCAGAAACCAGAAGTTTTTAAGGATCCCCTGCAATGGAAAGCACTTAGCCTGGCTTTCTAATCTAATGTGGCTCTTAGAGAAACATTCAGTGGCTAAGAGGTCTTTTCCTACCCCCATCTCCATCCCCCCCCTCTCTCACACACACAAGCAAAAAAAAAAAGCTATATTGCATTTCACATTTCATGGTCGCTCGTTGCACTCTCTGGATGAATAGGGGATTAAACATCTCAAGTGTTTTGTCAATTTCTTCCCTCAGAACTGCTTACTCTGTTCACATAAGCATCTTTGAAACTGTGTTCTTGTCCCATTTATCTCCTGCAAGAGCCCCGGCTGTGGATCTAACCTCTCAGTGACTCTGCTTATGCCTCAGAGCCCTGTATGCTCCATTCTGATGTAAATCCCAACTACTTTAAGGTACACCCTCACCACAGCCATATATCATCGCAGGGGAATGGGGAGCCAGAGCTCAGAGGGCGTGGACGGGTGGAAGAGAAATGTGTGCCGGTGCTGTAGAAAAATAGAAAGAATTTTGTCGTAGCCTACGCTGAAAATAGGAAGTGAACATCAGTCATTCGTACTGACTGTGAGTTAGACGTACCGCTGTTGGTGCTCAGAGAGGTGTGCAATCCATCACGGTGGTGATGATTTGTGTTTCTCATCCAGTGTTTGGTGAATAATTTCTGTTGAGTTGAGAAGTGATTTCTTTTAAAGTGTAAACTGTAAATCCCCACAGGGATATTGTTGTGTTTTATGCTAGCACCTTAGCCATCCTTCTCTGCTGTCAGTTTCAAAATGTGAAAGGTGATGTACAGAGAGGTTGAGCAGCGACATATTTGGATGGAAATTTCTTGTGCTTCTTTAAGCTTTAAATACTGTTACATTACTTCACAAGAAGCAAATGATTTGGCAATGGCAATTAAGATAGGCTCTGTCGCTGTAGATCACAGTACAGTATCATCAGTTTATTATATTTTTAAAAATTCTTTATATAATTTTGAATTCATAATGTACCTCTTGTTGTGTCACAATAAACCCCTATGAAATAAATCAAAAACTAGATAAGGGTACTGAGCTGAGGGAAATTAGCTTTAGAAACCGAAAATGTTTTTTTTACACTGGACTGTTGAGATGTTTATTTCTGCTGTTAAAATGGACACTTTAACATGAGGGTCTATGGGGACTGACTCGCTCTTGGGGCCGGCCTCAAGTGGACTTTCAAAGGACTGCAGTTTTTGGCACTACCATGAGGTTGCTGCTTAGTGACTACATTGGTTTGTGTCTGACTACATGAGCAAGGAAAAGTTGCAGCAAAGACCAGGTTCAGGATTTTGCACGTTTAAAAATTTAGAGACACCAAACGTTTGAGGACTTAGTATGATTTTGCAACAGGTTCATTCAGGTTATTTCTTTAATGTGGATGCGCTCAGCTCATTTGAAGACGAGTGCTGACCTTATACCAAGTTTTCAGTTTCCAGTGTTGGTGTACAATCATGAAAGTTTTAGCTCATTTGGTCTGTACTCTAGTGATCTGGATTGTTTGGTGTAGTCATAAAACTCAGTGAGAGTAGTCTTTTTCTCATCTTTACAAAATTAAACAAGTTTGAGTTCAATGACATGAACACTGTCAACAACCAATAGCTGCGCTCTCCCGCATCAAACAGGAAACAGCAAAATGGGTAGACGTTTGGGAACCCAGACCACAAAGAGGTCTGGGTTCTCTTGTACTGTCAACCTGTTCCCATTCCAAAGTCATCAAAATCAGGCACTTAGTCAGTGACGTCCGGTGTCAGACACAGCCGAAAAAATCAACCTTTCACGTCGGCGTGATATGCAGCAGGTCGCTGTTTAACAACAATAGTTTAACAATGCCTGTAAGTGTAATGGGGAAATGTAGCCGGACAACAACATAAGTTATTTTCCACCAGGAGCAGGATGGGAGATAATCTCAAGAGGAATGTAGCTGTACTCTTGCAAATAGTGACCCTGTAAGATCCCCGGTCTTTGCATAATCTTGACTAAAACCTCACATTGTCTTTAGACGACAGGCTGTCTGACTTTATTCTTTAAAACTTTTCAAACTAGTCTTGTGTATGGTAGGCATAAATATTGCTTTCATCACATTACCCCACTGCTGCCTGTATATCTGAGTCTCACTCTGACATGGTTTTAGCAACTGCTGGGGCTAAATTCAAGCTTTTATAACCACAGGCATCCAACACTCCTTCATGTGCTTTAGCAGGCTGGTGCAGTGCCATTGGGTTTCAGGATTAATCAAGAACCTACAAAAACGGAGAGTAAAAGAGGTTAAATAATGTACTGTATTTTTCCGGCCCTGTGGTTTCTTACTAACAGAACAATGCTCCAGTTGTGCTTGCTCTAATTGCTCCTCCCTGCGGAGCTGCAAGCACACCCAGCTGAAGAGCCTCTCGACACATGAAGAGGGAATGCCACCGACTTTAAGTATTAGAAAACACTTGTACTGTTACCATAGAAGTGTTTCCATTAGTAAACATGTGCAGCTATTGTCTGTCTGCCATTAACTGAAACAATGTCCAGTACTACCCAAAAAATGTCAGTGTAACCACAAAGGAAGCATTTTGCTATGTGAATGGATGAAGGATACTGGTTGATGAATCTCTCTGGGGATATGACGGTACAGTTGTGCCTAAATCTAATCAAAACATGGAGAGGAATTTAAATCCCAGGAGACTGAGCTTATTGTTATGCTCAAGTGGAATATCACTCAATATACACAGTATATATTCTTAAAGGTCCAGTGTGTAGGATTTAGAGGGAAATACTGGCAGAATTGGAATATAATATTCATAACTATGTTTACATCAGTGTGTAATCATCTAAAACTAAGAATCGTTGTGTCTTTGTTACCTCAGAATGATACGGAGCAGGTTTTCTTCCACGGAGTCCACCTTGTTGTTTCAACAGCAGCTCAGTACGGATAAACCCAACACTGGCTCCAGATCGTGGCCACCGTAGTTCTCCTACATGCTTGACACACAGGAGAAGTTTCAGTTGGTTGTGATTTGCAACCTCACCACTAGATGCCACTAAATCCCACACACTAGACCTTTAAGGCATCATTTTTGGCCCACCTGACCATTTGCTTAGTCCCGCTCCCGAATGCAGACCGGCTTATCATAGTGTAGCATCTGCCAGCTCCGACAAAGGTCCGACAACTGTGCAGCCGTGCTCCAGAGACTCATAGCCTCAGTGATTAGAGTTCCTTCATTTTCAGGCTGGTGTTGTGGATTTGGAGCTAAATGTTGTGCCTGGGGCACGTCGTGTATTAATGATACTCGTTACCTGGAGAGGTTGGAAA
>JAPZEB010000008.1:23866736-23897060 GCA_029783705.1 Chaetodon striatus | reverse complement strand
TATACTTTGTATTTTTTAATTTGTTAGGTATCTTATTGACACACAGTTTAACAGTCTTGCCAGTATTCATATATACAATACTCATATTTTGACATGTGGATCTAGGTTACCTATTACGTGTACATCTGTCGATCCAACCACTGAATATGGATGATAGACTAACAGACGGATGGATACCCGTATGGATATATCCTTCCCCTGATGTAGATGGAGACCTGTAGACAGAATTGCATTGAGTAATTGTGTTATACAGACTTTTCCAGCGATTAACCCCACCCATGGAGTATGTTGTAACAGTTCACTTCCACCACTTCTCGGTGCACCTGTAGAAGAAAGGTAAAAACAACTGTTTATTTGTAGCAGAGATGTGCATGTCTGAGAATAAAACAAACAAACAAAAAATAAATAATCTTTAACAGTTTAATAACATTTAGCCCAAACTGAAATGTGTTTCCTACTCTATTTAAGTTTTGTGGTAATTCATACTCTTTAATTAATATTGAATATCACACAAAAAAAGGAGAAGAGGGGTTAACAGGGGCCAAGCAGCACCTCGAGGGCACCCAGCAGGTTAATTCGGCCATTTATATTTCAGCTTAGAGCTCAGTTAATTTAATTAGGGCCAAATGAACCAGGTGCATTTGAAGGAGCGGTGACTTGCTTTGAGACATTTAACTCTTCCAGCATCATTTCCCTGTTGTGACTGCTCCTCTTTGTATTTCCTGTTTATGTTTTCACAATTAAACAAACATCCCTCTCCCGCTCACTCCCCCTGTCTCGCGCGCGCGGACGGCAGCGCCACAGAGAGGACGCGAGGGCACAGGCGCGCGCGGCCGCAGCTCGAGCCTTTTATTGACACGCCGCTCCGTCGAATCAGATCAAAGGGAGCCGCCTTTATACCGCGGCGCAGCTAATTGTGGCGCGCGGGGGGCGGCGCCTATGCTAATGTGTTGGCAGGGGAGACGCAGCGGTTCATTCATCTTCTTCCAGAGAGAGAGGTGAGTTAACACGAAGGTTATTGTACATGAGGGAGGGACTGCTCTGGACCCAAACACTGCCGCGGCAATAGCTGAAAGTCAAAGAAGAGGCTTTTGTTTTAGGAGCTTATTCTTCTTCCAAACAGTACAGGGTAAGAGGAGGATATTTTTTTAATTAATTCACAAATGGTGTCTTTGTACCGTCATGTTAATGTGTACAAGTGGTGGTCAAAATGTGTCAGATCTTCTATTACTTGCCCTTAATTCCTAACTCAGAGAAGCAATAAGTGATGAGACAGGAAGTCGTGGACATTGTGTTACTGGTGTGTTATCAAAGGTGTCTCACCAGGAAGGAAACCTTAACCCTGTCAGTGTTAGTGCCTTACACTTATTTAGCACTACAGTGAGTGGAGTCAAGGTTTCAGCTCCGCTGGACCGCCTCAGTGAGCAGTTACGGGGCTCAGTGTCTTGGTCAAGGACACGCAGGGCTGTAGAGTCAGTTGAACCTGAGACCCTGGACTGCTGTTTTAAAGAAAAGGGGGCCACTTTGTTGACCGTATCAGCCGTAGTAGCTGCAACATTGTCATGCTTGTGTTGTGCTGGTATGTGTGGGTAATTTTTTAGAGAGTGCTTGATTCATGTTGGATGGATTCATTAACAGTTTGCTTCCGCACTGATGTGAAAATGCAGCCAGGGAAGTCAGTGCCAGAGTGTCCTTCATGCTCTGGGAGCAATCAATGCACGAACAAAATAAGGCTACCTGTGTGTCGCACCACTGAAAGTGGACTCTTGCTGTCTGTTCTGCACATTTAGTGCATAAATATGCATGATATGAGCATGTAAATTGAATCAAATGTGTGTTTATTTTTGCACATGCAGCTGCAGGGTGAGAATGCCTTTTGCTGCACTACCTGTGATAAGTGCATATAGAGGAAGAGTTAGTGAACATGTTGGCAAAAGAAGCTTGTACCTGCACAAGCCCTCAAAGTAATTATGAGTTGAATAAAGAGAGGAGAGACAGGCAGAGAAATGCAGCAAGCTGAACAAGTGGTTGAGTTCTATCTGCAGGATCCAGTCCTCTGTGAATGACGCCAGGTCCTGCACAATCAATAGCACCAGCCTCCAGTGTGTGCTGTGTGTGAGCCTGCCCACATTACTGGTGGCCTTCAGGCGGCTGTGCATCAAAGGGTCATACCAGATGAGTTATTGCATCATAGCAACTGACTGTGTGTGCCTGTGCATGTGTGCGCCTCGGTGGGTCTATACATAATGTGCATTGATTGTGTTCATATGTAATAGAAAGCAATGTTCCATGATAATGGAAAGACACAAACAAATGCACAAACACACCAGTGATGGGCACATCTGTGACAGACAGCTGTTTTCAGTTTGGCTCGAGCCCTTTGGCTGCCAGCCTTTAACTGAGGAGCAGATCTTTAGTGCGTGATGGGTCTCTGCGCCTCTGGATACACTTTTTGCTGCTCTGTCGCGCTATCTGTGTTAATTTTAGGTGATACGGTCTATCAATACAGACAGCGTTGCAGAAGTGTGATTGTTTGCAGTCTTGGCTTTTGATTAAGCCAAAAAACACAGTTCTGCTTTCCCTCTACTGCAACCTACTTTTACACTCTGAGCAGACAGTGTATAGTTCCTAAGATTCAGGCTGTCTTAAGTGGTGCTGAGCATCCCATTAGGGAGCTACTACAGTGGCACAATTACAATCTTGTTCAGTACCACCTCCTCCAAAATAACCATGATCACATTCTAATCTGTTCTATTTAAATGTGCTCTGTTTAATACCTTTAGATGTCAAATTAATAATTGTTTTCTGCATATAAATTGCAGGATTGCACATTAATTTATTTGTGTTGGCCCGCCACAATATCAACATCCGCCGCCACTTATTGACTTTTAATTTTGGAGCTTTTGGGAGCGCTATCAGAATATATATGTACTGTTCGGTTATTCATTGCACAATACTCTCAAAGCTCAGAGCGCTCTCTGGGCACAGACGGAGCAGCAGGACAACAGGTGCAGTGAAAATGAAACTTTACCATTGACTGCGCTGAGTGTAAAAGTCTGCTCTCGCTCACCTCTGTAGCAGCTGTTCCTCTTGACCATTGATCTTATCAGGTTTGATCAGATTGACTGATTGAGTATCCACCCCAAACTCCACAAACTGCTGCTGAGGAAAAAGAAGTGATGCATCTATGCTGCATTCACGGACCTGCAAAAACTTCAGCATTTAGAGAGGGGACACAGAATGATACAAAGGGACACCAACACACACACAAAAAGCAGTTGTCTACTATAACGACACATGAATTGTAGTTCTGTGGGAAACACTGCACACTCTGTGTAGAGTCGAGGAGTTTGACTTTTACAGTAGAAATCAAATATACATTCTGTTTCTCAGCATGACTTTCTTGTTTAGTAATAGTGAGTGTATTTAAAGGCCTGTCGATCACTTTGGTAGTGACATCATGTTCCAGTTTTGTGTTTTGAATGTCGCTGGTTGAGCTCCCCTTCCTTTATATTTGGATCATGGATTGTACCTCTAACTTCTCAGACCACAAACTGCAAAGTCATGCCTGGTTTGTTAGCTCCAGTGCTCCACGCTAAAACTCTTAAGTACACTCGGCTGAGTGATAATCCAAATAAAGAGCACAAAGCTTCCACTAATATGTTTCTTATTCACCTATACTTCACATAAACACATGCTTCCATTGCCATTTTCTCATTAATGGTATCTCAAAACAATAAATTGTTATTGTATACTCTCAATTAATCCTACCAGGATTGACAAAGTGCTACAGTAGTGCATAATGTTTAGCTTTAGAGCCTCTACAGCAATGCAACACAGAAACACACGGACCATTTTGGTGTCTGTGCTCTCAACACACGACGAGCAACAGGCTATTTCCTGAGGTATATTGTGAAGATGAAGTTGATTGCTTGGTCTTTGCAGTGACTGGTATTTCTTGTTATCAACAATCAGAGGTGGGGAGAAGCTACAGGTGCACATAACAGCTGACTGACACATCACTGGATCACTGATTATAGCTACTTCCTCTGCTCTCGAAAGACCTATTGATCCATATTTTGTAGAGTACAGTAGTATCAGCTTGGAGCAACATGTTATACTACAATTTGATGTGTGTGTCCGTGCATGTGTGTGTCGTTTGTTTTTCCAGTCTCTTTTTTGTCTGTTCACAGTAGGAGATGAATGATGCAATGACACCCCCGGCCAGCCCCCACTTTTTGCATCTCTTTCTTTCCCTCCCTTTGTATCACTTCCATTTTGTCGTAAGCCTGTGGCCAGGTGTACTATGCATCTGTCTCACGCATCACCGGCTCATTGTGTGTGTGTCTGCGTGTGTGTACGGGGTGGCTTGCATGAGCTGCTGCATGTGTGTGTCCCTTGACTGATTGATTCATCCATTCCTGCCACATGCTTTATTACCCAGGGAGACAGATGTTGGAATATAAGGATGGGTGTGTGTGTGTGCGACACACACTACCAGCTCCTGTGAGCCCATGGACCAGCTGATAGTGGTTGTTGAGCAACAACAAAGGAATGCTGAGTGAAGGAGTTTGGCATCACTGGCGGATAACTAATGAACACCCACAGTTATCAGCGGACACCATTGACAGAGTGTCCTCCAGTGGCTTGACAGAAACAATGTAGTGAAATGGAAAGGTAACGTACACCAGAAGCTGTGGGGAAGAACTGAGCTAAGAAAACAATTATTAAAGGAATACTTCACCCACAAAATGACCATTTGAATATTAATTAGTGACCACACATTACAACACATTCTCACTCCGACCTCGTCACATATCGACATTTGGTTATGGACTTTCCACGTCCAGCTACGACGTGCAAGGTACCCTGGGTGTTATTGACGTTCCAGGACGCTGTTTCAAGTTCTGCCTGTTACATGCATTATCTTTTTTCAAATACAATTCTGTTTTCACAGGAAATTTACTGTTTACACTCAGTCTCTTTCAAAGTAAACTCACTATGTAGGTAAACAGGCCAAACTGACATTTATTTTTCCTTCAACAACAAACACGTGGTTAGATTTAGGAGAAAAGAACAGGGTTTGTTTTTATAATCTTACTGGACGTGAACACTGCTCTTGCAAGTGAAAGACTATGTTTGTTTGACCCATCCATCACCCCTCCCACCCACCCTAATTGGGCACTCGCCGACTTAACTTTTGTTCATGTCCTGCCGCATTTCCCCCTCATGCCACTGGCTGCTGTTAAACTATATCGGCAACCAGACACCTATCATGCTGACGTTACAGGACAGCTTTTCCGTGGTGTCTGATACCAGGAGTCACTGCCCAAGCGCGGGATTTCGACAGCTTTAGGGTGAGACCAGCTCGCAAAGTACTGTAAATTTGTGAATAAAACCTGTCTCTCACATGCCTCCAAAGAGGCGTCCATGTTTAACAACAGCAAGAGTATATCAAAATATCCATTTACAAACTCTTAAAGAATTCTTGCAGTACAATCCAAGTCTTATTTATCCAGTCTTACGCTCACTATTTTCCAAACAGGTGCATTTTTATTAAAACGTCACAATTTTAAACACTTACAACTACCTACAAGTAGCTCACCTGAGTGTGCCCAGGTAGTCTACTCGTCCATGCATTGGACTGTACTGGTGTGTTATAAATTGTAACATTTGAGTGAAAATGTATGTGTTTGGGACGTACACAGCATATGACTGGATAAATAAGACTTGGATTATACTGCATGAGTTGTGTTAGAGTTTGTAAACTTAAGTTTCGAGGGATAAAGTGATTTTGAAATTCTGGGTCAATATTGATACCAATGTTTAAATAACAATTGGGCCTGTAGGTGATACCGAAACCGATTGTTTTATAATGTTGATTATTTACTCATTTTTACTGAGAAGAGCTTGAACCTAAGCATGAACTCAATGCAGACTCTGTGAGCTGTTAGTTGTGGCCAGCAGCTGCTTAGAGCTAACGTTAACTAGCTCTCCTGTAGATTTTAACATGTATTTGTTGCTCACATTACAGCATTATCAGTCCTGCTTCCTCTGACGCGATGACAGTGAGCTCACTGCATCTTTTCATCCCACAGGTGTCCTGGGGAAGATCTCTATTCCTTTTTTATTGTCCCCAGGATGACGGGACGCCAGCTGCTGTTAGCCATGTTGTCACACAGCAGTGAGATCACAGAGCCCATTTGCCAAACAGTCGTTTTATTAAACTTTTACCGGCTCATTTGTTAAGGTTTTTGGCCATTAGTCTTGAGCCCTGCTTTTTAGTCTGCGCAAAATTGATGTGACACGGAACAACATTGGCCACTGCCACCCATGAATGTCTTTATTTGCTGCTAGGCAGATAACAGTCAACAAGGCAAATATCAGCCAATACCGATGTTCAGCCCATAAATTGGTGCATCCCTTTGATGTAGTTTTGCTGTTGTTAAATGAGAATCTTCACCTTTTTAGATTGTTCGGGGGACATGAGAGAAAAAAAAAATTTCTTCAGGAATTCAACATAACACAGGATGAACAGGTCATAAACAGGTCATGTTTACTGGAAAACGATCCACTGAAAATGGAATGGTTTCTCATTTTAGTTTTGAAAATAGTTCTGCATTCAGACGACAACATTTTGATAACAGTCACCGTGCACATGCATCCGCAATAATGACCAAAAACGCTGTAGTATACATGCCAGGCCAGTAGTTGGCGAGGTGACTTTGTGATGAAACACCACATACTTCCTACAGAGCGGTGATGTGTAAATAAACAAAATGGCAACCACATGAACGTTTGTCTGGACGGACGATGAGGTGGGTTGTTACAGTAAATCTACACTTTGCAGGAGAAGCGTTGATAAATTCAACAGGGTGAGCAGCACAAACAGAGCTCAAGAGTCCGCCATTGTTGTTGTGATGGTCGACTTTCTCACGCATGCCTAGTGACTGCAACCGTAATGAGCATGTGTGAAAAGTCTCAGTTTTCAGAGGAACTGCCTATTGCAAGTTTACATGACAAAGGAGATGATTCTGTTTCCAAAAAATTGCACTCTGAAACCCGTTTTCAAAACGTTGTGTTTTCAGGCACCCAAAACGCTGCTGTCATGTAAACTATCAGCCAAAACGCAACTTAAGTTTACTGTTTTCGGTTGAAATCGTTGTCGTATAAACATGACCTAAGTGATGAACAAATGGTCATTTTGTGGATGAAGTATTGTTTTAATCTGGGATTTTTTTGGTCACATTTTGGCGTAGGGCTAAACAATACACCAGTACTATACCGATATCGTGATATGAGACTAGATAACGTCCTAGATTTTGGGATTCGTAATATCGTAGTTGTTGTCTTTTTCTGGTTTTAAAGGCTGTGTTACAGCAAAGTCATGTCATTTTCTGAAGTTACCAGACTGTTCTAGCTGTTGTATTATTTGCCCCTACCCACTTAGTCATTGTATCTTCATCACTGATGATTATTTTAAAAAATCTGATTGTGTAAATATTTTGTGGAAATAGCCAATAAGCAACTCTACAATATGGTTGCAATATCGATATTGAGGTATTCGGTCAAAAATACTGAGGTAGTTGATTTTCGCCGCATCGCTAAGCCCGATTTTGGCTTTATGAGACATTTATAAGAAAGACTGGATGGAGAAACATATAAAGCTGAATTATGCAGCACTTTTGTACCTTAACACATTAAAATACCACACAGTGGTTAAAACTGTTGCCTTACAGCGAGACGGTCACGGGTTCAAATCTGTGTCTGAGTGCTCTGGTTTCCTCCCACAGTCTAAAGTGAACTGATGATACTAAAATTGCCTGTAGGTGTGAGTGTGGGTGTGAATGCATCAGTCTGTCTATACTGTATGAGTCAGCCTTGTGATAGACTGACAAGCTGTCACGGTATACCCTGCCTTCAGCCTGATGCATGCTGGGATAGACTGCAGTCTCCTCTGAGCAGGGTAAGCACTTAAGAAGAATTGCTGGATCAATGGATGATATAACACCTTCATACAGTCAATTTCACAGATATTCAGTCGGAACAAATTGAACAGGGATTGTTGAACTTGCAATATGTGATTCAATAGACATTTCTCTGTTTCGTGGACTTACTTTGTTTATCAAGTCTGTGGTGTTTTTCTGAATGCCACAGCTGAAGGGGGATAAAAAATAAAGAAACATAAACATGACGAATAAGCAACGGTTGTCTGAAAGCAGGTGCGTGCAGACTAGTGTGTTTGCAAAGTTTGTCTGTTGTTAATGTAAGCTGAACATTTCTACAGCTGCCTCACAGATACAGCTTTCTAATATTCACCAGAGATAGATAATGTACACTTAGCCGAGGGTTTTAACATATGTTTGGGATTTCTTTTTTTACACAAGTGAAGCGGTTTGTTCTGTGATGACACAGATAAAAATAAGAAGACAGAATAAAAATTGTACCCTTTCCCTTTGCAATTATATATATTGCTTTTTTGAAAGCTGCATTTCGAGATTATTGATAGGGACAAAGCTTTTAAAACAAACTGACTGCAGCAGATAAATAATATTTCAGTCAGGAGCACCTTAGTCAAAGAAAACTTTTCCATTTGCAGTATTATATTTGGCTGTATGGCTCTGTTCTGGGGCCTTTTTGCATTTCCTCAGGCCTACGCAGAAAGCCTAATGCAGAAAGAGCACATCTCTCCGCCCTTCCACGTGCATACGAGGAAAGCCTTAAGACAGACAGACAGAGCAAACCTTCCTGCCCTTCCATGCGCCTACATTGAAAGCCTTAGCAGCATCAATGACAAACAGAAATGACACTGATAAGTCAGACACAACATGAAAAGGAGAAGCTGGGGTGGGTTGCAATGCAGCTTGCGGAGAAGGCAGCAACAGTAAGCAGGCCAGAGCAGTTTAAATAGTGCGCCCTGAATGAAATTAGCCAAGAAAGGAATCGTCTGATCAATAAGCAGATCCATCAGTTGATTGGGCTGCTTGAGATCAGCTGATGTAGCTGGGAAGTGAGCTGACATTGTCTCTTGCTTGACCTAATGCTGTGCTCAATTTATATATATTGTGGCTTATACTTAATGAGGTAGCAAACTACTGCCTACTTAAAATCCAGTGGGCATGTTTTGAGCTCAGTGCTGTTGTTAAGACTCAGCAGGCTGTTTCAGGGCCAATCATATTTGTTTTGCATGCTGTGTGTGCTCCTTTTTTTTTTTTTTAATTTTTTTGCATAATTTTTATTTGCCTCTGGCCTTTCCTCCACTGCATCTGACATGAATACCTGTATCTGTATTTATCGTGACCTAAACCTCTGTACACAGTAGGCTAACAGATGACTGTGAGTCTAGACATTACCAAGAGGAGCAGAATGTGAGAACACAAATCAGTTGGATTGGACATTAAACTGACCTTACTCCACCAGCTCCATAGCACAAAGTCTGTTTAATGAGAGCCCATGTGTGGATAGAGCAGGTCACAGTCCGGAGAATTCACAGCAAGCAAGTGGGCATGCTGATGATGTTTTTATCATGCAACTGGTGTGAAACTACAAGAATGCAAACATCCAAGGGTGAAGAAGAAGGGTCATTTAGACAAACAATCCAAAGAAAAGAGACTTGAGAACTTCTGTTTGTAAGGGCTGTTGCAGATTATTTAAAAAATTCAAGGACCAGCAAGAGACTTGGCTGTTTATGACAAAATTTGTGAACGAAACACTGCGATTTTAGCAGTGCACTTTTAGCATCATGTCCTCCCTCCTGCATGCTCTACCAAGGCGCCAACCCTCGCCTAAACCAAATGAAATATTTCCAATAAATAAACACGCATCTGACAGGGACAATCTCCTGTTGTGTGTTACATGTGTGAGAGAACAACTTTGGACAATGTCCTGACCCGATTCTTCGGACATTGTCCAGAATTCATATGAGAAAACAGCTCAAGATGAGCCTGTTAGTAGTGAGAGGAAGTCAGCTGCAGCAGTCTGGATGTCTGTCACGTTTTTGTACTAAGGAAATTCCCTGATTAAACTTTTACCAGAATGAGTCAGGGCCAAAGTTTTGTTTTGTTTGAGCCCAGAAGCAGAGACACAGGCGAAATTATGACAAAAGTCCATCCCAAGGTTGTTCACTCTGAATGAGCATTCAAATATAAAATAATGATTAAATTGTTTGTAATGTAAAGAAAAAACGTGTTTATCTACTTACATAGAGCTGTGTGCAACACTTCTGTCAACATTCAACCACTGAAGGCAAATCTGTTGGGCATGCAGAGTTCACTTTAGGCGTCTATGTGTAATATAGAGTCTCTCCTCTGTACACAGTTTATTTCACCTATTAAACGGTCTACAGCCATGTAACAAACTACTGAATCTTTCTACTAGATTATGAAACCATGTTCTTTAGTGTTTGTATTTCATATACAGCCCAATGTATATTTTGCATGTACTGCAGAGATTGCTACGTCGTCTGAAATGCAAGTGATTCATTTAAGTTAAAATGCGGCACACATAGCAGCTTTGAACGCAGTGTTCTGCCATTCTTCTGTAGGATGTCGGATGTTGATTGCCACCTTTCACCAGTTTTTGTTTTAGGACACATTAAATGTTCATGTCAGCAGAAGATAGTGATGATGAGAGGATAGTGTTCAGCACTGGAGCAGAGCTAAGTGCTGCAGGCATTTGTCCCATGCTCCCTTGGTCTCTTGCAATGCTGTCAACAACACTACACAATAAACACGGTACTACTGTATGCGTGTGTGTGTGTGTGTGTGTGCTTACGGGACATTTGTTCTGGAGCCTGTTTGTGTCTGGCACTGGAACACCTGAGCCTTACAACCAAACAACTCTCCACCAGGGCTTATGTAATGTAGGAAAATGTCTGTTTGAGTGTTTGCACATATGAGCAAGTGCGTGTGTGTGCACATAATGCCATCTTTCCTTCCTCCTAAGTTTAAAGCTGTAGCTGGAATATTAATATCCACATTTTACAAGGCTGTGCAGGTTAGATAGGACACAGACAGAAACAATAGGTGACAATTAGAGCAGCACTCAGACATGAGTCACCCAGACTGCAGTAAATGTGTAACCATTGTGGCAATGAATACATACTGAGGTGAATAAATGATGTTTTGGAGATATGGGAGATAAAGGTTAGATGAGAGGCTGACTCATAAGGGCACACGCACACAGCCGTTTTGTCCCCCGTGTTTCTCCCCAGGCTCGACATGCTGCCTGGTCTTAAATTAGAGTTTGAACTGCACTGAGGTGAGCTGCGTTTCTATAGCGATGCATCCTTCCTGCTCCAGTCACCAGAGAGGTGTATGTAGATTAGAATAATATGGAGATCACCCTGATAGGAAGCAACACCTCGGCACCAACATGTGCTTTTATAACTGTGTAATCATCACTTATGTAACCATCCATTTCCAATCAATATTAACAAGGCTTTCACTTAGTGCTTGGCAATATGGACATGACTTTATATCTTGGTGTTTTCAGGCTGACTGGCAGTACATGATATATATCGTGTACTATTATAAAGCCAGAATGTGATCAAAATAAAATGCAAAGACAGAGATTTTGATTCCTGTTTGAAAATATGCAGCTGCAGAACATGTAAATTAAAAATGATATAAAATAAATAGCAGAGCTGTATGTTAACTTTTGCACATAGCACAGACCTCAAAACTCTTACATGAGTAGGGCTGCCCCAGACTAAGAATTTTCCTAGTCGACCGTAAGTCATCATTTAGGGCCATTAGTCAACTAGCTGCCCACATGTTTACGATATTAATTTAATTATTCAGTGATATATTTTGGTGGTTTGAGTTGAAGGTGTGAGAAAGAATAGTATCAGTAACATTGTTAACACTGTGCGGTGATATGGTTAAAATCAGTATCAAGATATTACATATGATTATATTGATATCAAATGTCATATTGATAAAATGTTTTATTACAGTAAAAATGTAGCTTTGTGGTATTGGTATATATTGTGCCTACATGTACTGAAAATTTAGTGATGAAACTGTTTTTAGATAAACCAACAGATGAGATTGACAGTTTTTGGTTAATCCAGTGAATGAAATACAAAAAAATCTGTGAATCCAAAAATTGCTGTGAAGCAGATCTGCTCATTGATTTTGAGTTTTGCCCTCTAAAGGCTGAAGGCCACGTGGGCACCAAGGCGTTTTTTTCCTAGCTAAAAATGGCAGGCACTTCTCAGGAAACACTCAGCTGGGAGCGTTTGAAAGCGCTTTGGAGATGTTGCGTTTTCATCAGCTGAGACGCTTTGGTTGTGTCTGGTTGCTATGATATGGAATATCCACTGAAGTAAACATGTCGACACAGGGGAGAGTACTTGCTTTGAATGAGAGGAGGGCTGATGCTTGCAGGGAGAGAGGATGGACCCGTCAGTCTGTGTGGGTTCATGAGAGGAAACATGTATACATATACAGTATGTTAACAGATTTCTCCTCCATTGTTATTGTTGTTCAGCACTTGTACAAGTAACGATGATTTGGCTGCAGTATTTGCCCCTCCTCTGCCGTGATTAAACAACTGAATTGACTGAAGTGAAGTGAGTTGAACATTTTTCAAGTCAAGGCGTGCGGGAAAAAACACCCAACTGTCAGCACAGAATTCAAGCCCAGATCCTCGTCACACTGCAGGTGTTTGTAGGGCAGCGTAAACACGCAGCGCTCCCATCGCAAAGAATTGAAAAAGTATGATAGCCGCAGAAACAAAAGCGTTGGTGGACATGGCCCCAAATACAACTACACAAAGTTTCTGAGTGTTTTTGGGGTATTGGGGCTGATCAAGGGTTTTTTTTTACTGATTGGGATCATCTACATGACACTACAGAGCCCTATCTAGTCCTTTGTTTTACGTCAGCTGTCACACAAGTGTTTTTACTCTCACACAGCAGTGCAACAAGTGCAGCCATTGTCAACTCTTCGCTGTCTGTCTGACTCCTCATGAGACTGTTTATTTATGGTATTTAACAAAGTTATGTGTCGTCATTTAATTTCAGCATAATGTGAGAGAGTATGTTGCATGTTGCTTGTTTGTCATCTATGGTGCAAGGTGTTTACAGTGGACACTCATGATGACACTGCAAGTGCAACAAAGGACCTCACTCCAATGCATTGCAGAGCTATTCATTTGTCAAGCATATACATTGGATTAATTTTAATATTGAATGTGTTTGAAGTGCGCACTGTGCTGCTGTATTGTCAGTGAGAACAGAAGTATCATTATCGGGACTTGGTATCTGCAGATACTCAGTATTAAATGACTCGAATCTGAATCAGAGGCAAAAAAACTTGACCTCATCTCAAGTAGCACATGGTGGCCATTGTTATCTTTACTTTACTTAGATATTTCAGTGCTACAGCTTGTCTACACAGGTGTTGGGTGCTGTTCACATCTGAACCTGTATCAGTACAGGTACCCAACAGAACTTATTTGGCCCTTTACTCTTTCTGCAAGAATGAAAATGTAATAAGTAAAAGATAAGTCCAAACTTCTCAATTTAATTGTCATTTATTTACAACATTTTGGTTTTTATTAGGAACATTTTACACACCACAACAAATGGCGGCCCTCCCTCTCTCCCTCTCCCCTCCCTAACCCGTCCCTACAACCTCCAGCCTAGCAGTCTGTCACCAGGGCATAGTGTGATAACACTGTTGTGTTTTGTCTCAAAGGAAGAGAAGGAAGTTCACTGTAGTAATGTAGTCGGTAGCAGTAATTTACTGGGTGCCAACTTTGTATGCGTGAATTCAAAAGAAATGGACTTGAAGTGTAAATAAATGCCTCAGGTTGCAGTGAGATGCAGCTGAGAAGCAAGCCTGCAAGGAGCCGGTGCAGGCAGCTGACCAAACTGAGAGCATATCTGTTTAGTGAGGTGTTTGAGTAAAACCTCATCTGACACACTTATGGTCTAGTCTCGGGCCATGCTGCCCTGGCCAGCTTTGTATTTCACATTACAAATATTGCAGTAAGTGTTGCTGAGTTTGGAAGGTGTAACCACACTTGTGACCACTTTCATCTTGCTGTTGCCCTGACATTGTGACTGTGTGACTTGAACAAGCTTCAGGCAAAGAAGGACACAGTGAATGGTGCAGATACTTGGAGAGGCAAACACAGGCAAACCCTGGTAGCCCCATCTGAGTGCAGTGAGTGAGTGGTATGTTTTTAATGCTGTGTGTTGTGTTGGAACTCTGAAACAGAGAGTATGAGTTTTTCTGTACCTCCCATGCTTGTATATGTTTTCCTCCCTCTGTCACATACAGCTGTTATCTTAATGGTTGCACTTTGAAAGGTCAGTGGCAATCGAGATCAGAGTTGAAATAATTTGAACTTTGAGCTTAGTGGCAAGTTTAAGTGGTGTGCCAAGCCAAGCGTAGCACTTCTGGGGCTGCCCCTTGAAAGTCTGAGATTCAAATTGTCAGTCTGAGACCCCTCAGTCGACTGAGATTGCTAGTCAGTGCTTCTGGGGACGTCTTGGTCCCCAGATTTTGCTGCGGAGTGGGCACTCTTGACATTCATGCTACTCTTTGGTACAGTCAGCTGCAGACAAGATGCCGCAGCACAGAGGGGGAGAGACTTTGCTCCGCAGGGCTCCAAAATAACATTATCCTCTCTCTTCTGCCTGGAAGTGGTGAATTTACAGCTCACAGCAACTTAACAGGACACAGTCTCTGGCTTTTGTTTGATATCTAGTGTCCAAAAATGTTGTTGGACATGTCTGAACTGCACTGTAAGAATGTTAACTATATTAAATGAATGCCGTTGTCACACTGAAGGCCTCGCTGAGCCCCGTACAAACTCCAAAACTAAAGGTTTAAAAATATTCGCATTAAATAGTCGAAATTGATTACACTCACAACATTCTAAGTCGGGTGTAACCCTAAGTGCTTCCACCTATTTGACACCACCGTTGTCCCCATAGGAAAACAATGGCATAGCCAGTGCAGAGCAGTTTTACTGCTGATCTTGTGTGGACGGCTTTAGTTAGTCCCTCACCCTAATGTGCTCTCAGGTACTAAAATTTTGCACTGATTGATCCAACGTAAGTGGGTACTGCATAATTTGGTTGGTGCGTCTCGGACCCAACCCTTGTCTACTTTTTCAGTTTGTCTTGCATGTCTGATGAAAGAGATCAATTCTTCTTTAATCAACCCAGCTGTCTACACAGGCCATGCACAGGCCCACAATTCACTTGGGTCTATTTTATTCTTTTTTTGATGCACAAGCACAGTGGTTTTGTGTTGGACTCTGAGCACTGCCAAAACTTGGGTGACCTGCACTTAATACTGAGCCTGCAATGCATCCTCTGTTCACAGAGACAGACTGCTGCTGCTTTCCGCACATGCTGCTTTAGCTATTCAGCCTCTGTAGACACTGATAACAGATATTACTGATTCTGTTCACTGACTTCATGTCTGCTCTGTTGTCCCACTGTTAGCCTACACTGTGTTTCAGCAGGTTACAAACAAGCATTTGATATTTGACTTTCATCAAAAAAGCAAAACAAGAAGTAAACACAGCGCGCCTCAACAGGAGTCCTGTCTTGTTTCCTGGATGTGGCGTCACTCCACTGGCGCTCAGTCAGCTCACCTCATGCTGACGTCTTTAAAGAGACTGACGAGAAGCTTTGGAAATAATGAGAAATGTAATTGAAGTGACAAGGTATGGCAAAATCTGTGATATCTAAAATTATGTCAAGTTAGATATTGTCAATGAAATTGTAAGATAATTAACTTTTAAAAACTAATTGTCTTGTTTCTTATCTTAAATTGGGATCTTAAATTTGGACAGCAGACTTGTCTGAAATGTCTGCGCAATATGATCATATCATCACAATACAATGATATTACTATTGATGCTAAATTACTGCTTAGTGTTGCTGCTATAATGCTGATTAAAGACATGTGTTTATAATTATGTGTACAGGAACTGCATCAGAATTAAATCAGGTTGCTCCTAGTAAACAACCAGTGTAATACTCTACTGTTCAATTTCACAATAAATATCTAATCAAACACAGGGCATCATGTGGGCTGTGGAAGACACTGGCCAATATTTAGATTTTCAATAAACCCCCACATCAAGCCCAGATATCAGTGAGCCAGTTGGTCAGGTCCAGTTGGCAGATGGACTGTTTCGATTGGCCATAGGCATCATCATCCGCTGCCGGACGGCTGTTTGGCAGTGAGCCTGGCAACTGTTGTCAAGACAACAAATTGTTCTGTTTCACTTTTGATGGTTTGGTGAGCTGCCATGAAGACCATCGAGAGCACGGTTCATCTTCCACATATCAACGCGCTGTCCGTCCACCTCTCATCAGATTTCTATACTCTATTATTTCTCTTTCTTATACACACACACTCTCTCTCACACACACATATACACACACGCTTCTAAGTGTAGTTCATGGCCAGCGCTGGTATTGGACTGGTATCCTATTGATTGTTCTCCTATTGCTGCTACAGTCCATTGTACTTTTTCCACTCTCACAAAGGTTATTGCCATTGCAAACACACAACACACATCAATTCACACACACCCAGGCACACATACAGGAAATGACTATTGTATGGCCTAGCTCCCCTTTTTTGCTCTCTTTCCAACTCAATTACAGCTTTTGCCAGCTAATCATTTTCAGTCACAGGGACACCAACACATTTTCCCCTCCGGGCTTCGTTCAGTTAAAGAGTGCCTGAGCCTCATAATAATGACAGTGTAAGCCCACTGCTTTTCAACCTTGTTTTGTTCCTCATGTTTCTTGCTGTGAGTGTCCCGTAAGGAAAAATGTAGAATGATTCCAGTGTGATTTCAGTTAAGGTCATAACAAAGTGTTTAAAGAAAATTGGGACAGGAGACAACCTGGTAAAAAATAGATCTCAGGAAGCAAAAACTTCATTTTCTGCAACAATATTTTGGTTAGTGTGGACTTTACACCAGGGTAGCTAAGATGAACCTCTCATCTTCGTGGTGCAACCGAACACTGCCACAGCTTTATGATCAATGTAAGGTTTCAACATATGGTTTATTGTGGACTTTACACCCTAACTTAAGAAAGAGAGAAGTTGCGTATACTTGGAGCAACAGACTGCTGCACATCACTGCAAAAGGAGGTCAGCAGAGACACGGCATTAAGGAGGCGTTCAGTTACTCTTACTGGTCCTTGTGATGGTTTTAATTAGTGTGTCTGTTCGTTTGAAGTGTGTGACTAAAATGTCTTCTTGCGATGTTTATGTGTAATTTGTTCTGAGATCTAACTGATTTTCATCTCAGTGAGAGGTGAGCAGATAAAGTTTAATTAACAAATCTACCAGCAATAAATATATAGAATGACTGCTCTGTCATATACATGTACATATCCTGTAGGGATGGGGAAAAAAATCGATACAGCATAGTATGGTGATATTTTGCATGGCGATATTGTATCAATACATGGACACTAAGTATCAGTCTTTTATCATGCACATTATAATTTTTTGCAAATACACATTTTATATAACTTTTGGTACTAGAATAATAAAATCAAGTGTTCAGATGTTGAAAATCAAATGTTTTTCCTGGTGAGGTCAGCAGAGGTCTCAGTCAGCAGCATTTGGCAGGAAGTTCGTCAAGAGAAAGATGGAGGCACCGGAGAAACAATCAGAAATGCACCACTGGCATTTAAATCTTCTTTTTTTTAACACAGTAGGAAAGGAGGACTTAAATATGACACATGTGATGTGCAAGCAGTGTCACATGAGAATAAAATACTCTGGGAATACTACAGAGGGTGAGGGCTCACCTCAGATGCCATCTTTCAGAGATAGCGTTAGCTGCTGACGGCCAAGCTGATGCGAAACCTGCTCCACTGAAAAATCAACCAACACCGGACGCACTTAGCTTGACAAAACTACTATCCGAGGAATCTAAGCTGAGGAATCTTTGAGTACAGCAGGAAGAGTGACATTAACTTGTGACGCCTGGACTTCAAGGTCAGTGGATTCATATAGGACTATAACAGCATATTATCTCACAGTGAACTGGCGACTGCTGTCTCATATTTTCCAAACTAAAGCAGTACATGAAAGTCACACAGGAGCAAACATTCCAGACAATGCAACATGGGTGTTGCCATTCAGTTAGTGGGATACCGGCGTGTGAAGTGTTTCACTTTGTCTGGCCTCTCAGAGGACCTTAAATCTGACAACATGTCAGGTGCATGCAGCATTTCTGACAGGTGTTATGACAGTGTTGGTCAGTCTGTCTGCTTTGCATCACGTTTTGCTGCAATAAAAATTATTAAAGTCGATGAACAGACTGAAAACTTTATCTTATGAGGTAAAACTGAAGTTTTCCTTCGGGAAAATAATTTGCAGTTGGATAAAAAGGTAATAAATCGCAGTGTATATCGCAATACTCAGCATATTGCAATATCGCAATAATATCACAATATTCTGCTAATGTCAAGATGGAAATCAAATGATTCCTCCTCTCACTGTGGTATTCCTCAGATGCCAGTGTAAGAACAACCACTGTGTTGGATGTGTTGCTCTTATGGCATACATCAGCCTAACATTAAGTACCTTGAGTTTGAGAAAACTGCCATCAGAATGTAAGCTTTATTACTGCTGACTCTGGCACACTAACATGTTTAACTAGCTCATCCAATCAGCTAGATAGCCACCACGCACATACACACACACACACACATAGACAGTCTTCCATGCATTTACAACTCAGATTAGACTTTGTGTTTACTCTCAGCCTGACAGCTGGAATGAACATGCGTTAAGGCCCCTTCAGACTCAATAAGATACATGTCTTTCTTCATCTAACGCCTGTTAGGACAATTTTCTACGAGCTCTCCTTATCTGCCTGCTGCCTTCCATCTTTCTCCGTCCTTCCATCTTCATCGCCTTTCACTCCCTGTCTCTCTCCCTGTCTGTCTATTTGTCTTCTCCCTCAGAGGTGTGAATCCAGATTGAGTCATCCTCCCTGTCATGTATTTTTTTCAACACACAGCCTCTTCATCTTGTCTTGCTCTCTCCTTCTATGTCATTATATTTTCATGGTACTGTATGAGTTTCTACATGTGTGAGAATTTCAGAGGTCGCCTTTGTGTAGGTGTGTGTGTGACTGTGTGTCCATAGGGTATTTTTGTTTGTGGACCTTTATGGTCACACATTTTTTGTGTGTGCGTGTGTTTTTGAATGTTTGTCTGCTTTTTGTGTGCGTCCACCTGTTTCAGTGTGTGTGTGTGTGTGTGTGTGTGTGTGTGTGTGTTTAACAGTCCAAATGCCACTCATCCTTCCTGGTTCAGTTAAATAAAAAAATAACTGAAAAACAAAACAAGAAGATACTTCTAAATGTCTGCCCTTTATATCTGCAATCCATCCATCTGCTCCTCCACAGAGGAAGAAGAAGAGAGGGGGAGAAGAGACAGAGGGATGGATGGATGGAGGGGGGGATGGATAGGAGGAAAGAAGGAAGGAAGAAAGGAGGGAGGGAAAGAGGGAGGAGTGGAGGTTCCGGGGTTGTTGGGTTCATGGATGGAGGGATGGATGATGGCAGGGGGGGGGTTGAATACCTAGAGCCGAGCAAATTAAAGTAAAAGCAAAGGATGGATGACAGTGAAGTACAGGGTGCATCTGGGAGTCCGGCGAACGAGGCGTCGAGCGAGCCAGAGAGGAGGGAGGGAGGGAGAAGAAGAGTTGGGAGGTAGAAAGAGACAGAGAGAGGAAGGAAGGAGAACGGGAAAGAGAGGCAGAGTCGTGACTGTAGGTTGATTTACGGAGGCTTTCCTTTTAATGAAATTGTTTCAGTGACAGAGCCGGTAAAAGGCCCTTAATGGATTGGCTGGCCTAATGTAATGAAATTACTCCCTCTTTCACTACAGAGAGAGGGAAAAAAAAGAATAAAAGAGGACACGGGGAGGAGGGGAGAGGAGGAGGAGGAGGAGGATGGGAGAGGAGAAAATGCAATTAATATTTACAGAACAGACAAGCAGGGTGGGCTTTAGTAGCTATGGCTCGCTCCCTCTCTTCTTCACTGTGTCTACGTCTCTCGTCCCTCTCTCTCCCGGTGGCCAGTGTGCGCTGGGCGTGCAGCAGGGGAGGGAGGTGATAGGCTGACGCCAGGCAGGCCACTTCAGCGCACCGGTCTCCTCTCTCGCGCTCTCCTTTTCCTCTCCTGCTCTCTTCAGGGCTGGCCATATCAGCGCTGAGGTGAGAGACTTAACCTGAGCCTGTGTGCTATCGTCTGGACCGGGCATCCCTAGAGTGTGTGTGAGTGTGTGTGTGTGTGCGTGTGTGTGGGAGTGTGTCTGGGAGAGAGAGTTAACGCCGGTGTCTCCTACCTGCTACCTTAAGCCCACTTACTGGGGTATCACCTCACACACACCCCCACACACACTCATTCACGCAACCCATCTTTTGTTAGTCCCTCCCCCAGCTGAGCGGACCTTGCAGACTTGCGCCTGACTCTCTCCCATCTCTCTCTCTCATCTGTGTGTTTGTGTGTTTGTCTGTGTGTGTGTGTGTGTGTGTGTGTGTGTGTGCTCGGTGCAGGCAACTGGACAGCAACCACATCAGCTGCATCGAAGATGGAGCTTTCCGAGCGCTGCGCGATCTGGAGATTCTGTAAGTAGAGAAAAACCCTGGTTCTCTCACTCTGGCTCCTCCATCTCTCTTCTCCTCCTCCCCTCATCCCGTCTTCTCCTCTCCCCCCTTTTTCATGTGTTGTCTGTGAAGCAGGGATCTGTCCTGCGCTCTCCTCCTCTCGTTATCAGCTTTGTTTTCTGTCTTATTCAGTTTCTTTTCCCTCTTCACATCTTCCTCTCCTCTCCTCTCCTCTGTTACTTGCATGTCGTCCTTTATTCTTTCCCCTTCATTTACTTTTTTCTGTGTCATCCTTTTATCGTCCTCTTCAGACGCATCTTCTGTACGTCTTCAACATGAGAAAAGCTTCAACTTAAACATGCTTTTGTTGATAAACTGTAGTTTATTTACGTGTTTCTGTGTGTGAATTCTCTTGGCGATATCCCTGTGTTTGTGTGTGTGTGAGCTGAAGTGCACGTCTAAGTGCTCGCGTGCGCTGCTCGCAAGAATGAAGCGCAGCGTACCTGTTCATTCACCAGCAAACATGTTGTCCTTGACTTACAATACACTGTTACACAAACACAGAGAGTGAAGAAAATAGTGCATCTGCCACCTGCTGTGGTGTGCGCTTTCTCTGCACCATGTGTGTGCTTGTGCATGTGGGTGATTCCCTCCTGCATATGGGAATACGTTGATGCGTATTTGCTTCCAGCTGTGTGTGTGATTGAGTGTGTGTGTATGTGTGAGTGTGTGCAAGTTTGTGCGCCGGATCTGTCCACATTTTTAGAGCTGCTCATTTGTCACTATGCTCAGAGGTGTGACTGGCGTCTGTGCACGGCGAGGTTGTGTCGGGAAAGGTGTCTACTTTCTCAACACTTGTATGCGTGTGTGCGGGCGTGCGTCACTGCACACCAATATGTGTGTGTGCGCGCGCGTGTGTGTCCATGTTGTGCATTCGCTCTGGCACGGAAGCAGATGCTGTGCTTCATTGTGGGTTCTGCATCAGAACCAAATCCTTTGCTTCAGTTCACTGCAACAAACTGAACTGTCAAAGCATACGTTTCCAATTTTTGTGCTAGAATATATAAAGGTTAAAGGGTCGTGTCTTAATTTTGTGAAACACTGAGCTGGAAAAAGTTAACAAACAGTTCTTTGGTTGGCAACAGCATTGGCTCATTTGACTGCAGGGTTGTTGGCAATGCATTCATATTCTGCTGTATGGTGCTGAGAGGTGAAAAGGTTAGTGGTATTGTTGCTGAATATGTTTATTAGAGGGTAAAACTGTATAGCAAATAAGCCTGAGACAAAGACTAAGAGACAGGAGCACATAGACAATGAACGACAAAGGCTGCAGAAGAAACAAGACGACGAGACAGTGGAGGAGAGGATGAGATGAGTGGAGAGAATGAGAGGAGAAAAAGAAAGACAGCACTGTCCCAGCCTCTAGCCTGTCTGTCCCCCATTACAGCACATAGCACAGAGCTAAATGCTATTTGATTCTTTCAAGTGGACATGGTTGAGCCCCAAAGAAAGAGACCCACAAGATTAGTGTCATGTATCCAATAAAACAAGTTGTTGTTTCTCAGGGTTTTGAACACATTGTGACAATAATCAAGCTCAGCCCAGTAAAGAAGACAGAAACTCTAATGGGCTGCTTCTGGTGTAAATCCGTCTCATTATCACATGAAGATCCAACATCATGAGAGACACCCACGCCAAAATCTATGGGGTACATGCGTTCTAACACCAGCTTTATGTAAAGTGTCAAAAATAAAATCCTGAATGATGTGTTATTTAAAAACCATTTTTGGCACAGTGTACAATTTATTTCTCTCCAGCTATTTAAAAAGATGGCGTGATCAAGGACAAGGTTTAAAGCCTCATAATTATATACAGTAGAAGGCAGGTATTTGTAATGTAAAAGCTCAGTGAGACTCCCAACAGTATCAGGCTCATCTTGATGAGTATCCTGCTGTTGTCGGTGTGAGTGTTCTTGGTGCAGTCTGGTGCTGCCTAATGTGTTCACATGAATGATTAAAGAGAGCAGGAAACAGTGGGAAATGGTTCAATACATGGCAGCTTATTCTGTGCGCCACATCCAGTCCAAATACTGTCATTTTAAATGTTGTGCACCGGGAACGTATTGTAGATATTTTTTTGGTGTTGAAAAATAGATCAATGTCAGCTTGAGTTAACTTGAAATGCTGCGGAAAAAAAGGTTTATTTTATCATCTTTCATTCAACCTGTCCACATCCCTTTATTTCTACCTTTCATTTCCCTTTAGCAAAGTTAGCTTTTTTGATTCGCCTGCCTCACTTTTTTGCTCAGTGCACAATAGAAGTGATAGGTGCCAGATAGAGGGGGATCGGCAGCGCGAGATACAACATATTAGCAATTCATAAGACTCTGACAGCTGAGTGCTCGGCAGGATTTACAATTCACTGTAAATACGCAGCCGTTCCCATTCACAGCAGACAGCATGACAGCACACAGTATATTCACTGAATGTGACGTTTTAATAAAGGCAGGTGTGTGTGTGTCTGTTTGTGGGTGTGTGTGTGTGTGTGTGTGTGTGGGTGCAAGTGTTTGTGCACATGTGCAAAGGGCATGAATGACAGTAAGCAATTCTGCCGCTGGACTGATCTTCATTTCAAGCATCTTAACACACACACTCACTCACAGATGTATGCGTATTCACACTTATGCATACACACACACGCACACACACGCACTCACACACACACACACACACACACACACACATATATAGACACAGCCCCATCTGTTCGGTTCTTGGGGTTGATTTCGTGACCGTTGTACAAAATGGGATGATAGAGATAACAGTGATTGGAGGTCATGTGACTGCACCATCAGGTAGGTGTGTGTGCTTCTGTGTGTGTGTGTGCACACCTGGGCACACAAACTGTTGTACAAGAGTGTGTGTTTATTAGAGTGTTCTTCTACCATTATGAGGACCGGTAGATATTTTGGACCTTCAAAATAGGAACATTTTAGGAAAGTGTCCTTGTTTCTTCTTCAAAGCGCTGTTTGCTCGTTAAGATTTTAGTTTTAGGTTTAAGGTTAGAATTATAAGGTTGAGGTTGAGCTTTGTATTGCAATGATTAGTTGATTAATCCATCAGGGCGTGTGTCCACATAGCATTTGTTTCTGGCAGAAAAGCGCTGGCAGGGCGCTGGGAAGCGCTTCATCCCAGCCCTTCATTGAAATAGTGCTACACAGCTAGCAACATCCTTACAGTGTACAGTGATAGAAACACCACGCACAGCAGCAACATTCAGTGTCCAGTCGATTTAATGGGATTTTCTGTTTTTGTTGTGATAGTTTCTGTTTAACAGTACAGCGTGGGATAGGCTAGGGGGGTGGCTAAGAATACAAAAGACATGAACTTAAATTTAATGTTATCACCACCGAGGTGACGCTTCGAGCTTGACGCTTTTTATCAGGCGATGAATGAATGAAGACCGTTAAGTGTCCTTCTGTCTTTTGCATGATATCTTGTTCAGCACTAGTGTTTGTTGTCTGGAGATGTGTGCTTTTATGTACCTTTTTCGCTAAATAATACATCCATTGGATAGACAAGACGCTGTGAGAAAAAGCTTCTCCATTTTCTTGGTTATTAAGGTGACGAGTCCCGCCCTATCGAATATGTAATTGGTTGCCTAAAAAGTAGCAACAGTGACTAGCGGCTTTCTGAAAAGTTGTGATATTTTCAACTAGAAGCGCCCAGAGCAGAAAACACAGAACATTCTGAAAAAAGACGCTAATGTTCTCTCTTGGCATCGTTGGTGCTCAGAATAAAAGCTATATGGACACTCAGCTGTACCCGATCAATGGTCTCTTTCAGAGTGGTAATGTTGAATATTTACTCATTCCAGCTTGAGTATTTGCTGCTTTGTTCTGTTTCATATCATTGTAAATTAAAACAGTTAGGTTATTGACTGCGGGTCGTACGAAACAATATGAACCTTTCGCCTTGGTCTCTTGGAAATTGTTATTTGTATTTTAGATAACTGTAAGAAATTTTATTGACGATTAATCAGTTAATTGAAAGACTAATCAGCAAAAAATATTTGTAAATTGAAGCGCTCGTTAGTATAACATCCAGGATTAAGCATGTAGTTGTGATGGGGGTTAGGCTTGAGGTTAGGATTGTGTTGCGTCGATGTGGGTCCTCACAAGTACAATAGTCCCAGTGTGTGTACAGGCATATGTGGTTCACTGTGGCTGGTTAAGCATGTGTCAGTGTATGTGTGAGTCAGCCAACATCCTTGCATGTTTGCTTGTGTGTGTGTCTGTCAATCTGTGTACGTCTCAGTGAGTGAGTGCCCTTGTTTCTGTCATTTGTGTGCGTATTTTATGAATAATGCACCAGCCACACATTTCCATCCCCATTACTGGTCAAAACTGTCCACTTCATGCATGATGGAGCTTTAGGGTGATGATGATCGCTCTGAAAGATGTCTGTCTATGTGTGTGTGTGTCCTTTTCTACATTTCAATGTAAGCATTTGTTAGAACCTGCAGGAGTGTTGTATGAAGGCCTGTACGTAGACTGGAAGGCAAATGGATACATGTTGAGTGTGTGTGCATGTGTGTTTCAGCCATTTGTGTTAATTTAGTTTGCTAATTGAAAGAAGCACGACGCTGTGTGTGTGCGCGCCACTAACGAATCTCCACATTAATTAATCTAGTCATTTTTAATTAGCCGCTGCTTCTTGGTAGACTAGGCTTTATCTGAGCTGCTTAATATGTTTCACAGGAGCAGCGTTGACGAGTCAATGCTGAATATTGGGGCGTCGGGCTCATTTTGAAAATGTTAAATGGATTTTAGTTTGTTAGTTTCATTCATCTTGTTATAATTGTTATTAAATTAGACAACATGCTAAAATTATAGGGCATTTGAAAGGATTGGATTTATAAAATGTTTTAAAAAGAAACATTTCTGTGCGTGCAGATGCGTCTAAAAGGCGTAATCATTTGTCTTTGTTGGACAAAGTGATAGCTATTTATTTAGAATACCTCATTTTTGAAATAGGAATGCATTTTTTCGTATTTATGTTACTTTAATATTCCATCTACAGAAATCTAAATGCGCCACTTATACTGTGGTTTTGATTTTATGATATTCTGCAGCACCTTTGACATGTATATAGCGCTTCCCAAAGCATCGCTGAGCGAAGTGTGAAATATAATATACGGTAGCACATTGAAGTAAAACACCTAAAAGTCCAGGGTAAAGCGATTTGTATTGCTGTTACCCTTTATGTCCTGGTTTGACAGAAGAGTTTAGCTTCCCAAAGAGGTTTAGGAAGAAAGACGGACATGACTAAAGACACTTTTACATTCACCATTTCCTTTGATATCCACTCCCTTTACTCATATGTCCTTAGATAGTCTCTTCCTCCCTCACTTCCTCCTCTCTCTACGCTCTCTTTCATGGCTGCTTGGATGAAAGTGCAGGATCGGTGTTGTAAAAGCAAGGCAGTGCTGGGCTATGATTTATTTAGACCCGAAAGGACTGCGGTTACTATCCTTTCCTCTCTTTTTTTTTGCCAGCAGAGGCAAGAGACAAGAGAGATTTGGGGGAGGCGGAGGGCGTTCACAAAATGGAAAAGGGAAGAAGGAGGGAAAGAAAGGGAGGAGTGTGGTATCGGTGTTGTAAAAGCAGCCAGTTTCCTGGACATCATTTATTTATCTGCTGTTGGACCTGAGGAGAGGGAGGGTGGGGGAACCAGGCGATACAGAGGAAGAGATAGGGAGGGAAGGAGGGAAATCCAGAGATGAGAAGCAGAAGATTTAGAGATATAGGTGAAGAAAAGGAAAGATAGAAGGTTGGTAGAAAGAGTAAAACGGGACAGAGAGAGATACCTAAGAAATGGACAGATACATTTAACAGATACAAGATCAGACAAATCCAAGCACCAGATTAGACCAAAAAATATGCTAAGATGCTAAACTTGTCAATGTATTGCATCAAGACATAAAGAGAGAGGACAAAGAAAAGACATGTAGAACACAAAGGTGCAGAGGACATCAGAGAGCAAAAAAGGAGATGAAAAAGGAGACAGAGAAGCAGGAAGAAACACTGATGTGACGTTAGCCCGTAAAAAAAAAACAAGAAAGACCAGTGATAGAAAATAGATTGAAAGGATCAGAGGGAGGAGAGCAGGGAGGCATTAATTATTGATGGAACAAATGTCTGACTGACTGACTCAATTTGGCCCTTTGTTGTTTCCAGACCACCAAGGCTGTCAGATAGACTCAGAACAGCGTTTCTCAAAGTAAGGACAGGGGCCCCGCCTGGATTGCTGATGTGCTGAATATCTAGGTCCTGAAAGGGACTGTTCCCCCCAAGTTAAAAATACACATTTTTCCTCTTAGTAGTGTAATATGTAGCGCTATTTATCAGTCTAGATTGTTTTTGTGTGAGTTGTGTTGGAGATATCGGCCATGAAGATGTCTGGAATATAATGGAACTAGATGACACTCGACTTGTGGTGCTCAAAGCACCAAAGGCTCAGCGGTAATGTCTTTTTGCAGAAATCATGACCTGGTTACTCAAGATAATCCATAGACTTTGTTGTGAGCAGAATTCAATAGAATTTTATTTATCCTGAAGGAAACACTTGTGCCAGAGAATGCTTTAAGTGACAGTAATGCTAAGTACAGTGACTACAATGTAACGTTAACAGCCAGTAACAACCAGGACCTCCAGTGGGTTCCCCAGGTCAGGGTCACTCACTGGGCCCAGTTTTAGAACAATAGAGTATCAAACATCTGGCAAAATATACAAATATACAAGACAGAAGTGTTCTCAAGGAGCAAAAGCAAATCCAGTGCATAATAGAGTAACAATAGGAGTACGATGTTATATTGACTATGATATAGCAATTAGAAGTAGCATTGCACATGATTCAGAAAATGATATTGCACGATAAGGGATCATGATATTGGAGAACACTGTTGAACATGACGTTGTGAAAAATATTGAAAACATTAAAACGTATTAATGTACATCATATAAAGTGATAGTGGCCGAATATAGGTGAATATTGCTGTCAGTGTCCTTTGTTGCAGCTCTCCTCTAGCTCGCCTGTCTGGCACTGTCTCGAGCGGCAGAATGAGTTGCTCTTCATCGTTTTGTGTCTTTTATTATGGTTTTTACCTTATTTATGTACTTTTAATAGTTGTTCCATGTCACAGTGTGGTAAGGTTCATTTGGGCAGCATGAGACATTTTTGTTTTTATCACTGCTGGAGTACTTTTATCATGCCAGATCCCCATCCTAGCAGCGTCGTGCCAGGGATCTTCCACCTTTTTTTTTTTTTGCTTTGAGCACCGTAAACCGAGCACCATCTAGATTCATCATGTTGAAGAGAAGGCTTTCATCTCTATGGCCGATATCTCTTTCACTCGGCAAGTCACACAACAATTCAGGTATGGGGTCAAAATGCAGTCGTCTGGGTTGAAAGTTAAATTGATATTCTATGATTTTAGGTTTTACTTGAAATATTAGGAGGTCTGTTCTTGTTTTTAATGTTTCAATTAGAATATTTTCAGTCTTATATAAGCAGTAGATTTCTACAGATTGAATATATTCATTTTTTAATGTTCTTCTGATTCCTGTAAAGTGAAGTCACCCAGTGGATGGATAAACATCCTGAATCTCAAACATGAAATGCTTTCAGTGCATAAATAAACCTAACCTGCATTTGATGATTGCCTGCGCAGTAGCCTTGAAAGGTGAGCATCAATATGTTCAACACTTACCTGTCAGTCATAAAACCACGCACTGTTTCTTTAAGCCGTTACACGACCTGTAAAAAACGGTTGTCATAGTGAGGCTTTGCATCCAACTTGGCCTCTTCTGCAGGTCATCTTTCCTCCCCCTTTAATATCCGTCCAGTCATTTTCCACAGGCCTGTAATGAAGATGAACTCCACTACTGCCATGGTGAAAAATTAAAGAAGGAAATTAGCATGCTCTGGTGATTTTAAGCAAGCTTTCATTGCCTGAAGATTAGAGGAGTGAGTCTGGGAAGTTGCCAGTCAATTTCTGAAAGTAACTTTTTGGCTTGTCTGCAAGGGCTTTTGTGCTCACAAAACATTACCTGCCAGGATTCACTTTTCGTGACCACAATAATGAATTCACATTTTTCACTAAAACTCTGTTTTCCAATGTGTCTTTGTTGATAAAAAAAAAATGGAGGTTACACTTTTGTTGAGTGGCATAGAAACAGGGAGAGGATGTGAGGCTTTGATACAGACACACTGCGTTGGTTTGAACTGTTTGCCTCATGGTCAGAAGGTGCACCGTGCACAGCAGGGATAAAGTTTTAGAACAAGCCAAGACCAAAAGCTTTATATCACTGCGGAGTTCAAATGTTAGTGTTTTGAAACATAAGCCACTGTAGTGGAAGCACTGTATTGATTCATTGACGGACAAATGTAGCAGACATTTGGCATTTACTGTGGTGGGTATCAACTTCAAACGATGTTGTGTAATTTAAAGCCACACACTGTGTTGGGAAATGAAGAAACAGACTCACACAGTATCTCTTAATATCAAACATCGAAGGTGCCCTTTAGCAGAGTCTCTGTTCTGCTGGGAGATCCTGAGAGCTGAAAGGTATGAATGATCAGTCTTGTATCTTTTTAAATTACATTCATAGTGGATGAATCTGCAGCACACACTTTATGTGCACGCCAACATTTAGAGCCAAAGCAGGAGTTAGTGTGGCTTTTATGTAGAGAGGTAAAAAGTCAGCGTGTAAAGATCAAGGTGGAGGATTGCCATGTGGCACTTAAGTGCAGAAGCTTGCATCCAATCACAGATCTGAAATTAAGTATGTAGATGGCTAATCACAGTACAGTGGGTTAGGATGTCGTGCAAACTGGATGGGGAAAAAAATAACGCCTGAGCGACACACAAATGCTAACAGACTACAGCATGTGGAGGTGAGTTATATAACAGTTTTGCCAAATTCTGCAAGTTAAGTTGTCCTTAAATACGGCCTTATAGAGTCTTAAATTGTCTTAACTGAAGCATGTAGTTAAAGGTATACTATACTAGATATACTAAAAATAGCTGCCCACAGACGCCATAATGGCAATGTTTGATGATCCAAAGTGCTTCGGTTGGTTTTAGAGTTGACTGATTTGCAGGATGTGTGGAGAACTGCAAGATGATGCTAACTGACTGTCTTGACTTTCACGTTCAAAATCTCTAAAGAAACATTCCCCAAATAAACAGGCCTTTCCAAAAACAAAGTGCAAATCAGTGGGGTATTAAAAAATGTCCCTGGTTCCCCAAGATGCCACGTCAAGTGGTGCATTAAAGTGACTCAAAAATAATAGGAAATTAGGACTTGCTCAAAATGGCTGAACAGTATACTATGAAGGATTGTCAGTTACTGTTTATAAAGCTGACCCCAATTTCGCTCTCATTTAGCGTTTCGTGTTGCTATTTTTTGTGTTTTTTCAGTGCTGTGTCTCTTTGATGGTTGCTGCTTATGGTCCAGCACCTTTTTACCACCTTCTTATAAAGCCCCGACCTCACCTGAGCTCTGTTTGGGAACCTCCTTATAAATGTTTGAACAAAGGAAATAAGAGGAAAATAAGAAAATACAGGCAGAGGGCAGAGGCTCTGCAGATAAATACACCGCCACACACTGACAATGTGTCATAAGTGCTGATTGAGAGGG
>JAPZEB010000008.1:23851487-23866636 GCA_029783705.1 Chaetodon striatus | reverse complement strand
ATGTGAGTGTGAATAGTTGTCTGTCTCTATGTGTAAGCCCTGTGATAGTCTGGCGACCTGTCCAGGGTGAACCCGCCTCTCGTCCAATAAACAGCTGGGATAGGCTCCAGTCCCCCATGACCCCTAACAGGATAAGTGGTTACTGAAAATGTACGAATGAATGAATGTATGCTGGTTACGCTTCTCCTCTTTATCTACTTCTACTTCTTCTTTTTCTCTTAAATGGTGTGTAGCAACTGGTGTTTAATGTGCATTACCGCAGGGGTGATTTAAAATATCAAGGACTTATCCAACATTTGTTATATCTCTATCAAGGGAAATTATATTGAGATAATTACTGTTGTCGTTTTATCACCCAGACCTGAGATTTGAGCAGCAATTCAGAGTCCTGGGACCAGGCAACATAAACAGGAACAAGTGTCCATATTTTATGCATTCACATCTGACTCTCCATTCTTTGTTTCTCATAGCACAATAAGCACATCTTTATTGCAGCACACGCATACCCTAGTCTGATAGGCATGTGCACCCATATATGCATAAGTTAATGCACTCACCCTGTCCTTAGCAGAAAAAAGAACAAATGGCACAGAAACCAGTTCATCTGTATTCTGAACGCATCTCGTAGACGCCCCAGAGATTTGAGTTATTTGCTAAACCAAGAAAAAGAAACACCCAAGGTTATCTCCAGACAACCTCCAGCACCTCAGCAGTCTCCCACAATAGATTTCTGCCTCGGTAAGATGAGCTGGCAGAGACCCGAGCACCTGACTGGAAGACGGCGTCCGACCTGGGAATGATTAGAATGAACCTATGGGTTGCCTGTTTTGCCGGCGTGAGCAGTGTTTATTTTGATTCTTTCAGATGGGATAAGTTTCCAATGTGTTTGCTCCCCTGGCTGGTCACGCCTCTCGCTGGCTTCCACAGGAAACTCCATTATCTGCTACATTTGCTTCCCTAACAGAGGGATAAAATCTCATCTGCCTCAGTCAGAGGCTAGACACAGCATTGCAACTCTGTGGAGTGTGTGTGTGTGTGTGTGTGCCCAGGAGGGTACAAGCCAAAATGAACCCACTGCTTGTGTCACAGGTCGGTATGTTTGTGGTGTGTGTGTGTCTTTGTTGATGCAGTCAGTGATTTACAGAACTACCTGAGTGGACACCATCAATGATTTAGGGAGAGTTAAACTTTCATTCTGAGTGTCTGCTGCTTGAGGCAGAGTCATACACATGTCAGAGAGCGAGAGGAGTGGAATGCCTGGAGTTTAATGACGGCCTATCCAAAGTGACCTCTTGTCTCTTAGGGGAAAATGGCACTACAGGTGATGCTGCCACAACATCGACACCTTTATGTGACCCTTCTCCTGCTGCCCGAAACATCTGTCAGCATCCATCCTGCAGCGGTTAACCTTGTCACACTGTGTGTGTGTATGTGTCTAAACAAAGACGAGCGCTTGCTCATTTAAGGAAGATGGCTGCTGAAATTTTCCCCACCTAAAAAATCCTGAGTCATCTCTGAAGGGATTCATTTGTGTCACTGCGCAATTTAAACACAGAGTTCTTTGTGAAAGCAGAACTCTAACAATTGCTCTTTAATGGCTGACACATGCTGGGTTCTGTTATAAACGCACTAAAAGTGGAAGCTATCCTCTGGCAGTGACTGAAAAAGTTGAAGCTTGAAATGTGCAGGACTGCAGCGAACAGATGGATACCCAGCTGACCCATGCAGTGATCAGGCTTTGATTGCACCTGCTTTTATTTTTGTCATCCAGTTTACAGGCACATTTTCTTCTAATTTCCTTTTTAAATTGCAATCTGTCTTTGCTTTTCTTAAAGGCATACAATCAGTATTTTCCAAAACAGCAATGCATAGAGTCAAACAAAAGTAATTCCTCTCAATCATCACTTAGGAGCCACTAGAGGTGTGTTTATCTGCACACACTCTGCCCTCCGCCTGCATTTTCTTACTATGCCTCTGCACCTGTGATAGTTGTAGCTGGAGGCAGTATGTTTTTAGGTTGTCCGTCTGCCCCATTTTCTTGAACGTGATATCCCTTCAGGAATTTCTTCAATTTTGGCCTAAATCTGGATTCAACGATGAATTGATTAGAATTTGGTAGGCAAGGGTCAAGGTCACTGTGACCTTGCATTAGTCTCATTCTTGTAAATGCAATATTTCTAAAATGCCTTGAGGGAGGGTCCTCAAATTTGGCACAAACGTCCACTTGGACTCAACAGTGAACTGTTTAGAATCTGGTGGTCAAGATTTCGTGTGCTAATTATGGCAAAATTTCACACAAATGTCTGATCCTGGCCATTAATCAGCATCATATCTCAGGATTAGAAGGCATTAGAAAACATTTGGTTCTAATCTGAATAAGTGACACGAATCTTGGGTGTCCATCTTGAAACTGTGCTGCTGGGACATGCTGGGACATGTTGGCATGTCCCACAGTATACTGTAAGTGCAACTTGACTGGTCCATGGACGTGCACAACCATGGTGGTCATGTCGTTTCTGGACACAGCACACAGGTGAGGTCAGGACCTTTTAAAAAGGCAGTGACCAGGTGCCAGCATTCAAGAGGAAGCTGGGAAACTGCAGACACAGTGCTCAAAAAATTAAAATATAGTTAGGCCAAACGCCAAGTGCTACGAAGATCATTCCAAAACAAGAGTGAGTCTGGGGTTGGCTTTTGCTCTCACTGGAGATGTTTGCAAACAGTAACCAACAATTTCTGCATGTAAGAGGATTCTCTGAGGCTCCGTCTGCACGTAGAAAGATATTTTTGATATTTTCCCCACTCTGTGTTCAAAAATAATTCTGTCCACCCAGCCTTCATTTTACAAAATATCTCCATCCACACAAGAATGCAAAAATGACCTCAGTCGCTTGCCAGCGTTAGCTGTCTTTACTGTGTCTTTAGAGACTTTCCAATGTTACAAAGGTAGTAGAGTGTGGAGGCTAACATTAACTTTCAAAACAACTACTGGAGATATCTTCACCATAGATTTCAACATACAAGTGATGCTCTGGACATGCTTCAATTTTTCTTCCATTCCTCATTGACAACAATCCCACTCTGGAAAGTGTCCCACCATCTGCTGGTTCGACTTGTCCTGATGCAAAACATTTCTGGCGGACATGAAACTGCAGACACTGAGATGGACCAAATAACATTGGGTTTAGCAGATGCCTCTGTTTGTTGGTAAAGTGGTGCAGCAAAAAATAGTCTATTTGTAAAGTAGTCATTAGACCAAACGGTGCTAGCAACATGTTTGCATACCAGTAGTCTGCCATTGTTGTTGTTTCTAGCTTATGCTCACATTGATGTCATTGTTTCCCAAATGCTCCATTTCACATGTTCACACAGATAAACTCTAACCGGTGTTTTGAAAAATCTGCAACTTAGAAGGCATTTTAAAAAATGTTAGTGACCTTTGTGTGGACAAGAGGCCAAAACGTAGAAAAAAAAGTCCCTGAAAGAAAATATGTATACGTGTAGACAGGACCGGAGAAGAAGGAAACATCCTTTCTCCCTTTTTCAACTTGATAAGATCACAGGTGACCTTTTCAAAACAAGTTAAAGCTGTAATGTCTTGTCTCCTATTGATATCCTTTATTGCTCTCCCTCTAAGCTCTTCTCTATCCTGCGGTGCCTCCCACATGTCACAGGAATACAAAGTCCAATATATTTGTGCGCCTGGGTTGGGTGACTTGGGGTTTAGTTGCCTCTGTCTACATGACTCACTCGGCATAAAGCATGACAGGATGATATTTCAGCCTCTAAACTGTCCCCGCACTCTCTCTGCAATTTAGAGGAGGATTTGTGGCAGCTTGGCTCGGCCGCGTCCTGGTGTCAAAGTGCGAAAGCCATCAGACAGGGCCATGAGTCAGGGATGGCGTCATGACGGCACTGCAGTGATCCTCAGCCATGTGTATGAGTGTGTGGTGAGGAGCCGGGGTAATGGGCCATTTTATGGCCAAAATAGCAGCGAACCTGTCTGGGGCTTAACTCACACCAGATGATTATAGAGATGGAATTATGTCGAATGTTATAGAAATACGAAGACCTTTTGTAGCATTGACATTTTTTCCTGTTTTGTACGTGAACTATAAACTGTTTCCACAAATCATCTAAACACATGATATTGACTGTCAGTCGGTCAACAATGCAGATTTAGCTGTTAAAGGTGTTTTGGGTAACACTTTCTATGAAGACCACATCTATTATGTCATATGGGGGCATTTACAGAATGATTATAATGCATTCACTATGATTCATGACGGCATTCATAACACACATAATGCTTTCTGATGCACTCTATCAACCGCTTTTAAACATTTAAGATGTGACTTATAATGAAATGTCATTTATCTTATGAATGCTCTTGAATAATTATAAACTTGAGGTCGACTGATGAGGCTTAAAATGCATTATGACTACCTATACACACACTTATAGACACTTAATAATCAACTGTAGTAATAGGGTTGCAGCAATATGCCGGTTTCAAGGTATACAATGACAGTTATACCGTGCACATTTACTTATTGACGATATTGAAAAAAATGCAGCTGGACAGAGAATCTTATCTTTATCTTACTTACTGTCAAATGGGGGAGTTTTTACCCCTACTAATACCCCTAGTAATGTTCGTTCAACCAGAAATAATCTCTCTATTTTCTGTGAAACCATGATATTTTCTGAGACAGTTATTGTACTATGAAAATCTCATACCGTTGCAGCCCTACAGTATATAGTCAGGTCTCAAAGATTGCTATTACAGTCCATGCAGTATGATAAGTTATTGTATGTGTTAAGTGAAGTGATGTTCATATTGATGCATTGATAGTAATGCATGCTTCATAAGTAAAGACTCTAGTCGCATGACTTGGATGTCAGACTTGAGTCACAAATTTGATGACTTCAGACTTGACAAAATCAAAAAAGATTTGCAACTCGACTTGGACTTCAACAGCAATGACTGGTGGCTTCACTTGGCCTTTTAATGTGAAAACACTTGATACTTTCCCCCAATCCCCCCAAAATGTATGTGATTTAAAAAGTATGCCACAAATCAATTCATTTCTCTTTATTTCCTGAATCAGCTAACATTAAAACTTCATTCCCAGGAAGTCGAAACTTAATTCTCCAGATCCACTTTGTCTGAGTAGTGACTACTATCAATTTAAAAAAAAAAGCCGCTAACAGGCTGTGTCTGGCTTTTAACTGTGACTTAACTTATTACACAAACAACTGATGAAGTAAAGCAAAATGAGATAATGGTCAACAGAAAATATCGGAGCCAACACTCATTAAACAGTTGTGTCTGCATTCATGGGTGTGTGGAAATGTCTGTAGAAAAACCAGCAGCTGTGCCGTTAGGAAAGAAGGAAGTCTGCTGGAAGGTAGTGAGCATTTTATCATGGAGCACTCTGGTCCAGGTGTAGCTCATGAGGTTAATGATGACCCTCTGCCTTGACTCGCATCCTGTAACAGAAAGAACAGCCAGGAAACAGGCACACCTAGTGGAGTGGAAAAACTCAAAACCCAAAGTTTAGGACTTGGGACTCGACTTGGGATGTACCTGTCTTGTCTTGAGGTTTAAGCACAAAGTCTGTTAACTTACATGTGACTTGCAGAACAACGAGTTGGTTCAACCTGTCGTGAGTAAAAGTAAAATTGAATGCATTTGTATGCATTTAAAAAAATCCATGCTGCATCATAAGTGATTATTATACACTAAAATGCTTTGAAAATATTTTTAAAAGACTAAAGTCTGACCACTTCATCTGTGACATCAGATTGCAAAATCTTATAGTCTCTGACTAAAAACAGAGACTGAGGATCACGGCTCACTATTTGCAAAACTGCAAAAAATAGAAATGGTTGAAGCCCTCAAAATCCCAAGTGAGTATGCTGCATGCTATATGTTATTGAAATCTCTCCTGCTCTGTCAATTAAAACACGTCCAGCATGCTTAGACACATTTTTGAATAAAAAGAAAAGTTTGGGATTTAGTGTGGATGGGCTCATGGAGATAAATGGACTCTAATCTTCAAACTGACATGCGATTTATTCACACAAATGATTTCAGTTTAAAATCTACCGTAGGTACTCAGTTGTTTTGAGATCTGCTGACAAATCATTGTTATACATGCCACAGAGCATGATTAGATGTTAACTGCTTCATTTTACCATGCAGTGCACCTGTGTGGAAGCATCTGCAACTAATGTGTTTCTCTATTTATTTATTCAGCTTGTCCTTTAATTTGTCATCCGTCTGTTGTTTTCCATTCATGTATTCACTTAAGCTTTTATTTAAGCTTCCAAAATCATTGAGGTCTCTCTTATTTAGAATGATGGAAAGATACAGAAAAATGCGCAGTTAAACAAATCAAAGAGGACAATCCTCAGTGAAAACAATGGCACACGGAGGTGAAGGAGTTTGAGATCATTATCTTGAGTTGTCCCGGGGTAGTGAGAGTGCTGATCTTGAGAATGTGTCACAGATAATTCCATGTGTTTGGCGCACAAAAACTTGAGGCAGATTTGCCACGTTCAGAATAAACCTGTGGGACTTGAAGCATAAGACAGCTGATGCATCTGTCCTCAGAGACCTGTGCTGTTGCAACAACAGGGGCATTACTGCTGTTGCTGAGCTCTGTCTAGCACTTCCTCACCTGCGTGTTCACCCTGTCTCTCTCTCTCTTTCTGTCTCTGTGACCCCCTCCCTCCAGAGAGGTGAAGCATCATGGGGAAACACAACAGTAAGCTGGCTCCGGAGGTTCTGGATGACCTGACCAAGAACACCGAATTCAACGAGGCAGAGCTCAAGCAGTGGTACAAAGGCTTCCTCAAAGACTGTCCCTCTGGCATCCTCAACCTGGAGGAGTTTCAGCAGCTCTATGTTAAGGTGAGGGTGAGGTGGACGCATGAAAGGAAGCACGCAGCAAAGGAAGTTACATCATGGCAGTCGATCATGTAGCAATAAATAGGGCTAGGGTCTTTACACACTGTGTTTTTCAAAGTTATAGCCTGCAGTGAAAATTGTCCCCATTGTTTTTTTCCATAGTTATATAAAATGAAAAAAGTTACCTCTTAAATAACTCGGAGCATCGTTGGCTTGTTACATAGAAAGCTTATATTACCGTGCCTGACTAATCGTCCTGTGTTTGGGGCAGAGAGAAGAGGCGGAGCCTCTAATACCGCCTGTGACTCTGTTGATGCCCAAAACATTCTCAGAACATTCTGCAGCATCTGAGATGACACAGCACCAGATAGACGCTGACTGATTTTTCATAGATGCACAGGGGTTAAAGATATTTTTACATCAGTTTTCCTTATCCTATACACTTGCAGAGAAACCAACTGCAGGAAGCAATCTGTCACTGTGAATAAGAAACTAAATGATACGGTTTTGTATCCTGGTATCAGGCAGTAAACTTACCTGGCCACAGATGAGTGGCAGAAAATGGATGTAAGGATTAAAATTCCACCTGCATTAGGAGTCAGTTGCATTTTTTAAAGAACAAGAATTATCTAAATTCAACTCTAAAATGTGTCGTCAGCAAACGTGTTTATATTAGGACCAGCTCCTGTTGGTCAAAACCAAAGGTGTGGACTTGATTAACATGAGTTAGACTTGAGTCACACTCGAGTATCAGATTTGATTACTTTAGACTTGACTTGACAAATCAAAAATCACTTGCAACTTGAGTCGAACTTTAACACCGATGACTTGTGACTTCACTTGGACTTGAGCCTTTTGACTTAAAAAAATACTTGATACCTACCCTCAAGCCCAAATATTAAAAAGTATGTTATTTAACATGCCACAAATAACTTTATTTCCTGACTCACCTAGCGTTGACACTGTTCCTTCCCAGCGAGTCAACAGTTAATTCCCCAAATTCATGTAGTTTGAACTGATCTCACAGCATCAAGTTACAGGAGAAAACCATGAAGAACTCAAGGTATGTTACTGAGCACCAGTTGATAAAAATTCTACCGTGAGAAAATTATGGTATGCAAAATGTGTTTGTTTTAACAAAACAATACAAATTTTAAAAAGCATTCATGATTTTTGTTTATTACTATTCTGTTGTTAAAATTACATTACATTACATTTGGTGAAGAGCCAATATGACTGGTTTAGGACTTGAAACTAAAAGTTTAGGACTTGGTACTTGACTTGTGACTTGTCAGTCTTGATCTTGGACTTAACTTGTGATTTTAAAGCGTCTAGTGTTGCCCTTCAGTTAAGTCAGGAGACTCACAGGAGACAGATAAAAAAAATGAATTGTCAAAATCGATGACAGGTTGTGATATCCTGCGTTTGGTCCCTAGCGGGTGTCAAGCTCCAGAAACACTGGATCCTTCATTACCCATAATGCAACTCAGTAGGGTCTTTGTTTTTCTTACTTTTCACTCCCCAGTTCTTCCCGTATGGTGATGCCTCAAAGTTTGCTCAGCATGCGTTTCGGACGTTTGATAAGAACGGCGACGGGACCATCGACTTCAGGGAGTTCATCTGCGCTCTGTCCATCACCTCCAGGGGCAGCTTCGAGCAGAAACTCAACTGGGCCTTCAACATGTATGATCTGGACGGGGATGGAAAGATCACACGCATGGAGATGTTGGAGATCATTGAGGTATGTGTTTGTGAGGGAGGGAGTTTTACTGGTTCCTGTGCAAGAAATCATTTCTGTCACTCATAAGTTTAAAGACAAAATGTCTCATTTTCTTCTTCTCCTCCTCCGCAGGCCATCTACAAGATGGTCGGCACTGTAATCATGATGCGTATGAACGAGGACGGGCTGACCCCGCAGCAGCGTGTGGACAAGATCTTCTCCAAGATGGACAAGGACCACAATGACGAGATCACCCTGGAAGAGTTTAAAGAGGCAGCCAAGTCTGACCCCTCCATCGTCCTACTGCTGCAGTGTGACATGCAGAAGTAGAGAGAGGGATGAGTGGAGAAACAGAGGGAGGGAGGGGAGGGATGGGAGAAGAGGTGAACTGAAACAAGAGAGGGAAGGAGGATGAGAGAAGAGAGGGGCTGGGGGAGACAGGGAGGGATGCAGTTTGGGGAGGAGGAGGAGGAGGAGGAGCAGGAGGAAGAGGTAGGATAGCTTTTTTCCTTTTTTTTTTTTTTTTTGAGGCAGTGATGACGGGCAGGGAGCCATGTTTGGAACACAGTGGACCCCTGATTGATGCCATTCTTTTCTTCCAGGCTGTCCTGCTGTGCTGTACTCTCCTGCAGCACTTGTGCTTCAGTCAAGCTGGGTGTCCTCACAAATCCATTCTGATGATTTTTGAAAAGAGGAAATTCCCTCAGCACCCTGCAGACTGATATACTGCAGGGTGATTTAAGTGCAAAGGTCAGCTGTTTTTAGAACACTTGCACCTTTGTCTTCTTCTTTTTCCAACTTTTTTCTTTGTATAACAGTGAATAGTTTGCCCAACCTTATCAAAATCTTAAACGGCAAAGATGTAATTGCAAGCAGGTTGTTTTCGAATTATGTAAATTAACATGGATTTAAATGGCCATGAAAAAATCTGCTTATTTGTTTTCTTTCTCAGAGTTAGATAAGAGGATTAATACCGCTATCATATCTGTAAAATGCGAAGCTACAGCCAGGAGACGATTAGCTTGGCTTAGCATAAAGACTGAAAGCGGGGAGACAGCTATCCCAGTTTTGTTCAGGAGTAAAGAAATCTACCCATACACATCTTGAAAAGTCACTAACATATTATATATTGTTCCTGAAGGTTTCGTGGAGTCCTCGCGGTTTCTGGCAAAACCATGATAACATCTGGACTTGGGGAAGTCAATGCTTACGGCGAAGAAACAGTCTGACTTACAACCAGTTCGTTCTCATCCCCAGGTGGTCGAATAACGACGCTTTGTCACGCCCCTCTGTGTGTGATAACGATGACCCTTTAGCCTTAAGCATCAGCCTTTAGCATCTTTATGAGACTCACTGGGCTTTTAAATAACTCCAATGTAAACCCGTCTGTGCTGATACTTGAGGTTGAGAGAAACTGATGTAGTACAAAGAAAGTCAACGAAGGGCAGGAGGGAGAAAAGTCATAGTTTCACCGAGGAGGAAAGTCAATGTTACATATTTTTTGTAAGGTGGTTGGCACGTTTATGTTGCTTTACGTAACAAACGTACTTATCTTAACCCAAGATATGATCTCTCTTCTAAATCTAACCATAGTTTTTTGCCTGAAACCAAACACGACCGTTTCACATTAACCACGTGTTACGATGTGTTGTGTATAGAGAAGCTGTGTGTCGTATAGAGATGCTAAAGGGCACCCTGTGCGTCCATATGAGACACTGAGGGGCATGACAAAGCATCTGTATTTGATATTCTGGGAATGAGAACGAGTTGTTTAGCCCCTGGTATGACTGCAACTTGTTTCTTTAACACTTCAGATTTTTGCCTAACTTTTGGACAGAGCTAGGCTGGCGGTTTCATCTTTTCTAGTCTTTATGCTATGCTAAGCTAATCATCTCCTGGTTCCAGCGTTATATTTACCATACAGACATGAGAGCGATCTCCTCATCTACTTCTTGTCAAGAAAAATCATGAAAAAACGTCATAGTATAGCATGTCGTCAAACATCACGAAAAAATGTCATCGTATAGCATGTCGTCCAAAATCACGAAAAAATGTCATAGTATAGCATTTCGTCAAAAATCACGAAAAAACGTCATAGTATAGCATGTCGTCAAAAATCACGAAAAAATGTCATAGTATAGCATGTCGTCAAAAATCTTGACAAAACGTCATAGTATAGCATGTCGTCAAAAATCACGAAAAAACGTCATAGTATAGCATGTCGTCTAAAATCATGAAATACGTCATAGTATAGCATGTCGTCAAAAATCACGAAAAAATGTCATAATATAGCATGTCGTCAAAAATCACGAAAAACCGTCATAGTATAGCATGTCGTCAAAAATCATGAAAAAACGCCATAGTATAGCATATCGCCAAAAATCATGAAAAAACGTCATAGAATAGCATGTCTTCAAAAATCACGAAAAAACGTTATAGTATAGCATGTCGTAAAAATCACGAAAAAACGTCATAGGATAGCATGTCGTCAAAAATCTTGACAAAACGTCATAGTATAGCATGTCGTCAAAAATCACGATAAAACGTCATAGTATAGCATGTCGTCAAAAATCACGAAAAAACCTCACAGAATAGTATGACGTCTAAAATCATGAAAAAACGTCATAGGATAGCATGTCTTCAAAAATCAGGAAAAAACGTCATAGTATACCATGTCGTCAAAAATCTTTACAAAACGTCATAGTATAGCATGTCGTCAAAAATCATGATAAAACGTCATAGTATAGCATGTTGTCAAAAATCATGAAAAAACGTCATAGTATAGTCTGTCGTCAAAAATTCCGTCATAGTATAGCATGTCGTCAAAAATCACGAAAAAACATCATAGTATAGCATGTTGTTGAAAATCATGAAAAACGTCATAGGATAGCATGTTGTTAAAAATCATGAAAAACGTCATAGTATAGCATGTCGTCAAAAATTCTGAAAAAACGTCATGGTATAACATGTCGTCAAAAATCATGATAAAATGTCATAATATAGTATATCGTCAATAATCATGATAAAACGTCATAGTACAGCATGTCGTCAAAAATCATGATAAAACGTCATTGTATAGTATGTCGTGAAAAATTATGGAATAACGTCATAGTATAGTATGTTGTCAATAATCATGAAAAAACGTCATAGTATAACATGTCGTCAATAATCCTGAAAAAACGTCATAGTATAGCATGTCGTCAAAAATCATGAAAAAATGTCATAGTATGTCGTCAATAATCCTGAAAAAACGTCATAGTATAGCATGTCGTCAATAATCCTGAAAAAACGTCATAGTATAGCATGTCGTCAAAAATCATGATAAAACGTCATAGTATAGCATGTCGTCAAAAATCATGAAAAAACGTCATAATATAGTATGTCATCAATAATCCTGAAAAAACGTCATAGTATAGCATGTCGTGAAAAATCATGGTAAAACGTCATAGTATAGCATGTTGTTAAAAATCATGAAAAACGTCATAGTATAGCATGTCGTCAAAAATCATGATAAAACATCATAGTATAGCATGTCGTCAAAAATCATGAAAAAACATCATAGTATAGTATGTCGTAAAAAATCATGAAAAAACATCATAGTATAGCATGTTGTCAAAAATCATGAAAAAATGTCATAGTATAGCATGTCGTCAAAAATCATGATAAAACGTCATAGTATAGCATGTTGTTAAAAATCTTGAAAAAGGTCATAGTATAGCATGTCGTCAAAAATTCTGAAAAATGATGGAAAAACGTCATTGTATAGCATGTTGTCAAAAATCATGAAGAAACGTCATCGTATCGCATGTCGAAAAAATCATGATAAAATGTCATAATATAGTATGTCGTCAATAATCATGAAAAAACGTCATTGTATAGCATGTCGTCAAAAATCATGAGAATACGTCATAGTATAGCATGTCGTCAAAAATCATGACAATACGTCATAGAATAGTATGTCGTCAAAAATCATGAAAAAATGTCATAGTATAGCATGTCGTCAATAATCATGAAAAAACGTCATAGTATAGCATGTCGTGAAAAATCATGGTAAAACGTCATAATATAGTATGTCGTCAATAATCATGAAAAAACGTCATAGTATAGCATGTCGTGAAAAATCATGGAAAAACGTCATAGTATAGCATGTCGTCAATAATCCTGAAAAAACGTCATAGTATAGCATGTCGTGAAAAATCATGATAAAACGTCATAATATAGTATGTCGTCAATAATCATGAAAAAACGTCATAGTATAGTATGTCGTGAAAAATGATGGAAAAACGTCATAGTATAGCATGTTGTCAAAAATCATGAAAAAACATCATAGTATAGTATATCATCAAAAATTATGGAATAACGTCATAGTATAGCATGTTGTCAAAAATCATGAAAAAATGTCATAGTATAGTATGTCATCAAAAATCATGAAAAAACGTCATAGTATAGCATGTTGTCAAAAATCATGAAAAAATGTCATAGTATAGCATGTCCTGAAAAATGATGGAAAAACGTCATAGTACCGTATGTCGTTAAAAATCCTGAGAAAATGTCACAGTATAGTATGTCGTCAAAAATCACGAAAAAATATCATGGTATGGTATGTTGTCAATAATCATGATAAAACGTCATAGTATAGCATGTCGTGACAAATCATGATAAAACGTCATAGTATAGCATGTCGTGAAAAATGATGGAAAAACGTCATCGTGTAGCATGTTGTCAAAAATCATGAAAAAATATCATGGTATAGTATGTTGTCAATAATCATGATAAAACGTCAAAGTATAGCATGTCGTGAAAAATGATGGAAAAACGTCATAGTATAGTATGTTGTCAAAAATCATGAAAAAATGTCATAGTATAGTATGTCATCAAAAATCATGAAAAAAAGTCATAGTATAGCATGTTGTCAAAAATCATGAAAAAACGTCATAGTATAGCATGTCCTGAAAAATGATGGAAAAACGTCATAGTATCGTATGTCGTAAAAAATCATGAAAAATGTCACAGTATAGAACGTCGTCAAATATCATGAAAAAATATCATGGTATGGTATGTTGTCAACAATCATGATAAAACGTCATCGTATAGTATGTCGTCAAAAATCATGAAAAAATGTCATAGTATAGTATGTCGTCAAAAATCATGAAAAAACGTCATAGTATAGCATGTCATCAAAAATCCTTTTAAAACGTCATATAGTACGTCATAAAATTGTCACCAGCCCAGGTCTGACTGATTTTGTCTGTCTTGTTTGACTAAAGGTCAGACTGTATTTCACCTTGAGACTGATCCTTAGCCACTACAATAATATAAAATCCATTCACAGTAAACACAATAATCAGCCATATAAATCCAAAGTCATCAGATACTTGTTCTGCACTGCTCATGATTCATGGGAGAAGGAGGGTGGTGCAAACAGGGGGAGGCATGTCAAATAAGTTTTTAAAGCACTGAGGAGAGACTTATGTTTGTATTTTGGCTTCAGGGAGGGGCATACAAATTTAGATGGCTGAATTTTAAATGGTTTATTTTTTTAACCTCCATTTTTTTTTTTTATTTAAAGAAAACATACAAAAATAACATTTATTTTGGCCAGAAACTGTAAAAACTTGTTAGATTTTTTAAAATTTCCAATGGTCCTTGAACTCATCACGAGCGATTAATTTTCCTTCAGGAAAGTAAATAAATCAATAAGTAACCAAATCTGAGCTTAAAATCGTGATTTTTAATTAAAAATCACTTCATTCTCATTTACAATTGACCAAAACACAAACTACACAAACAGCCATAACTAACCAGCATGCACCACCCGAGAGGAAAATAGAAGAGAGGCTCTTTCAACTCCGGGGTTTAAAAATCTCGTAACTCATTTTAAAAAAGGGTTTTAAAAAACGTACTCACACACCAGCCACCTCCACCTCTGACAAGTTAAGAGCAGTCCCTTACCGGTATTCATGGGCTGCACGCCGCACGTGTTGCTCAGAGAGTCCTGAGAGTCCCGCCGGTTCTTCAAACAGCTGCCTCCAAACTTCACTTTACTCATGCACAGGGGCTCCGCCAGACGTTTTGGGCCCCATGAGAAAAAAAAAATCACATTGGGCCTGTTTTTAAATGTCTATTTTCTTTAGCACGCTCACTCCTCTCCACTCAGCCATTGTCGCCGCTCACTCCTCCACCTGCAGCACAGGTGTGTCTGATTGGTGACATCACTTCCTGTGTCACTGCAGTACCTAGTTAAATGCAAAGCAAAGACAGCACATCGGCACAAGGTGGCAATGTCTGCAAAGTTTTCTCATCTTACATTTATAAATATGGAGCTAAACCAAAAATGTTGTTACTGTCCACCACTGGAAATATCACACTGAGTGTTTGTTAAACCTGGGCAGTGTCATTGTTTAGAAACATGAAAGGAGCAGTCCAGCATTTTGCACTTTGAGCCCCATTCTTGGTAACGAGAAGGAGCAATCGTCCAGATTTTGGTCTTAACCACTCTATTTCATCATAAAC
>JAPZEB010000008.1:23810727-23848024 GCA_029783705.1 Chaetodon striatus | reverse complement strand
TGATGGCAGATAACTGGAAAATGTAATGTTGTCAGTAATTACCAGCTTGCAGTTTGTAATCACATGTATTCCATTGGATTAGTTCAAAACATCAGGGGAAGCGAGTGGTCAGCCACAGGATTTTTCTAAACAGATTATTAAAATAGTGCCCTTTGTTCAGGCTCTAATTTTATGTCATCTTTAGAGCTGGATGAGAGACCACTATGGTATCTGTCTGTTGAACATGGAGCTCCAGGCAGGAGACAGTTAGCTTAGCACAAAGACTGAAAGGGGGCAAAATGCAAGCTAGGACACTGCAACCCATTCGACAGAATAAACACTGGCATTATACATTTCTGCAAACCATGGATAAGTAACATTTGTATAATGTTATGCAGCGGTTATGTTGAAACTTTACTTGTTCTTGAAATTTCAACAGTGTGTGGTTGTGTTTAGGCATTAAAAACACTTGGTTATGTTTGGGAAAAGATCATGTTTTGACCTAAAATACCTGGTTTTGTCGCCACAGTCACGCTGGAAATGCAGCCACATTTTGCTACAAAACACCCAGTTTTGGTGGCACAAACACAGTTGGAAATGTGGCAATGTGTCATTAAATACAGCCTGTGTTGTGGGACAAATGCCTTGAAATGCAGCGACATGCTGATAGAACACCTGATTGTGGTGGGACAAACAGGGCTTGAAATGCAGCCATGTTTTCCTAAAAATAAAAGGCCGCTTTAGTGGCACAGTCCCTGCTGGAAATGCCACTGATGACGTTTTTTTTTGTGGCACAATCACTGCTTGAAATGCAGCGGTATCTCGCTAAAAAAAAGAAGATTTCGGTGGCAAAGTCGCCACTTGAAATGCAGTGACGTCTCACTAAAAAACAGTCGGTTTTGTTGTTGGTCTCGAACAGTGGTCTGCACCTTGGCAGCCATCTCATCTAGGTGTCACGCCATCCACCATCCCCTCCACCCCCAGACGAACAAATGTATTGGATCTGTGGTTTGCAGATAACTTTTACAATTTCTCATGATGACTGTAGGAAACTGCTCAGCAGCGACCTGTGTACTCTTGTAAAAACATTTTTAGGAAAGAGGCAGTGCCGCACCATTTTTGTGCTTAAGCATTTAGCACCTCTGTTAGCATTTCGAAAAGTCAATACATTCTTACATACTTTAAGGTGAGTTACCTCAGTGAGGAGCTCCACAACTTTAAAAAACACTTTTTTTTGTATCTCATATGACCCGTATTAACAACTCTGACTCTCAGGTCAGTTTTTTCCTCGTGGATCAGTTATAAATATCTTGACTTTCTGACATCTCTGCATTGCAGCAAAAAAAATTTGACTTCCCTCCTGTTAGCAAATCAGATTAATCTCCTCCTTCTCACCCAGCCAATGAACAGGCTCCCTCCCTAAAGCTAAAGAGTGAGCCTCCTTTGTGCGATAATGTAATGATAAAACTACATGTACATTATGATACGACTGTAATCGTATTTATGAATATAAACAAGTATAATATGTAAATGTAAATGTACCACTAGCTTAGACCTAATTTCATATGATGACACAGCTACTGTGTGTGCATGTGTGTGTCTGTGTGTGTGTGTGTGTGTGTGTGTGTGTGTGTGTGTATGAGAGAGAGTGTGTGACAAAGTGAGTCTGAGTAATAACTGTGAGTGCTTGTGAAAGCTCAGTGTGCGCTGTATGTCAGGACACTTTTGCGAGTGTTCGCATGTGTTTTGTATTTGTATCATTTGTGTAACAAGAGATGCCTCAGTCTAGTTTAACTTTGTAAAGATCTGAGTGTAAACCCTCACACCGAAGCACTGAGTATTATTACCCACACCTACACTTGCTTTTGTGCTCCGCTGGTATACGGTTTGTACTGTCTCCAATATGGGACGTGTCGTTTTGTTTGCTGTAGCCTCCTGTTGCAGTTCTACAAGTAATACTCTCATAGATGTTAGGTTCAACCATATGACTGAGATGACAGGAGGGGGAGGGGGGTTGTTGGCAGGGGAAGCCTGAGGTGTGCGGAGAGGGGTGCCAGTGATAAATAAAAAACTGTCCTGTGTCACAGTGTCCCCCAGTGGTTGGAGGTATAATGTCACGCCTCACAACAACTCAACAACTGTACAGCTTTGTTTATTATGACATTATAGCTAAGGTTATATGATGCAAACAACTTGATTAGTCCTTGTTCAGTGTTACAGTCAAAGGTGCACACATCTGTAAGTGAAGTTAGGTAATGTCACCTTTTTCCAGGGTGAATCTGATAGGATTTTTTAATCATAAACCAATATAAATGAAAGAGGCTTAGCCTTTTCAGAAACAGAATTGCTTTTATGGAATAAATGTCTCTGATGTGAAAGTAAAGTTAAGCAAAGAAAAGTGTGAAAGTAAGAAACAAAAGGCTCCAGTGTGTTTGACATCTTGGATCCCCTTTACATCTTGCAGTAAAGTACAGTTAGTATCCAGATCAAGATCCATTTCACCTAGGTATGATGTAACCCGAGTACATTACACATGGCATTAGTATGTGTCTCCAGTGTCCACACTGAGATCTGATCGCTCTGTCCAGCTCAAACAACCAGTGGTTGAAGCTGCTCTCCATAATTTGCTTAGCCATTGCTTAATAAAGGGCTCAGTTGTGATATGAATTGCCAATGTATCCTAACACAACGGTTCGTATGATATCCTACGAATTAGCACCCCACAAATGGTGTGACGTCCGTATAGTAAAGTTATGTATTTAATGTAAAGTCACGGAGGTTAGATTTAGTAAAGAAACATGGTGAGGACGTCGTTTAGACTCAGAGTTCACTGAAAGTTGACACGGTTCCCAACACTTGTCTAGGAGCCAAATATGTTTGTTAAATAATCCAAGATTTTATTTGTAGTTCACTGTTTTGAACACGAGGTGTCACTGTGATGTCATGCGCAGGTGTAAAGGTAGGAGAGTTGCTGTTGTTGTCAGGTGTTTGACCCGGAAGAGAAAAGGGTTTTTGATACACAAACTACTGGCTTGTGATAATGTGGGATATTTACGAATTTTGGGGCATTACTATTGGTGGGAAAATGTACAAACAGTGCACGAGAACAGCCTGACGCCTTGTTTCCACTTACATATGTGTACGGAGAGGAGTCAACCAGAAGTCCATTCATTCCTATGGGACTCTGCGTGATATCTGATGTGTCTATTAAACTCCTCCCCTCTGTAATATTTCAGTCTGGAATTTGCCTCAAGTGCGTTAAAAAAAATTCACTTCTGGACTGTTTTTCGGAGCGACCGTATGACAGTGTGCTAGCTTAGCTAACAGGCTATTTCCTATTACTCAGTTGCCTTTGTCGATCGTCAAGTGAGTTTGTATGATGAAGAAGAAGTTGTTCATTTAGTTTTAACACACTGTGAATCTGAATAATGTTACTCTGCTAAAATATGGTTTACATTATATACAGTCAGGTTGTTGCTTTGACTCGTTCAGCTGTTCATACGTCTTTTTATTTAAATATTTCACAAAACATGCTGCACACCTGACAGGCCAACATCTTCACTTATATTGGTCCTGTTTTTGTCCCTGTAATGTTCCAAGCACATATTCCAAACTACTGGATAGTGAAAAATGGACAAAATTAGACTCTCCCACGGCTACAGGTAGTTTCTGTCAGGTTTCTACCCATCTGTTGAGAAATTCACTTCCTTGTGTCTCGAGTCTCTTGAATATAGTTTAGCTCGCTAACTGGTAAAAGGCTTCTAGCTGGTTGATTTAAAACAGTCTCACACGATTACGTATCTCGGCCCACAAAGTTATTATACGTGGATTGAAAACACAATTGCAGTTACACTTGTGTTTAATTTGGTCACATTGTGTCTCTGAGCGCCTGCGGAGGCAGTTTGTGATTGGATCATAATCTGTCCTCTGTGTAGTTGCATTTCCACTTGTACTTCCATGTGGTCAAGCACTGCAGTCACATCACCCAAACACATTTTAATCCGAGGTGTAAATGGGTCTTGTTCACTTACAACAAACTGTTTTATGCAGATTTTGTGATGTCATTGGGTGAATCCTGATATTTAAAGCTGCACTAATAATATCTTTCATAGTAACAATTTATCAAATGACTATATGTGAGAAAGCTGCATAGAATTATCACCCAACTCTGCAGTTCTTCTCAGCTTCTTCTCCCAGTCACAACAGACTGCTGTTAGTGAGAAAGCTTTCATAAACCTACCACATGCCCAGCTCCAAACAACAGACTTACAATGGTAGCAGCTAGGTAGCCAACGTAGAGGAGAATAAAATAAAAGGAGAGTAAAATTTGACTTACATTTGTTGAGGGATTTGTTGGGATTGTCAACCAGCATAAGAGCAATTTGATAGATGATGTATTTGATTATAAAAACATCCTCTCATATGGGCTTTAATTAAATTGACACTCTGTTCAAGTCAGATTATCTCATTCCACTGGCAGATGTTGTGCACCTATTTTAAGAAAAACAAGTTTACGGTCGACATAACCAGAACGAAGGTCTTGCAAATTGTTTGCAGTGTACAGATAGTCACCCATGCAGCCCCATGTTTCTTGTTTTGACTCACTATATTAACGTCATAGGCTTGATTAATCATCCTATTTTACATTGAGCAGTGCGCAGTAAAACCCTTTGATAAGAAGACTGGCTAACAAAGTGGCTCCACAATGTGTTGATCTCCGCACTCCTCCGCTGATTAGATCCTGTCCATCCTAATTAGCAGCGGGTTAGAGCGAGAGAGCCACTTTGACTTTCCTCCCCCAAGATCACAGACACAAATGAGTTTTGTTTTGCTGCTTTGATTGCCATCTGATGTTTGTCCGATTCAAAACTACTTTGACAAAATTCAATATATATTCTGTAGATTTTATGTGCCAAAGATGGGGATAGTGTTGCGAGAGGGAGCCGAAATATTATTGCTGTGGTCGTATCAGGTGGAGTTGAACATGAAGTGATGCTGTATTGATCACATGTGATGCAGCTCGTCAGTTCTCAGAAAGCTGTGGACAGTTGCACTGAGCTGTGTGACGTGAATATGAACGCGGATATTCTACTTTTACTTTGACAGGGGATCATTTGTGCTCGGTTGTGCAATATAATTCTATTCTTAAACATTTCTCTATGATGTTTATGTAAATGTCTACTGTCCCGTCCGATCATTTTGTTTTTTCTTTTTGTTTTCAATATTGTTAGGCTCCTAGAACAAAGACAATGTAATTATTTTTGTTACATAGAATAAAACACATGGATGTCGAGAGTTGTTGTCGTCTTGCCTTGGCCCGTGTGTTTCCTCCCATCACATCTTCACACATTTAAACACACACACACACACACGCACACACGCACACAAAACAGTGAGCCAAGAGTATGAGTCATCGTCAAGCAATGATGTCACACTGCTGCAGTGATGTCACCATTCATGCTGTTCTCATGGTAACCATGCTGAGGCCACAAGGCAGGGAGACAAGCACATAAACACAATCTCATGCCTGTATCACTACACATGTTTATACGGAAACATGCACACGCACACACAGAGTCGTAACTCACAGTGAAATTTAATGACTGCGGAAATTAATTCTCCCTCTGGTATCTGCAATGGAGAAATAATTGAACACAATGAAGTGACTCATGAAGATTAAGCTTTGACTTTATGAATCAGTATGGACATTTACCACCCACGAGAGCCGGAAACACTTACAGAGACTTTTTGTTCTGAAAAATCAAACATTTTTTCTGTGTTTCAAATGTTTTCAAATGACAATGCTGCTAAATTTAAGCTGTCGTTTGAGTTCATGTGTTTTTTTTTTTCTGGTGTGACAAAAGATTACAGTAAGACAATGTGAATGAATACTCAAAAAACACAATTAAAGTCTATATGACTGAATCCATATATTTTGTATTCACATATCAATTTTGGGTCTTTGCTTTCTAGTTTCAGTTCATTCCTCTGTTCCTCTGTAAACGGTGTTGCCCATACCATTGTTTTCCCCCCTCTCCATCCATCCATCCATCACGGATCAATACAAACCTATTCTGAGCTTCACTGCATCAGGCTTCAGCTCAGTGGAAAACCAAACATCACAAATGCGCACACAGAGACTGAGCAGCAGAGAGACAGTGAATCACACTGCAGCAATAGAGGTCATGCTGAAAAAGTGCAGTTCACAGAGTGGCCACAGGATGGGGCTGTAAGCTCGGCCACACTCTAACGTCATTCCACTGACAGGCTTTGCAAAGACTGTGAACATGTCAGTTGTTCAGTTCCCTCACAACATAATGTGTCTTGTGTAAGACAGCAGAGCGAGAGGACAGAAAAAAGACATACGTGGAGAAATCTTAAATGACTCTGTGGTGAATCGAGGGTGACCGACACTGGCGTTCAACGGAAAAACAACACATGTACCCTCACTGAGTCACCATCACACTGGCCCATGACCAGACAGCAATATTTCCAAATGTCCAGCTGTCCCTGTGTGGACGAGTGGAGACTAATGAATGGGCAGAGGACAGACGAAAAGTCCCACTACTACTACCACCACAAATGCTGGTACTGCTACCATTACACTCATCCTTCTACTTCTTCTCAGCTCTCTGCTCACTGTTAGTCCTGGAGGTGTCAAATTATCTTAAATCCCCAAAATGTCTGAATTAAACACAGTCGTAGTTTGTTCATCACCGACTGACACCAATCAGTCCATTCATTTGTTGCCTACGTTTAACCTTACTGGTCCAGAGAGTCCTGCTCAGCCTGTTGTATAATGTATTCTGTGGTTCTGGAGGAGTTTTCTAAATCTGGGAAATAACCTTGATGACATCATCAGGGTTATTTCCACTTGAGCTAAGATTAGAAAGGTATAAGAGAAAGCCTGCATCACAGACTGGGGCATGGCATTTATAGGACATGAGTGTTTACCAGACAAGGTGATGGTGCATTCGATTTGCACCAGGAAGTCTGAATATTCCCAGCTGTCACATAATTTGTGTCTCCTGCAGTGTTCAAACAAAATGACTCCCATGTCTGCATCACTGCACGGGTGTTAAAATAAATGTGTAAGTAAGCAAAACAAAAGTGTCCGTGCACGGGACTGACAGGGACTATAAGGGTGTTTTCACACTTGGTCCTTTTCAGCCCTCGAAATGGACTCAGAGTGGTGACTCAGCATTTTTTGCACGTATATGAACACTCAAAGAGAACTCAGACCCCCCTGAAGCCAACTGAACTCAGATCAGCTCGCAGCTTACAACTCTACACACCGCAACAACGAGACAGCCCTGAGATATTCAGTAAAAGTTTGAAATCAGTCTTTATCAGGACTGATAGGCAGTCATGTTGAGCTAATATTATATATTACATTAGTACTATGCTTTCAACTTCCTGTTATTCCCTTAGTGTATCAGCAACTATTTGATGTCACTAAACTTTCTTTTTTTGAAAACCTGTTCAAAGTGATTGTTACTAGCCAAAATATCTCTGACCTCAACACAATACTCAGCTCTTATGTTCAAATATACATGCACTACGAGAGGAAGAAACAGCCATAGTGGCAGCTGTGAGAGGATGTACCTTGACACAGTGGTGCTTTGAGCTAACAGCTAACTTTAGCATACTGACACGTTGGTATTTAGCAGCTATTGTGTTTGCCATGCTCACTGTCTTAGTCTAGTGTACACACAGAGTACTGTTGAGGCTGATGGGAATGTCATTAGTATTGCAAGCATATGTGTCATTTACACTGGAGACATGTCCCGATTACTTTTTGAAAGCATAAAAAGCATAAAAAGAAAATGTTAACTAACAAAGGAGATCTCATGGAGAAAAAAAATCCCCTCTAGCCTAATGTTCGTAAAATGAATCAAAAACATGACACTCAGTAACTTTAACAAATTCTTGACGAAGTTTCTTCTTTTACAAAGTTTTCCATTCTCTCTCCGAGAACATGACAAAACACATGAGCTATTAAAGTCCAGGGTTTATAAATTAATATAAATTAATCAAATTAATCTGTGTCATTGAGGTGAGCAGGTGAAGAGGTTGCACATGCACGTTTAAAGAAGTTACTCACTGAAACAGGACTGAAGAGTAAATCCGGCCTTCATGTGTGCTGACTCAGCAGAAATAACATGACATGGGAAAAACATTGATCAGCAGGAGTATAAATATTAGACAGCTATAATGCAACCCTAAGAGTCTCACTGCATTGTATGCTGTTACATTTTGATATTTTAAATCATCACCCTCTGTGTGACTTTTGTGTTTTCCTTTACATAAAGACATTTCCACCATAAATTGGTGCATAAACATTCACCAGAATGCAGGAAGTAAAGTCTCTGACAGTCAGAGTAGTTTCACAAAGTGAGAAGCTTTACCAGTGTTCATTTTCAGCCTTGAGTGCTGGCAGATCAGAGTCCCAGATGTGCTCCACAGATGATGAGTGCAATTTAGAATGAATCACTGCACTGGTTGGCAATGAAGTGAAGCCAGTAATCTGGTGTGGTACTGTACACTTCTTCTTCTCATTTTTGTCATCAATCTGGTGGCAGCAGTTATGATGAAGTGTAGATCATCACAGGGTACTGTTAGCCCTTTAACATTCTGCTTTGGTGTAGCACATTTTGAGTCACTATGCCTTAATAAAATGTGTTCAACTCAACTCAACCTGACTAAGCTATCTCTACTCTTCAGTTTAGGTGTGTTCTACTAAATAATCCACTAGATGTCACTGTGTCTTTAAACAGTGGCCCTTTACAGTTTGCCTCTCACAGTAACAAAGTTAGTAACAAACATGAGGGCTCTGTGTGGTGGGATTTTCAAAGGTGGACATGTTTTTTGACATGTTGTAGTTTCAGAGGTCTTTTCATGAGCGTACAGCACCGAATATGGACCCTGTGCATGAGCAGTCTCTGTGGGACCCCCTCCTTTTCTCTTGATCCATTCTTGGATCAAGAGAAAAGGCATGAAAGCATGACAGTGTATGTTGTTGCTCTGACATCATAATAAGCATTACTCTGCATTACGCGCTTGGGCAGTGACTTGCAGTGTCAGAAACCAATGTTGCCTTAACCCAACCATGTGTGTTTGTGGTTGAAGGAAAAAAGTCAATTTGCAGTGTTGCACCAACGCAGTGTGTTTATTTTGAAGACAATGTATGTAAATGTTGAATGTCCTGCAAAAACAGAAGTGTATTTTGAAAGAAGACAATGCATGTAACAGGCTGAAGTTGACACAGTGCCCCAGAACATCAACAACCAACACACCCAGGGTACGTTGGACGTCATATGTGGACGTGGAAAGTCTCTGTATGACCTAATTGCTTTTCTTGCGAGAATAAATAACACACAAGACTTTGTTTTCTCTTACCATCCTTATTCAGTCTCCTCATATAATACGTTCTTTTTCTATTACAATACAAAGTTCAGTCTTCTGAACAATGTATTCAGCCACTTTTAATTTAGCTATGGCACTAATTACCTAGAAATAAAAAAACTGCAAAAAATACCAAACTTTTCATTCCAGGCTTTTCAGCCCCCCCCCCCTCCCAGTGGGGCTCTGGGTAATCCCTTTTCCCCTCACAACGACACTGCTGGATGTTTCTGAACAAATTTATGTAACTTTATACCAAATAAAAAAGTCTAATATGGGCCAAATCATCTTCTAGAAACATGCTTTACCAAATGGTTCATTTGTCTTTTATGATAAAGACATAGACTGAAAAAATAATGGACATAGCCACTGTGACATCACCCACTGGTTTATGCATTTTTTTATTTATTTGATTTAATTTTTTTTGCACCAGCATTTCACACATGCAAAACAAATAAAATAAAAGGCGGAAGGGATGCCCTGTTTTTTAACTTAAGCACCCGCTCAGCAAAATGTCTGTACATGGCACTGGAGCTGGGACAGCACCTTACATTGCTACTGTAACATCAGCCCGTACTCCTTCTCTCACCCTCAGGCGGCCCTATGGGGCGAACAAAACTCCCAACACTGACCCAAAATAATCACATAAACCTTTAAAACACTAAAATCATGGGATGTATTAGAATGAAAACAAGTAAACAAGACAACAAAGATCCCACAGTGAGAGGCAGCAGGAGCAGCAGTCTCCACAACAGAGGCCTCTCTCCTCTTTACCACCTCCTCCATGCCAGGTGCGCTGCACCTCCTTACTAATGCAGCACACCTGGGCAGATCTGCAAGGGAGGGAAAAGGGACAGCAGCAGAGAACACACACAGCTGTAACAAGACGATAAAACACGATTAAATGAAGCAACAGTGAGGAACTGGCAAATAGTGAAGTGGTAAAATGTAGATGGTTGTATCTCAACAGGAAGTGTATTCCAGAGTTTGGGAGTCCTGACAGCAAAAGCCTGATCTCCTGTAGTAACAGAATTTGTCCTGGGAACAGCAAGAAGTAGCCGACTGGATGGTCTCAGGGCACGCTCGGGTTCATAGGGTGTTAAGAGATCCATAACATACTCAGAGGCTGGTCCAAGTCGTGCTTCGAAGGTGAGTAATGATGGCAATGTTCAGGATTTAGCCAAATTGCAGTGAATCATATCACAGTTGCTGATCTCCTGTTGGAAACTGTTGTGGCACGAAAGTCGTCCAGTTTAGATCCAAAGCCTGTACAATGGCAAGCAGGATGCTGGTTTCAGCTGGTGCTCATTCTTCTCTATCTTTTCCTGAGTCTTTACTGATGTTTACATTTGAAAACATCAACATGGCCGGCTAGCAGCTGGAGGAGAGTTTACAGACTGGTGAGTTGATTTCATTATTCCAGTGAGCAACCTGCAGCCAAAGCCAACCACAGAAAGCACCACCAACACTTGCAAAATAGACACAAGAGACTAAACTTAGCACTAATTCAGCAGGACTGACAGAGAGGCAGCTGGAAGTGTCCGCGCCATGTCACAATAAAAATTCAAATACCATCAAGTGACATCTCAACTGTTCAGAAAAGACCTATATTTAGAAAGTTATGGGGTATATATATATATAGATTCTGTGATTGCACAGATTAAATAAAAACTGCAAAGATTTTTTCCATTGCTTTTTTTTTATTAAAGGCTTTAACCACCAAGTGGCAAAAGCATCAATTTCCCTGTGATTAAAAGATCACTTAACTTGTAAAGCCATCTTTGTATAAAACATGACAAGCCACAAAGGCACGTGGCTGTTAGTCCTGGCACTGTGCTGTATTCAGCATGCATGAGTAAGGACACTAATGGCCCTGTGTTACACTTGGTGCGCAACCTTGGTTTTAAATGAAGGTTACATCCATTATCTGCTACCTTTAGGCTAATTCAACTCCCCATCCCCTGATCAACCCCTCCCTGACTCACTCTCACTCTCTCAGCCTATCTTTCCCAGCTGTCACTTTTTACTTTCCTGTGGTGATTACTAATGTCCATTTTGTTACTTTCCAACTGCTGCAGAAGACTAAGAACCACATGTGAAAATATGGGAAATGTGCATTTAGTTTACTTTAACCTACCACAATCAAATCAGAGTGAATATGAGAGGAAGTGTAGGGTGTCACACTGCAAAAAAAAGTCAATTAATATTAACAAATAAAATAAAACATACACCTGCCAGTGGGGGTTTTTGCCATTAATGACACACAAAATCATCTCAGCCAATTTCACAGATTAAAAAAAAAAACAGTTTAGATTTGCCTCCAGATTAAATGGCTCATCATGATGGCTATTTTGTGCTGGGTACTTAGTGTGTGCCTGAACGTCCCATGAGCCTCTTGGGCAAATTGCACCGTCAACAAGGGACAGCGAGGGTGAGGGGCGGAGCGTTGCTGCATAAGGAAGCAGGGCTGTGATTGGTCAGCGGGAGGACAGAGGGGAATGAGCCAAGCCGGGGAGCTGAGGGAGTGATTGAATGGGACAGAGAGAGAGGGAGGGGGTCACCGAGTAGGGAAAGAGAGAGAGACTCAGAGACAGCAGCAGATGGACTGCTGCACAGCCAGCAACACACTCACAAAAGGATAGACTGTGTGTGTGACAGTGTGTAGCTGAGTGGAGGAGAATGGTTGTGAATGAGTGAGGGTGGAGCTGCAAGCGTCTTTCATGTCCTCTGGAGCTGGTTGCAGTGAGCAATAATCCTCTTGAGGGGGGGAAAAGGATACAGACAAGTGAACAGGAGACGGAAGAGTGAACACTTGAGCTCTTCACACTTTGGCTGCTTTCACAAGCCCAGCAAACCACTGCAGTGAGCCTGGTGTCAATGTAGTAGTATTTCGATAAATGCCTGTCGCGGGACACTTTGCTCATTTTTTGCAGAAGAAGAGAATTGTGTCTTGATCAAAGGTAGAGCGGTCAGGATAAGTAGGGGGCACCTGTGGGAGCACAGAGAGGGGGGGTTCTCTATGGTGAAGATGAGTCTGGACCCTGTGCAGGTGATGAGCGGACAGGTCAAGGAGCTCAAAGTTTCCCCTTCATCCAACGGGGACAGCAGAGGATCATGGGAAGAGAAAGAAGAGTTCGATCAGCAGCACTTGGGCCTCACCACCAAGCCAAAATCGGTAAGTCTGCACTGACCGTTCATAAATGTCGGTAGATCCTGCCTGTGTTTGTCTCGATCTGGGTGCAAAAGCCTCTTTACTGGACAACCAATTTCTTTCCAAGACCCCTCAGTCTTCTTCTCTTCTCATCCATCCTGTTCCCGCTTTCCCCTGCTCAGGGTTTTGAGTCAGATGTTTATGTCACCGACATACAGTTTAAAGTGTACCTCACACACGTGGGCCGGGGGTTAGATAAGGTGAGAGTGTGAGGTCACATAGCTTGGTGTCAACCTCTGATTACACCCGTCTTCCAAATTATGAATGGAATCTTAATGGCAGACACATAAGGCATCTGAAAACAAACAAACAAAAAAGTTCAAGTGAGAGATGAACGAGCTGAGGAGCCACAGAAACAGTTTTTTTTTTGGAGATTGGTAATTTATTTTCTCTAGAATTGATTCAAGGCCATGCAATGTGTGACACCTGACTTATTTTTTTACTTGACTCTGGTCTAAAGGATCAGTTACATCTGATTTTGTCCAACTTATTGTCTTATTTCAAATTAAGAGCATGAAACTAAACTCATAGCAAATTAAAAAACAACAGTAAATGATGAATGAAAATATTTCACATGTAACTTCTACAGCAGTGTAGTGTAGAAATAAATCATATCTTTAGCTGACAGACACTGCAGTGATAGTGAATTTGAAGTGAATGTAGCTTTGACTCATATTGTAAACAGTGTTACAACCTTTGACCTTCTATAATTGGAGCTCCCAAAGTGAGGTTTTACTCCGTCAGTACGTCTGTAGTTCTGCCTCCAGAGCAACTTTACTTCTGAGACACTTCTGATAGCTCACCCCAAAACAAAAATCCATATTTTCCTAGTGCTAGTGCTATTTATTAATCTAGATTGTTTTGGTTTGAGTTGCTGAGTGTACGAGATATCGCCGGTAAAGATGTCTGCCTTCTCTCTAATATAATAGAAGAGTTGTTCTGACACTGGGTCTGTGTGATATCAGAGATGCGTCCAATACTGCCTAAAATGCTGGAAAAAGTATTGGCAAAAACGTGAGTCTCTGCATCGATCTGATGCCACGTAATTTATTAATTAACTCCGAGGTAGACGTCACACCTGGACAAAAATGGAAATTACTCTTAGCCACTCTGAAACAGAAGCCTGCACAGCAAGTTGCACTGTGGCAACTATCGTTTAAGAGCAGCGAAGAAGAATTGATTTCAGGTAAATAGTGTCATGTTAGCCATTGGCAGAATGTCAGCAATGTGGTAACCTGACATTCATTCACTCTCTAAGTATTAGTTCATATTTTACAAAGGGTTTAACCTTTGCCATGCCATACGACGATAGCAATAATGTCACATCCATACTGGCTCAGTGGGTATTAATATTATTGGATTGTACCATTTCTACTAGATGGCACTCTCATGTGGTGCCCAAAGCACCAAAGAAATACATTTGGCTTACTGAGGATAATCCACAGACCTTATTGTGAGCAGTTTAAAATAGGAGCTATATTTTCTATTGCATGCACCTACTGCTCGCTCACCTAGCACCACCGACCTAGCTAAAGTTACAGCTCATCCAATTTTTACATGTCATGCTGTTGTGCGCACGAGTTTCTAAATAGCACTACAGGGATGAGGTAAAAAAAATATATTTTTAATTTTAGTGAGAACTGTCCCTTTATCGGAATTCAAGCTGACACATAAAAGAGAACTAGACTCTCAGTGGTTTAGTGCTGTTTATTGCACTGCAGGACATCCTGTGCTTGACAGGGCAGCATTTCCAGGAAATCAGAGGTGATGAGCACAATTGCATATTCATAAAACTGAAACATAAAGCAGATGAGTGCAAATGTGTTATGGGAAACCAAGAACAATGAAAATAAACAGAAAAATAAAGAGTCAGCAAAATAATGGTGACTGAGGGCAAAGGTACCGGAGCTAAAAGTAGCTAAAAGCTGAGTAATCTCTGCTGCTCGAGGATTAGTGCAGCCACTGTGGTTTATTTTCAGACTGTACACATCCTTTACATGGCAGTGATACTGCTTAACTCCAAATATCACTGCTTTACATCACCGTAATAAAGATGTGATACTAATGGAGAGCACAGATACATCTCTGCCTTTGTGAGAGCATTAGTGTATATGCGTGTGATAATTCATCAGAGGTCATGGATCACAGATTATCAGGCTTTTACTCAAATGAATGTGAGTTGAAATAAGATGGTAATATGACAGTTACAAGGCCGTGATGACATCATTGTTATTGGTACAAAGTATAGTAAATATCACCATGTTAAACTTGATGTGTCTTAGCATAATGCAGAGTGAATTTTAAAAGACACAGTGCAATAAAAATATATTTTTTTTATACTGTGTCCATGTGTTAAGTGTTCAATTACCTCTTGCTAGATACTAAATATGTGTCAAAAAAAAAAAAAATCTGGGGACTTTTTTAACATCACAATCCACCCATTTTCTTCCTACACATACATTTCCTTGTAGCCTGTTGTTGGACACTGAGAACCATACATGTGAACATACTGTAGGCTCAATGTTTTTAGACACATTTCATGGATGAGAGCTCCCTTATGCATAATTTGTTACCCAAGAGAAAGATAAATAAAGGATAATGATAGAAGATGTTATACTGTTTTAGTAATGGGAGCTTTTACTCAACAACACAGGCCTGATTAATAAAAAACATCACAGCTTCTTTCATTTCAAATTAGTTATATAATTTTAATTAACAATAAATTGCCAGGTCAGTGTAATTAAGTAGCATTTATATTAAATCAAAAGCACTTCTTATGTACATTTAATTTGCAGGAGAGGACCAAGACAGGATGAGATCAGTTTCAGGCTTAAATTATTGCTTTTTAGGGGTTATGATGATGATAAAGGAACATTAGCATGTTCGACTAACTAGCTTGTTTTTCTACAGTAGTAACTTAACCCAGGTAAAGGAGCACATCACAAGTTAACTTTGTTATGCAGGGCTGCAGGTACTCTTAGAAAAGTTGCATTTACAACCAGCATGTCCACTGCGTAGTCGTTTTCCACTGGTAGCTGAGCCCGTGTGCTATCAGAGTTTAACGCCTGATATGGGGCAGTTTATACTCCAGCAACCTCACAGACACTCCAGGCAACATTTGTCAGTCTAACCAGCCAGTCTCTTAAAGAGCCTTTTACTGTGGGAAAGTTAAAAGTGTTTAAAAAATCTGAACAATAAAGCCCTGATTGTCTGATGTATGTAAGCGAACAGCTGGCTTACATTTTTTCTTTATCATACTCAGACTATTATTATTAAAAACCAAGCCCCAAACCAGGAACATTTTTTTACCCAGGGGCCACTTGCAGTATTGCAGCGAAAAAATCTCCTGTGGCTCAAAAAGCATTTCCCCCACAGGCCACGATTATGAAAGAGATGTCTGTAAAACCTTGGACAGGGCGCCTCAAACTGCAAACAAGGTCAAATATGACATTTACTATTAGGAATGTAAAGCCTATGAGCCAAGAGGGAACTCGTGGGGGGGGAGTAAGCCCATGGATAGGCGCCATCTTGGGATCCAGTATTATGATACATCCATGGGAAAAGTTAGCCACTGTATATCCTGTACAAGAAATGCTGATCCTTTATTTTTCCATATCTTCTAAATGGATCCTTATTAGCTTAGTTCGCTAGCTAGCTATTAGATCTGCCAACTACGTTTCACATTTCATTTTACCACAACTTTTGTTCTCATCCTTTAAACAAAACCTCAGGTGTCTTTACTGCCTTATGTCTGCATTAATGTAACTGTAGTTTAGCCTTACTTTGTCCTTCATGATATCACAAATAGGGTTCAGTTAATATATAGTATATATGTATCCTACATATATAGCCTATGTGGCACATAAAGCAGCACCATCAAATACTGTGTCGTGTACATGGCATCAGAGGGCCCATATGGCTCACAGCCTACGTGATACTGGCCTGATTTCAGACAAACAAGAACATTAACATTGCTGTTATTGGAGTGTTCGGTCACACTCATGTGTTACCTTATCTGCCAAGGCCTGACTAGACTGCATCATCACTGGCCTTTTACTTATCTATAAATATCAGCCCCCCCCCCTACTGCTTCTCACCTCCCCACTCTGTCACTCTCTGCCCACACTTTCACCTCTTTATTTTTCCCACTGCTTCCCCTCTGCTCTGTCTCTGTCTATTGTCTGGAAATCCCTTTCCACATCTCTGCTCTATATTCCTGAATGGATGGAAGCAATGTTTCAGTGCCTCAGATATGTAAAGCTAAACAACAGATGACTCATGGATCTGGGTTATGCACGGACACCCGTCCTGCTGATCTGGCAGAGCTCTGACAGGATTAATGTATAAGGTGGGGAAGAGAGGAGGGGGAAGGTTCAAACACAATTTCCTGTTTTATGCTTTATGGGACAATAAATAAAGGTGCAGTTCCTTGGTGCATAAAATAAACACACATGAATGTTTAGTGTCCATTCCCAGCAGGTTTGATTATATACACTCGTCTTTGCCACCACACAAATCAATAAGTAGGAGGTGATCGTGGTTACTGTGTGTCTCTGCGCGGAGGAGCCTTGTGATTGATGCATTCCCAGTAGGTAAGAGGCCCACTGAGAGAGGGCAGGCTGTTAACACTACCAGTATCAAATCACAGCACAGAACTGGCCTCTGGGATCACTCCCAGACTGTGTGACATGTTATTCATAGAGTAAACTGACTCTAATGGATAAGCTGCACCAAAGGTCTCGTACATCTGCAAGGCTGTTTCTGGGCAGCGCTCGTAAAAAGACCCAGGTTTTCCATCACAAACTACACCGCACATTGTGTCAGACGTAGCTCTGCACAACCTTTGTCTTCATGTGTTAAAACTTGATTTAGGTATAAGGCTTTGCTAAAAAAAAATTCATCTTACCATGTCAGTTATAGCCTTTATGCAAAATTTAAAGATGCTATCGAAGTAAAATACCTGATTCTGTATTTTTTGGTTATTTATGGGTGGGGTGGATAGCCTATGAAGTTCAGTAGTGAATGAATGCTCTCTGAATACCCAATAAATAAAACCAAACTGTCATTCTGCTAAGGTGACAGGGAGACGAACCCGGAAGGTGGAGGGAGGCGTGTTCTTCGTAAGTATGTCCCATCATCATGTGAGGTCATAGGTTGTGCTCATGGCTACCATATGACCATCACCACTGCCTTTTCACCTTCTTTTAACCTCCTCTGTGGCGGCTGTCGATGTGCCTGCATGATCACGGACACACCCACTCTACTAACCAACAACCCGACCCACTGCATCGTCACGTGTGCTGTCATGTTGATTCACACTGGGCTGGATAGTCACTGGCTGGACTGAGCTAATGAACCGGCATGCTGTGCTCTAATTGCGAGACAGTCACAGAACGCTATGGCTGTCTAATTTGTGTACTCGTGCTCCTATGGTTTTTAAACCCTAATTAGTTGACATATTTTAAGCTCTGCTACAGAAAGAAAAGACATTTCTGAGAAAACCAAAGCCAGTCTATTCCTTGTGTTGGATTTCTAAAATTAAGCATGTTTAGTATTATCTGAAGTTTTTAGTTTTGGCTCATGTAAATACTGAAGTTCAATGACATGAACATTGTCAACAACCAATAGCTGTGCTCTCTCCAGCACCAAACAGGAAGCAGCAAACCAGGCAGACAGTAAGAAAACATAGGAGGGACCAGGGAGGTGCAAGAACATCAACATGTCTCAATTCTCTTGGACTGTGAAAAAAGAGGAGAAACTGGTGGTTGTGGGGTGAACAATGGTTAGTGTTTAGTTTGGTGTGCGCAGTTTAGACCAAAGATTCACAACATGACGAGATGAAGCAGGCAACTATTTTCAATGTGGCGTTCTGCAACGTTCTAAAAACCTGCCGGTTCACACCTATGCAACAACTCTCTGTACCTCTGTTCTGATTTGCAGCTTTTCAGTCTTATTTTGTGGCTGAATATAATTTGTAGCTTCTTAAAATATGAATGAGGACAGGGATAGTGAGACACTGGCTATCTGAGCACCAACACTTTTTTTTTGGTAAGTAATCTTTATTTTAAAACAGTCTCCCACTGAAACATGGAGGCTGGTAGCAAATATCGGCGTCAACATCCAAAATGTAAAACTTGTACACAAACAGTTTGTCTTTATGGATTATATTGATGTGGAATTGACTATACCACTGTCATGGAGACGTGAGACAGTGTCATATTTAAGTATTTTCCAAGTCTTCTAGTGTGTGGTAGGCATCACTCTCCAACAGATTACCAACTATATTCACTGACAAAAACAATACCAGCACAAATGAAAATATCTGCCCTTTAAAAGCCGTAATAATTCTTACTGTGGCAGTGCGCTGGTCATCAAATCTTCCACATCTCTGTAGCTCCTTGTACATTTCACCACGTGGGGCATACTCAAGCACCAAGAACACCCTCTTTCGGTCATGGAAGTAATTGTAGAAGCGCAAGATGTTGGGGTGCCTGAGGGGAAAACAGATTATATTTTGAGACAGGCTTTAGGCTGTTTCCAAAACAAAGTGGAAAAAATGAATGTCAGTGTGTTCATTACAAAATATCACTGTTTTTATTTGAGCAAGTTACATAAATAGAAGCTGAGTGAACGTGCAATCCACCTGATTTGAAACCAAATGCAAGAGGACAGAAATTGTCTGAGGACAATATACTATATGGTTAGCCTTCACAGAAATGTACCACTGCTTACACTGAGCTCAAAGCACATCTAACCTACAAATAATTCTTGTGAGCATTTGATATGTTCCTGTAATGGTCACTAGATGGTAGCAAACAGCCTGACAGAAAGTTATGCTGCAGGACATTTTGCCCAGAGTAAAGCCTGTCAAGTACTCCTTACTCCCTGGTTGGTTTAAGGAAGGCTTATATATTGTTGAGATTATGAAAAAATAGGATACTAACTTGAGATGTGCCTGAATCTCAATCTCCCTCCTGAGTTGATGCTCCACACCCTCCTTCTCCATCTGTGACTTGAACAACACCTTCAGCGCCACAATGGCTTGCAGCTTCTTCACTCTGGCAAGGTAGACGTTACCAAATTTGCCCTTCCCCAGTGGTCGGCCGATGTCAAAGTCATCGATGGAGATTTTCCTGAGGGAAAGTACAAAGATGGATATTCTCATGTTAATCATTACATGTATGAAAGCATTACCAAAAACCAGAACTGGCAACCAGTACACAGCTTGAGAACTAGTAGTGAATATACTCACTTTGAGGCTGCACTTGATGAGCTAACACACTCTCTCCCAGGGCCTAAAAATGATGACAACATCAATACTGGGCACACTCCTTTAAGTATCTGACTGTTGTCTGCATGTGAAGAAAGTCATCTTACCTGTGATGGTGTTTTTGTCCATGTCTGCTCGTGGCTTCACCTGGATGCGCTGTGGGCCGGCCACCATGCTAGGTGTTGTGAACTGATATTCAGAAGCAAACAAACACAATTAGGAGCGCAACAGAGTGTTTTCTTTGAGCCAATAATAGTTTCCAGTATCTTCATACCAGTATCTTCCAATAATGCCATTCTAGATAGTTCAGTTTGTCACTGGTAGTACAAATGCTGGCAATCTAATGATGTTTAAGCACATCTTTTTACAAATATGACATCTTACCGGTCGTTGGAAGCCTCTGGGCTCATAGTTTTCCTTATTCTGTAGAGAAATAAATACGGTTTACATTAATTTACAATACATTAGAGCTTATCTAGCCAGTCTGACTCATTTTTTGGCCCAAGACGTGTTCTCTATCACCTTTAGATAAAAAACGACTGGCCAGCTCAGTCAGTGTGAAAGTCCATCAGATATCAGACAACACCCTGACACTGTAATCAAAACGTGCTGGTCTTTTCATGTATCAGTATAAAATTTTTAACTAGTCAGGGTGCCTAGGATGCATTTTTGGTCCTATACCATGGACTTTTACACTGACTGAGCTGACCAGGCGTTGTTTTTATCTTTATGTGACTATTTGCCCTATCTGTGAACAGAGTGTCTACAGGTGTCAGACAGTTAAATTTAATGCTTTTTGAGACCATTCAATAGAGATGCACTGATCCAACTTTTTCAGTTTCGATACCAATCCCAATGCTGTAGCTTTGTGTATCGGCCTATACCCGATACTGATCCGATACCATGGTTGACCGAAAAAGCTTTACACCTTGGAGTGTTGTGCTGTGGACTTTTACACAGAAAGGCTTCACTAATTTTCAGAAAAAGAAATTTAAAAAATAGATAAAAGAAATTAGATAAAAATGTTTGTAGTAGTTAAGACCTCACAAATTTAAATTTAAGACTATTTAATGACTTTTTAAGGACCTGGAGACACCCTGTTGAAGAGCACCTGATTTTTCTTATAACACACAGTGCCTTCACACACTGCAGCACTCCCTATTTTGCTCCTCTTTCTCTATCTCCTTTATTGAACCAGAATGATGACTCAAAGTTAAGGCAGCTATGTGAGGGCTCAACTGGTTTCCCTGTGTACATTGACTTTCACCTGAATGAGCATGTAAGTGGTTGTAATAACAGCTGACATTATCCAAGAACCCATATTGGGTGTCTTTGTGGCATGTCACTAATTTTTCAGTTATTCTGCACATTATGGACAAAATAATAAATAACTTTCAGTATGACACAATCTACAACAATACCACAAACTAACTTACAGCTTCCAAAATCAACACCTCCATGAGTCCCCCAAAAATGTTTATCATCTTTACTGTTGTGCAGGATTGCATTTAACTGTACAAGTGCTCATTTGGGTGCAGTGTACATTTTCAGCTACATATTGTGAAAAGCTCTGCTATGTATGGGACTAATGTAACACACGGGGTGGTCTGTAACCTTAAAAATGTGTGTCTTTGTAATTCAGTGTTTTACTGCCTTGTTATAAGGCAACAAAGGACCATTTGTTATTCAAAAAAACATGCTTTAACCACAAAGGATTGTCATATTTTCTGTTACAGACTTAACTGAATTAGCCGCAAATACGTCTCTAGGTTCAGTAGGTAACTTTAGCAGATGACGTGAACATTACTCCGTTTAAAATGATAATGTTCACTGGGTTAGGCCACTGTTTGGGTCGGCTACCGTTAGCACCCTTGCCTCATGTTTGATATAATGCAGGAGCTACCGACTGCTCCACGGTTTAATTCAGTTTAAATAACTCTGCTAATGAATATAATTTGCTGTGTACTCACTTGTTAATATTTTTACACAAGATAGCGTGGTGTCATGCTAAGCTAGGTTAGCTAGGTAAGGTTAACCAAACTAGCAAACCCAACGCTAACGTTAGCAAGTTAGCTAAAGTCGGTGTTCTACTTAAACAATATAATTTGCGCGCATATGAATCGTTTGATTCACTAATCTGTTGCTCGGTCTTATTTGTCTACCAAACAAAACGAAAACAAAGTTACCTGCATCGTAGTGAAGAATTGAGGTATGAACGTTTTAGCGAAGAAAGACCAGTGTTGCTGTTTTAAACTTCCTCGGCCGCCAACGTTTTCAAAAGCTACCCTGCACAAATCTGATTGGTCGGTATGGTACGCACAAAAGGCTCCTATTGGCCAGAAGGGTTTCAAGAGGAAGCGTGTGATTGGTGCACACTGACGTCAGTCAGATATCAGCCCGCCTTCGTTTCCTTGTCAACCGTGCCTTCTGTACACTACTGTTGTTTTCTTCGTAAATCAGAGTGACTCAAACCTGTTGCTATTTACGTCCCCTGAGTGAAACTGTGTAAATGTTCATGGCCGTGATGCCATTAACTATCTTTAAAACCTCTGAGCCTGGTTCCTGTTACGGTGTTTCTTTTATTAGGGACTGCACCTTATGATTGGACGATGAGGGTGGTTGGGCTGTGATTTTGGTTATAATTTTCTCTGCCTGAAGCTACAGAAATATTTACATGAACTTCCCTGAGTGAGTGGCAGAAAATGCATGTCTCCATCCACCACCACCAGCTGCTAGAATTTGAAAACTTACCCACTGATATTTGAGGGTTAAAAGTTGAAGACAAAATCCGGGTGTTGGAAGAAGCCTCAGATTTTCACTTTTGTCATGCCTGCTGGTTAGTTCGTGCAAGTGGTTTATTTTTGGCCAAATTTTAAATAAGATGTAGAATAAAGTGATTTTAATTAAATTTCACTGTTTTAAGCACAGATTTGGTGTTATTTTTTCTTCTCCCTGACAAAGCGTTTATCCCACATTATGTGTTCAAAGACTGTCAGATATTTCAAAGTTGAATACAATGTCTGTTTTTACAGTTTCTGGCTATGATACACCCTGTAATTTTGGCGATCTCAAAAGAAAACATGCGGTTTTTGAAGGGATGTTTTCTTTAAGGCCCTGACATACCAAGCAGACAGTCAGCCGTCAGTCAAAGTTGGGCTGTTGGTGAGTGTCTGTCGCCCTGGTCAGTGTGGTGTGTCCCGCACTGTTGGCCTTCTGCAGTACTAATCAACTCTTTTTCCTACCAATACAGCCTCTTGAATCAGCGTCGGTAACAGCAGAGCCCGTCTGTGACTGAAATAACTCTGATTGGCAGTTCAGCTCAGTGCACAAGAAGAGACATGGAAGTGAGGAATGTAAACAAAGAGCTGAAGTCAAGAGGGAGTGAGGTCGAAACAAACTTGTTGTATAAGGTAAGATTGTTTTTCTTCTTTTTCTTCTTCATTGTCAGTTTGGTGTCTTCATGTACAACTTTTCAGCCAGGACATGTCAACGTGAGGCAACGCAGCAGAGGGCTCTCATTGCAGCTAGTTCTCTGATGTTGATTTGGTGTGTCTGGGCCTTTAGACATCAGCGTTAAAATAAATGCAAAATACTAGTATTTAAAGTCGTAAGTCCCTCCCCAGTTCTTCAAAATATATTTTCCACCCTTGTAAGTAATAAACAGCCCCTTAGTAACAACATCTAGAGCTGCGACAAATAATAATCAACTATATAATATGCACACAATTTCTCAGATCTCAAGTTGACATCTCCAGAGTTCTTGTTTTTCCAACAGAGAGTCCCGAACCCAAAGATATTCTCTTAACAGTTATATAACATAAAAGCAGACAAATCCTCACCTTAGAGGGGCTGGAACCAGACCAAGAGTTTTTCGTGAAATATAACAGAAACAGTTAATTCATTATCCAAATTGTCTGCCAATCAACTTGTTTCAGTGCTGACTACATAATTTTGTTGCAGATCAGAGACGTGAACAAGTTAAACTTAAATGAAGCCTCATGACAGCTTAACGCTATTAAATATTTGATTTTCCCCATTTAGAAGCAGCACATGAAATTAACTCACAACATATTAAGACAAACAACACTTAAAGATTTGTTCAAAATAAGTTTATTCAAAACAATTTCTCTTTTAGAATTCTACAGGTTAAAATTATAGTGGGTGGTTTAAATGCAGCATAGTTCATGTAAGTGACACACAGATCTTCCATGATTTTCCTAATTAATACAGCAAACAGACATTTACAGTTATCATTTTTTAATTTCTAAAAGTCATACAGTAAAAAAAAGGGGTAAAGTAGAGGACAATTGGGACTTGATAAAATTTCATTTAAACATGTTGTGCTGCTCTTCTGTAACACCAAAACAGAAACCAAACATGTGCTTGTCCCAGATACATTTTCTGAATGTATACATTGCTGATAAGGAGTGAAGAAACAGGAAACAGGTGGATCATCGCCAGCAGCACACTTCAGTTTTCTGCCGTTTAACTGACACCTGCTGATGTCTTTACAGTCCAACACTGAGAGTCCTGTGTTGTGTTCATTGTTATTGTGAGTTTAAAATTTTTATTTCAATTTGTCTACCATCAGAGAAACCGTTTGTAATTTAGTACTTCTAACTTTACGACTTTTCTCTGCAGCTCTGTGGCTACATGATTTTTTATTTTTTTTTAATTAGTGTGATAAAGTACCTTAATTTGTGACATATTTTTAGTTTGTTGGACTTCCAACAGACATTTCTGTCTGGTTCCATAAAAAGTAATATATCATCATACAAAGCACCATTAAAAGTATGTTTTTATTCAAGTTTCAAGAAAAATTGTTTAAAAACATCTTGTCAAAACCAAAATTAAAGGTCCAGTGTGTGGGATTTAGAAGGATATATTGGCAGAAATGGAATATAATATAAGAGGTATGTTTTCTTTAGTGTATATTCACCTGAAAATAAGAGTCATCCTGTTTTTTTGTTACCTTAAAATGAGCCTTTTATATCTACATAAGGAGTGGGTCCTCCTCTATAAAGTTTGCCATGTTGCACCTCAGTGTTTCTACAGTGGCCCCAGAACGAGAAAACCATATACTGGCTCTAGATCAGGCAATTCGTGTTGGGCACCTTAGTTAGCGGCCCCTCCACAACAAGCAGCTTCAGAGAAACACAGGTTTATTTATTTATTAATTTATACGTAAAATGCTTTGTTAAGTGTTTTATACCAGTGTAAATAACCCTGTCTGTTTGTTTTGGAGATGAAGAGACCTCTGCAGGTGCTTCAGCTCCCGGTAAAAGCTTCCTAAGCATCAGGACCTTAAGTTATTGGAGAAAAAAAAATGAGCACACATTAGTACGTGCTATGCCAGCAGCCCATCTGTAAGGTGCCAAACCGCATCAGAGAAACAGTGACTCATAACATGAAATTGCTTCATACAGCGTTTTTACCGGTTTTAATCACTTGGTCTGTTTGTTTTGGAGAGAAAGAGACCTTTGTGGATCACTGGGCTCATGGTGAAAACCTCCTGAACAGTGAACACTGAAGCAATTCTCACTGGGAGTTCAGGCTTGGCACATGGGAGAAGTTTCAGCTGGTTACAATCTGCAGTCCTCACCGCTATATGCTACTAAAGCCTATCAATCCTACACACTGCTCCTTTAAGAGCATATATGTCTATTAAACAAAAGTATGGCCTGATTTATATGTAACTGTTTATCTCAAAGCCTTCTCCTCTGTGTGTTGAGGTTAGCAGTTAAAAAAATATTTAGAGGAAACAGTCTTAAAAGCCTGGAAAAGAAGGCAAGCTGTAGTGCTGAGAGCTGACTTTGATTTCTCCAGTGTTACACAGTAGATGCTTTGTCAGTGATATTACAACTTTGTTGACATAAAGGTCAGTACGTGACTGTGGCATCTCGTAGGCTCACGAATGACACCATGATTAGAACTAAAGTCATTCATTATATCCATAACACTACCTAAAATGACCCAAGCTGGTGTGATAAAAAATAGTATCTATGTTGGCCATGTGTATACAGCAGTATAACAGACCTCGGTTAATCCGCGCTGATCTGAACAGAGCAGTTGGTGAAAACTAGTGTGCAGGATGGCAGCAGGACGGCCAGTGAGCGACGCAAACTTGGGATGGGATCATTCACGTCTAGTGCCTTGTTCTCATCATTGCTGTTATCTCCGCCCGCAGCTTCCTCATTGTCCTGCTCTTCTCCGCCACCATCACCCTCCCCCTCCGGTACTGGTGGACACTGCCGGGGCTGGAACATCACCTCCGAAAACTCCATCCGACGGAGCCCGCGGAGCATCCTGCAGCTCCGCACTATCTGCATCTCGCTGAGCGTGCAGGCCCACAGATACAGTGACTTGAGGTCCTTCAGACGGCTGGCACAAAGCAAGCCTGGCCCCACCTCCTTTCCCCCCAGACTCAGTTCCTCCAGTCCGAGCCATCCTGTCCCCAGCCCGAGAGAGGCCATCTGTAACTGGTAGCCCTGCCTCGCAGTGATGCCTAATTCCAGAAACTTGAGCCTTGAAAGCCCCTCCACACCACAGACACCGTCTTTAGCAGCACAGTTCCTGAGCCCACTGGCTGAAACACGGAAGGTGTCGCGCAGCTCTAATCGACTGAGCTTCTCCCACGATGCCAGACTCTGCAGATGCTTGTCCGTGAAGGAGGGCACATTGTGAAGGACTAACCTCTCAATACCAATCCCTGATGGAGAGCCGTGCCCTTTTCCTTTCCGATCCTTTCCTTGCTGTTGAGCACCATCACTGCACGTGGCTTCTGCCGGTGAAGTAACAGTCTGGTTGAAAAAATTTTGAGGCAGCTCACAGCCACGCAGTTCCAGCACCTGCAAAGATGTGGGCAGGAGCTGGCAGCTGGGCAGGCATCTCAGGTCTGTGTGCAGAAGATAGAGCTTACTCAGGCGAGGGCACTTTGTGCACAAAGCTTTGAGCCAAGACTCGGACAGAAAGGTGCCCCCTCGGGCAGAAAGCAGCAAACCACGCAACCGAAGGCACCTTAGTCCACAACCCAGGTACTGACGCAGCAGGAGCCACAGGATGCGGGACGACACCTAACACACAATGAACAGTCCATGTATGTGTTGAGGGCAGGTGAGCGGAGGCAAAAGAGAGACAGTTTCTGTCAATACATTGTACAGACATACACAACACATATGTAACAGCATTTAGACTGACAGGGGGCTGATAGCAAAACAAGTTTAAAATGTGGAGCACCTTTCATTTAAGAAGGCCATTGAAAGTGCTTTACAGGAAATACAACATGAAACATTCAAAGAAAAGCTCACCCCAAAATCCCAAAATACATATTTGTCCTCTTTGCTGAGTAGGACATGCTTCTGGATCAACATCCCATATGGCGTCTCTAGACCAACATTGCAATCAACCAATCACAGCCCTCTGACATCATCACTGTGCTGCTCCTGCACTTCAAAATTCCTTTGTGCTTCTTCAGAGCTAAGCTAGTTTTCCAAATTGAAATTAGTGAATTAAACAAAATCCTAAGCAACAGTGAACAAAAACCTTGTAAGCTACTGCAGGGTTAGCAAGTTAGCTTGCTAAGTAAGTTGGCTATGCTAATGAGTAAACTTGCTGATAAATTATAATATTAGCAAGTTAGCTTGTTAATTATGTAGACTATGCTAACAAGTAAGCTTGCCAATAGGCTAAAATATTGTTCATCAACATAGAAGTAAGGATAAGTGCACAAAAACCTTAAAAACTGCTGTACAATTAGTGAGTTAGCTTGCTAACTAGGTTGGCTATACTAATAAGTGAACTTGCCAATAAATAAAAATATTTACATAAACAAAATATGAACAAAATATTTTTCACTAACATTAAGAGTAAGGATAATGTCATTCTGCAGTTACAAAGACCTGTGATGGACATATTTTCTCTCCTTTTTAATAGCCTAGTCAAAACTTTTTTTTTTGGTTTGTTTGTTTCTTTTTTTGACAAGACTGCAGTGCTGGTGTTGACCCAGGACCATCACTGCCACGTTGACCCTGGATAATTGTTTCTTGATCCAGAACCATCATGATGATCTTTAAGCGGCCTAATTTGTTTGATCTAGGGACATCATTGCTTTGTTGATCCTGAGTATAGTCGCTGATGTTGATTTGTATATGTTGACATAATCAAATTATCCAGAATCAGTGCGATGATGATGATGATGATGATGATGGTCCTGGATAAACATAACCAAATCTGTCCAGGGTCAAGATGGTAAAAATGGAGAGAAAATGTGTTAATTTCAGGAATTTGCAAATGAAAAAGGGGTATTAATGTAACTCTTTGTTGCTGAACAATATTCTAGCCGATTGGCAAGCTCACTTGTTAGCGTAGCCAACCTAATTAGCAAGCTAATTCGCTAATATTCTAGTCTATCAGTGAGTTTACTCGTTAGCGTAGCCAAGCTGGTTGGCAAGCTAACTTGCTAATTTTGCAGTAGCTTACAAGGTTTTTGAGGTTTTTGTTCAATTGTACCAACTTCAATTTTGAAAACTAGCTTAGCTCTGAAGAAAGAAGAAGAAGCACACTGATGATTTCAGGTTCTGTGATTGGTTGATTGCAATGTTGGTCTAGAAACTCAATGTGGGATGTTGATCAATGTCCTACAGGACACATGCACATGCTTCTTTGGGGGTTAGTTGATTTGTCCTACTTGGCAAAATCATGTAGAGCACAAAATGTAAATGTATCAGTGTAGATGTTTTGTTGGAGATATTGATCGTAGAGATGTCTGCCTGCTCTTGAATATAGTGTAACTAGATGGTGCTCGGTTTGAGAAGCTCATAATGATAAATTATAGCAACAAAACTTGTCTATTTCCACTTTAGCTTTTCTTCTGTGAAACCCTGCAAGCCAGTGCAGAGAATCTGAGTGATGTGTTCAGCACTCTTTCATTGTCCATACTATGATTATTTTAAATCAAATGGCTCCACAAAACACTGACATTTTCTAGTGTGCAGATGATCAACTCCAGATGGACTCTCCATGCACATATGTTTGCTCATTTATCTCAAAAGCTGGGGAAAAGGGCAAGATTGATTATTTTAGTGGCAGCATTCTGCAAAGGGTTTCATTTAAAAGACCTAAGAAATTAAGCCACTGACATGGTTTTATAAGTCATACCTGGGCATTTATCTTCTGACTCGTGTATTTTCTTATGGTTGGTATCATGCACACTTTGTCACTGATTTGATGTGACTGTCAAAGTTCAGCCTTGTGTTCATCACACCAAATTCTCTAGCTTGGTTTTAGTTTTCAAAGGCAGACTTGAGTGCTGACTCAGTTTGTACATATTGTTTTCACGTATAAGCAATTGTATGTGTTGTATGGTCACTTTCTGTGATTTAATAGATTTTATTTATTGTGGAAATGTGGTGTGGCCTTGTTTCTCGAGTAAAACAAACACTACACTGTATGAAAAGCTAAATTAAAAGACAAAAGGTTTAAGCCACACATCCAGTAACATGCTTACCCCTTTCCACGCAGTCAGATCTACAGTCCTCCACAGTCTTTGGTCTTTAACAAGACGCCTCCATCTCTTACACACTCTGAAAAACACCGCACAACACAACAAATAACTTCCTCGCGTTGCACGAGTGACAACAAAGACACAGCTGCCTCTGACTTGTGTCTCACAGGACGAGGAGCTGGTCAAAACACTGCCGGCAAAGTTACAATCATCTTACCTTCCGGCTCTCACGAGCTCTCGCACGCTCAGATAAGACAACACGTCAATTAAAATGTTTTCGGGAAAGTAGTCCAGGTTACAGGCTTTAAATTCATCCATTTTCTACAGAAAACTAGTTAAATGTCGGACACGGACTGATTTCGGGACGCACACAAGTTGCGCCAACATCAGCGGTCCCCGGGGAACAGCTGCCCGCTGACTGAAGGACCCACCGAGCTCCGCGGAGTACAGATTTAATTAAATATACTTCTTTATGTTGAACACTGCGAGACTGTGTTTACAGCAGCCGTACTTCCTGTACATACCTGTCACATTTATGACTGTTACTCTGCGGTGCAGTTTATTGAAAACAGCCTGATGAAGCGACACTGCCCCCTAACGGTCATTAGGTGAACAGCCCGCCTTCACTGAAGGTGAGCATCTAAATTTAATTTTTAATTTATTTATTTTTTATTGGCATCACAAATAAAATTTGGCATTGGAAAAAAAATCACTAAAAAATAAGACTAATGCATTCAAATTATTTTATTGTTATTTGATTCTATTGTAATAATTTCTTCTTCTTCTTCTTCTTCTTCTTCTTCTTAATATTATCGTTTTCATTGGCAATCTTAAGCATTTTTGTTCTTGTCTTTTTTCATGATTATGTTTTTTTAATTGTAACTTTGTCTCACAGTTTTGATGTGGGGCAAAAATGACGCTGACAAAAGAATGACATGTAAAGAAAATCAAAATATTGTCAGTGAAAATCACATCAGACAGCAGAAAAATATTTGAATTTGTTTCAATGCCAAATTTTATTACAATGCCAAAACTTGCTGTCACTGTTCCAGCTCCATATGTGTTGCCTGGAGAGAGAGCATGTCAGAAATGTGGATGACAAGTGTGAATCAAAGGAGGAATTGATTTGCATAACTGAAATATACTATATTAATATACTAGTGGTCAGATCAAGGTTAGACTAGGGGGAAGGTGGTAAATATTTCAGCAGCAACATCTGTGCTCTCACAACTAACACTAATGGTATTTATTCCCAGCAAGTCAATATTTAATTTCCCACATCCACTTTGTTTGAACCAGTGCAACAGCATCCAGTCAGGCTGCAGAAGAGAAACATGAAGAAATAATGTAATGTTACAAAGCAGCAGTTGGGGAAAATATGATACCAAAGATGATTTTTTTTTATGTAGAAAAACTATGCAGTAGACAACAGAAATAAAAAAAAATTGCAGTCATCAAAGGATGTGCACTGAATAAAACAGAGATGCAGCAACTTTCAACAAACTTGTTTTTGTAAATATGTTTACATTTTTAAAAGGCATGAATTATTTTTGTAAATTTAATACATTATCACTCTGCTGTTAAAATGACATTACATTTGGTTTAAAAAAAAGTGCATTTATGATTTGTTTAGGACTCAAAACTCAAAGTTTAGGACTTGGGACTTGACTTGAGACTTGAGTGCAAATACAAATTACTTGGTCCTCTGCCAGAAGCTGCTGAAGCATGTACTTCTTTGCTGCAGGAAATTATTAGAGAGAAATGAAATGATTGGAGGGGTGAAAAGATCAGGACTAACAGGAGTAAGAGTAAAGAATATACAGAAAAGTTGAAATAGAAAGATCTTTATTTATCCCAAAGGGAAATTCAGCTGTCCAGCAGCTCATAAAAGACAAAAAAACAAAACAAAATACATTAAAATAAGTGCACAAATAGAGATTAATAGAGACTAAGGCAAGAAGTAGAAGGCAAAAGATTCTTAGTCAGTTTCCTTACGTGAACAGGACTGATGACGACAGACTGTAGGAGTGAACTAACTCCAGGAGATGGCAGTAGTGCGACAATAAGCATGCAAGCCGCTGTTAAAACCCAACGAAGAAGAAGAACAAGCAAGTGAACAGTCCACTGCGCCTGCGCGGTTTACCGGACAAGATGGCGACTAGCAATGGAGGAGGAATGGAAGTGGATGGGGCAGGCGAGTATTTCTCATTTATCTCTTAATTTCTACCTGATATCAACATGAAGCTGAACGCACAACGATGCATATAACCCACATTTGTGTTTTAATTGTCCGTAAGTGATGAGTTAGCGGTGTTAAAGCTGGTATGTAGCGAGCTTGCTGACATAAGCGGGTTAACGTACACGGCTCTGCTTCAAGGCTGTCAACAAATTCATCACTTTGGGTGTTTGAGTCGGTATTATATTTATTATAATATACATTACTGCTGTTTAATTGGAGCTAGCATCAGGAATGTAAAGCTTAATCTGTCAGCTCGGGCAGATTTGATATAAACCATACTGACGAGCTATAACAACAAACCAAGCTGTAACGTTAGTAAGGGCTGGTCTTCTTGGAGGTCTGCTGTCTGTGTGATGAACAGATATATCGGCCTGGCTCTGTCCTTCAGTATTTAATATTTAAACATAAGTCTGTACCGTCATGCTGATAATAGTTTTAAAGATACATTTTTCCTATAGGATTTCATTGAACAGTCAAATATAGCAACAGGATATTCATGTTTTATTAGTCATTTAATTAGAAGTATGAGTAATGTTATGCTAAAAGTAGGGCTGGTCGAGATGTAGGAAATGAAACATCACGACATTTTTGACCAAATACCTCAATGTTAATATTACAGCGATATTGTAGGTTTGACTGTTGGTGCTTTCACTAAATATTTACACTGAGATTTAAAAATAAATTTAAATAAGCGTCAGTAAGGGACTGGTCTTGACTTATCAGAGGACAGGCTGTCTGGGGTGGGACTAAATTTGGACCCTCCCCAGAGCTACAGATATTTTTCCTTGAGCCTCCCCGAGTGACTGGTGGAAAATTCACAACCCTCCCTCCACCATAGGTTTGTGATTTGATTTTTAAAACTCACCCTTTAATATTTGATAGTTAAAAGCTGAAGATGAGATCCTGGAGTTAAATAAAGCCTTGGGTTTTCACTCTTATCATGCATGTTGGTTAGTTTGTCAAAACAGTTTGTTATTGTCCAGATTTAAAATGAAATGAAGAATAAGGTGATTTTGATGAATATCATTATTTGGAGCTCAGATTTGATCATGTTTTTTTCTTCTTGTGGAAGCATTAATTGCACATGATGTGTCCAAGGACGGTTGAAAATTTGAAAAGTCAACGATGATGATAACGTTAATAACGATCATTTCTGTTTTTACAGTTTCTGGCTATGATAACTGGTGTAATGTTAAACAAAACATGCCTTCCAAACCAGGCAAAATACAACCATTTAAATTAGTGTGTCCTTCACCTAAACAAAAAGAAAGAACATAACTTTCTCCCCAGTGCTAAAAAATATTATTTGACATGCCTCCCCTTTTTGCACCACCTCCTCCCCCCTCATAAATATCAAACAGTTTCTAGTGTGGATATAATGATAATACTAATATTATATTGATTTTGATACATGAGACTAGATGTCATTGTAGATTTTGGATCATAATATTGTGTTGCATTACCATAAAATGATTAAGTTTTCTGAACTTACCAGATTGTTGTAGCTGTTCTACTATTTGCCTTTACCTGCTTTGTCATTATATCCACATTATTGATGATTATTTACAAAAAATCTCATTGTGTAAATATTTATTGAAGGCACATCCTTCAATAAATATTTGTCCACATCACCCAGACATAAAAGTGATTATTTTTCCTTATTAAATGATCGGTCCTCTATAAACAATAAGGAAATTGTGGAAAATGTGCTTTTTAAGCTCCCAGAATCAAAGGAGACATCCTCAAATAGCTTGTTTTATTCGTACAATAACCCCAGTAGTTGCTGTGGTGTTAAAGCCCCTCTTGTTTGTGTCTGTGTGACTGTAGCCAGCCCCAGTGTCATGGCCTCAGGGGTCACCGGAAGTGTTTCTGTGGCCTTACACCCTCTGGTTATCCTCAACATATCCGACCACTGGATACGCATCCGCTCACAGGAGGGAAGACCAATGCAGGGTATGTGTGACGACATTATGCCAGAGAGATGGCATGTAAGCAGTAAAGTCATGTACAGTTTGTCTCGTGTTCAGCTGAGTTGTTGTGTTACTGTGTGTCAATGAAACAGGTTATCATTGTGTTTTTTCTCCTGCTCAGTGATTGGCGCCCTGATCGGGAAGCAGGAGGGGAGAAACATCGAGGTCATGAACTCCTTTGAGCTGCTGTCTCACACCATAGATGACCGAGTGCATATTGACAAGGAGTACTACTACACCAAGGAGGAGCAATGTGAGTGGGCTGTCTGTGTGAAGGACAAGAATGCAGCTCTGTTGGTGTGACTTTTTTTATGAAATGCAGTGCAGCCAGTTATTCTCTGGCAGGGTCGCGTCGGTTCAGGAACACAGAAGAGAAGTTACTCACCTTCTGCGCCCTGCTTGTATTTCAGGCAGTGACGTAATTAATGACACTTGCAAAACCAGCATTGCTGAGATCAGTACCTAAAATTACATCATCACAGATTCTTTGTGTGTAATGACATGAATTATAGAAATCTGTATCTGGATTCAGTATTCATTTCTTTTCTCTCTCAGTCAAGCAGGTCTTTAAAGAGATGGAATTCTTGGGCTGGTACACCACAGGAGGCCCCCCTGACGCATCCGACATCCACATTCACAAGCAGGTAGGCAGAAGTTCAAGGTGCAATGTGTACAATAAACCTAATGAAAGCAAGCATGAACACCCTCAACTTCCCCCATATTATGTCGCAGCTGTGCACAGCTAGTTTAAACCTCACAACAAAGCTGACCTGCTGCAGCACTGACCGCAATCGGTCAGATACCTGGGCAAGAACTTTTACTTTCAGAGCAAAAACAGAGCAGCATCATCAGTGTTACAGAGATTCTGATGTTACATTTATTTAGCTGAAGCTTTTATTTTTATTTCACTTTTTATTTTGATGATCTGTTATTTAACCAGAAAGGTCCCACTGAGATACAGTCTGCTCTGCCAGGGAAACCTTGTCAAGATGGGCAGCAAAATTAACACAAAAAACATTTCAAACAGAACAACAGATAAAAATCATACAGGAACAAGGGGATAAAAAGAATCATGGCAAATAGTGGCACTTGATAAAAGCAGTAACATTCTCTTATAGAAATTGATTTCAAAAGTTCCAAAGTGACTTACATTAATCGCATTACACCATGTGGCTACAACCCCCCAGAAAGTGCAAGAGTCATGTATACCAGCTTCTTCTAATATGCTGATTTACTACAAGTGCTAAATGTAAGGCTAGTTCATAGTTTTAATGCCTGGGCGTCTACGAGAGTCCACCTTGGTCTGTGTGACATATATGTTGTTAGCCACCCACATCTGCCTCAGCCCAGTTTTTGTGACCACATGGACTGTACACATACTGTAGCGAGTGTGCTGACTGTGCATGCTCTAGTTAAAGTAGTCTCTTATTCTACAGTGCAGTCCAGAACACTGTGATCAAGTCATTGCTGCACCATATTTAAGTTAGTTGTAAGTTTGATATTCAGTTGAGATTCATTCTGGACCAGCGATGTCTTCTTAGGACCCATTCACACTGGCGCTGTTTGGTCCACTTTAAACGAACCCAGGTCCACTTCCACAGATTGTTCGGTTTGTTTGGAGTGGTGTGAACACTCATTCGAATTCTGGTGTGGACCAAACGAGTGAACACTGGTCTCCGTTCACTTGCAAGTGAACCCTGGTGCGGTTTGCGCACAGTGGGAAAGACAACCGTACTATCCAGAGAACCAGAGAGGAAGTGACCTAGAGCGCAGTGCATACGGATGATTTACAGACATATAAGTGATCTGAAAACTTTATAGTCGTTGCAATACCTTGCTCAGCGTCTGTTTAACCACAGCAGCACGTTGTAGTCTCTCGCTCTCAGCCGTCTTTTTCAGTACTGCTGCATTAATCTCATGTACAGAGCAACATGCTGCGTAGGGAATGGAAGGGAATGGATTTCCGTTTTCGGTCCTGGCCAATCAATGAGCTGGGTTTTCTCATGCTTTTTTTCTTCCTGGTCAGCGGTCATCTCGGGCAATACCGCCCCCAAGTGAGCAGCTGTTGTAACTGCATGCTGTTGTCCAGTCGTTATGTCCGCTTTAAAAAGTGCAGTGTGAAAGTGAACTGTACCAAATGAAGGTGTGAAATTTTTTGGCATTTCCCACCCAATCGTACAAGTCCCCCAGACTATCCTGGTGTGAATGTGCCCACCTTTCACCCAATTTTGATAGTAGGAACACTGCAGGCTCACGTCCCAGCCCTCCCGGTTACTGCTGGGAGCCGATGTGGACACTCAGCTGTACGATGCGTGGAGTCTTGTGTGCGTCCATGTGACTGAAGCTGTCCACGAATGCAGGAAGTGTGTGTGTGGTCATTAGAGACAATAAGAGATAAAAACGTTTTTTTTCTAAAAATTATTTTCATGTCTTTTAAATGGGCCAAAGTGCTGTCTGAACAGATGAGTTTTCAGTTTGCTAAAGAGGACATGCACAGTTTTCAGCATCCTGATGTCAATGGGGAGATTGTTTGACCGTTGTGGAGCCAGAAAATCAAAAAATTGAGACTTTTCAGAGTGGTGGCTGCGTGCAATAAAACTAATATCATCTTAATGTGTTTTAATTACTTCAGATAGTGTGCTGTACATTTCTTTACTGGTATTTCCCTCTTCTCTTCCAGGTGTGTGAGATTATTGAGAGCCCACTCTTCCTCAAGCTCAACCCAATGACCAAACACACCGACGTGAGTTCCTCTGCACTTTCACTTCAAGAACAAGAAAACACCGGTCATGTAGACACAGCTGCTTTAAACAATGTGTCCTTTTCTCCTTCAGCTTCCTGTTAGTGTTTATGAATCTGTGATTGACATCATCAATGGCGAGGTAATCCTTACATTTTATACATGTCACTCATCAACATCTGTTTACCTGCAGCAGTGGCCCAGTTTCCCCACAGAGAAGTGTTAAATGTTTCTATGATGTCTTTTCTTGTGAAAAATCAAGGCTACCATGTTGTTTGCTGAGCTGACGTACACTCTGGCCACAGAAGAAGCAGAGAGAATCGGCGTTGACCACGTAGCTCGAATGACGGCCACCGGCACAGGAGAGAACTCAACAGGTAAGAGAGGCTGTCGTTAATGTTCTCACTGTCACAGTGAGTGAGTTCACACAAACTCCACTGTCCTGAGATTTTTTTTTTTAATAAGGTAAAATATAGGAATTTTTATTTTCTAAGTGTTTTGTAAGTATTTTATATCTTGCTGTAAGACAAATATTATTGATAATTCATTTAATCTATTATAAATCTAGGAGAATTAATTCTTGTACAGCTAGAAAAAAAATATTAAAGTCTCTGACATCAATGTGTAACAAGTGAACCGAAGACTTTTCTCCATGTCATAATTTTGAAGCAGATGAAAGGCTCCCTTATTTATCTTTTAGCTACTAGAATTACAGATGTTTTTGTGATTAAATTCAAGATTATTTCCAGAGATGTCTGGTATAAAAGCAATTAAAGTCTTTACAGAACAATAAAACAGTGGAAAGTTAACTAAATAAATAGATACAGAAATGCTAAACTAAACAAAATGTTTGCTTTGTCTTGAAAGAAAAAGGTAGCAGGACAAGTTGATGTAGATATATTTGTAATATTGATATTAATATTAAATTTTTTGTAAAGCAGAGACAATTGGTAATATATACATTTTTATATCTACATATATTAT
>JAPZEB010000008.1:23760901-23774612 GCA_029783705.1 Chaetodon striatus | reverse complement strand
GGTATTGACATTGTTTAAGTACTTTTATTAGTAAGCAAATAATTCATACATACAGTGACACAACAGGTCTTGTGCATGCCAACCCCGTGTGCTCCTGAGAGCTAATTCAGTGTTTAATTAACAGCCTTCACTTTCCTCCAGACTGAGGCTGTGGTGATGTAAGGCCTCTCAATAATGCAGAAATCCACTGGATCGCTACAAGACTCCACCACGCAATGCCTATGGGATCATGACATGCATTACACAGAATAAGCTATCCCAATTTGCCCCCTCCAAGGTCAACATACTGTATCATGCCATTGCAAAATGGGTCGAAATGAGCAATAGCACTTGAGACTTCCGCATTCCTCCCGGTGCGCGGCAGGACGAAAATCCATTATTTACTTGCAATTGTCTGTACCACATGGGAACTTTCTTTCATGCAATAAATACTGTATGTGCATTCTCACCGTTGCACTTATGCACTGTGGTAGCGGCAGCGGAGCCGGATACAAATGCACTTGAGACTGTGTATTCTACTCCAGCACCAGGGGCTATGTCTCATACTTACCTCACTTGCATATGTGAGACGGGCTCTGGGGTGCATGATTTGCTGTTTGCATAATGTATTAATGTTTTTGCTAAATTAATGTGTTCTAATATGGCTCAGGCAGCACAAGAACTTATAAAGGTCATTAACAATGAAAAAAGAGAAGGAGAAAAGGAAAAGCAGGACGTGGATTCTTTTTAATCCAGAGAGATACTGAGAATATAACTGTTTGTGAACGTCCAGGGTGCCAGACGTCCGCCCTAAGTGCAGTAAGTGCCTGGCAGAGGACCTACTCCAGTTGTTAAAGTTCTCAACAACATACATCATTTGCTGATATTCTGTCCAAGGTTACAGAAGTGCTTGCGTTTGTGGAAAGTATTTCATGAGGTTCTATCAGGCTGATTGAGCCAAAGCCAAAGCCACAAACACACCTGTGGGCTACAGGCCAGTGTGGGTGTGCTGTTTATAATGAAGAAGGTACAGTGCAGCTTGTTTTTTGTTTTTTTTATGTGCTTATGTTTTGTGTAGGAACTTAATGATGCAGAATAGAGAAGAGGCTTTCATAATTGCTATGACTGATACTTTACTGCCATCAAGTGGAGGTGTGAGAGACTGCGTGTAAGTGAGCACATGGAGACCAGATTTGCTTCAGCTGAAACAAGTGAATCCTGGGTAAACAAAGGAAAGGGGGAGAAAAGGTCAATAAATTTTTTGCATGTTTACAATTTTATTCTTTAACTAAATTCACGATCCCTTTGAAAATCAGTTTTTTTTCTGCTATGTGTGTAAAAACGAATGCACCCTTCCCTGTTTTTCAAACATCTTTCATCAAGATTCATCAGGATGTAATAGATGAAAGCCGTAAAGGTTAGTATCTTTCACCTGGATTCACCTGACCGGTCCATTTCCTCCCCAGCTGCCAAAGTACACCCAATAGAAAATGTTTCGCTACTCACAGCTGTTAAGTAAAATGGTCCTGCAATCTGTAAATTAGGACACATCTGGTTATAGAATACCGCTGACCTCTGAAAAATGTGCTGAAACTCTCAAGATGAACAACTCTTATTGTTTGACTATGGCATTGTGTTAGTGAGAACGTAACATGTGCGAGGTGGTTGGCCTTAGATGTACTATTTCAGTCAGCTTTCATTATGCTCATAATGCATTTTCTTGGAATTATAACTGAAAAAAATTGTTTCTAGAAGAGGAAAACCTGTTCAGAGTAACAGGAGAGCCGCAGGTGTCCAAATAACATCTTAGGACAACAATAAGCAAAAAGTTACCTCAACAAAAAACCCATCAAACCTTTAACCAGACAAGCAGCTGTTAAAGACCAGACTGGATTTCAATTCCCTCAGATAATAACAAGGTGACTCGGGTACAGCAGAAAGCACATAATCACTAAAAGAAGTCTTTCCAGGGCATGTGCTACCTGTGCGGACATATCCTGCTGTCTGCTGTGATGCACTGATAGCAAAGTGAGGATGTGGCATCACAGGAGGAGGCAGGTGTTGGTGTAACAGATGCTTCTCCAGTTTAAACTCTTGTTTAATTTTGATACATATATCACATGATGGGCGGCACGGTGGTATGGTGGTTAGCACTGTTGCCTCACAGCAAAAAGGTTCCTGGTTCGATCCCGGGTGCAGGAGCCTTTATGTGCAGAGTTTGCATGTTCTCCCCGTGTCAGCATGGGTTTTTTCCGGGCACTCCGGCTTCCTCCCACAGTCCAAAGACATGCAGGTTAATTGGTGACTCTAAATTGTCCGTGAGTGTGAATGGTTGTCTGTCTCTCTGTGTCAGCGCTGTGATAGTCTGGCAACCTGTCTCTCGCCCAATGTCAGCTGGGATAGGCTACCCTCAAGAGGATAAGAAAATGGATGGATGGATGGCTGGGGAACGCTTCAGAATCTTCAAGGAGGAGCAGAAAAGTGGAGTACCTTGCTCACCCTGCTGCCTCTGTGACCCAGCCCCGGATAGGCGAGAGAAAATGGATAGATGCACTTCACAAGAGCGCAAGGTGACATCTTCATCTTGCTTGTTTTGACTAACTGAAAACTTAAAATCCAACAGGGATTCTCAACATCGATATCAAATAAAGAAAAGCAGCAAACTGACACAAGAAAAAACATCTACCTTATAAACGTGTTATGGAGAACGTGTTTGCTATCAGTTGCATATATTTGTTGAGCACACGAAGATTAGCTAGCTTGCCAGCTTGGTATGTCTGCTGTTTGTTATTGAGGTGACAGCATACAGCTGGTTTGTGATTTTTTTTTTCTGTACATTATTGAGAGCAAAGTTTACAGGGAAACCAAAATAATTAACTAAAAAATAGTAAAAAGCTTATAGTCCTCTGTGGGTTTGCCTCTACGAGCAACCCCCTTTCACATGCTCTTATTTGACCTATTGATAATATAAAACATTGATTTGTGACGCTTATCAGAATAGAAATTGATTACTTCTCTGCCAATTCAACTAAATCCATTCTCCCATAATCCCCTTGAACAAGGGAGTGTATGATGCACTCTTCTCTTCTTCTTCTGTCCCATCCATTTTACTGCACTCCCTCAATCTTATTCAAACAAATAATAAAAATAAAGTACAATTTAAAGAAAATAAAGCATAATTGACACCCTGAGTATGAACATAAGCTGATTATGATAATCGCATGTTCCAAGCAAACTGTGTTTTGCTTTCTAACAACGTGCCGTCCCCTCCCCCACATCCCCCGGAGGTAAGATATCAGACCACTCATCTGTCACATCACATTCTTCACGCAAGCCAGTTCCAGCTAATTAATGTGCAGAGAGAACAAATCGGAAACATTTGACCTCCTCCAGCTTAAAAATAAGTCCCACAATCCTTTGGGTTCCTCAGAACTGCGCAATGGGATGTCCCGATTTCCAGCGCATAAATGTGTGCGCCTGTGATAATTACTGCAGTGCAGAGGCTAATTGGGCCAATGCATATTAATTCATTAAAATGTCTCCCTGCTGGTATCCACTTCAAATCTGGGCCTCATCTGTTGGAAGGGTAGGTGTCCTCACAGGCTCCTGAGAGAAATACAAAGGAATTATTCTCAGGTAATATCCAGAGATATGGAGATGTCTGTCAGAGCTGAGCAGAGATATTCAAAGCTGCCTTCTACTGTACAACTTCCTTTTTCTTTTTTAAGTGTGCTTGAAATAGAAAGTCTCTGAGCACGGCCCATTTTCAAAGAGAACATCTCATCTTTATGTACCAGATTTTTTCTTCATTCCTACGTTAAATTAAGGCTTCTTTGAATGTTGATGATGAAAGGTCACAAGCTTTGTCATGGTCAGTGTATGAGTACATGTGTGTGAGAGAAACATATCTAAAGGCCATGAGGGCCCATAGGGGATGTTTCTGCGGCCTGGATTGAGAATGGTTGCCATAGCAAACTGCTTAGTATTGACTTCTGGCAAAGACTGAGATCCTCTGGTTTTTGTCCGATCCCTATCCCGTGTGTGTGTATGTGTGTGTGTGTGTGTATTTTTAAGCTGTTCATCTGAGAAAGCCTTTTAATACATGTTAAATGAACCAAATGAGCAGATAGCAATCAGCTAAAGGGCAAAATGAGCTTCTGCACAGCAACACTGAATACAATAGAGGCAGGCTGTGACCTTAAGCCATGCTGTAGTGTGTGTGTGTGTATGCGCGTGTCATGTGTGCGGCCATATTTTGCATATGCACTCAGGGATAGCTACAGAATATAGAGCACCATCAGCAAATCGTCCATAGACTGCACTAACTGTCAAATCAAGAAGAGTGACAATATGTCATGTCCACTTTTTCTTTATGAAAATCTCTGTTATTCATTTGAAGGATACATAATCGAAGCTGTAGGCGAAAAGGCTATTTACTAGAATGGATAAGAGGGTGGAGAAATCAAATTATAGCTAATCAATGGCCTAATAAAGCATCTGAAAAGGAGTTGAAAAGACAAAGAGGAAATGCAGATAAATGGGGAGGGAGCAAAAGTGAAAGGGTGAGGGAGAGACATACGTCTGGAGTCGTGACACAGGAAACAGAAAAAGAGTCTAACAGAGTAGTTTGACAGTGGGAGAGCAGGATGATGATGATGAGTGGAAGAGACAAACTAAGTTGGGAGAGAGAGAGGATGGAGGGAGGAGGGAGGAGGGAGAGGAAGGAGCACTGGGTGCCTCAGCAGGAGCAGGAGAGGGAGTGGAGCTGATGAGCTAAATAACAAAAGACTGTCTCGCCCCGTTATAACAGCGTCTGAGGGAACAGAGAAGAGATGAACACACAAAAACCTTCTCTTACACCATGTCCTAACAGCAAGTGAACGTCTGACTAATGTGCCGCATCATGTTGTATTGAGTGCTCTCTGTACACACTGAATCTGTTACTCTGAAACTCTGTTACGTCATGTAACAAGTACTTGCTATTTCAGGGGCTCAACATTACAGTATACCAAATAATTAACCTCGTTAAAAGCAATATATATATTTGTTGTGAACTTGCTAGCTACTCTCCACCAGCTACAACTGAACATCACTATAGCGTGTATAGATATCATTGTGATGCTGTATCATACCACCATCTCATCTTTGTAAAACAAGCTAGCCAGCAAGCTCTGCTGAACATCCCACACAACAATACTTAACAAAAACTTTCAGCTCCCTGGCGTCTCCCTCCAGCTAAAACACAGAAAGTTTAGAACAGGATAAATGACATGCAGCTGTGAATGTGATCATATGATTGTTGAAAAATGTTTGACGTTAGAAGTTTGAGAAAAGAATCTTTGTAAAAGCTAAGCTAAGCTAGAACAGTTTGGTAAACTTGAGTGTAATACAGCCTTTAAAACCAAGAAAAGACAACACTTGGGATATTATGATATTGATATATTGTCAAGCCCCAGAACAGACTCTAACTGTGACAGTGATCAAGTTTGAGAGATGAGTCAAGAGAACAAAATTTGTTTGATAAAAGGTAAAGACATTAGTGGCGTGCTCTGTCAGAATCATTCTGATGTCACAATTGCTCATCTCTAGATAAACGTAGATTTCTGTCAGTATTTAGCTTTTTGGACATTTTGGTGTTTTGATTTTATATAAACAAAATCCTGGCTTTCAAAGTATTAAACCATTTCTGTCAAATTCAGATGATAAATACAACTCTTAAGCTTGTAAAGGCAGGATGACAACCTAGCAGCAGACACTTGTCAACAGCACTCTGGTCCTAGTCAGCGCCACTTTCCCTCCCTCCATGTCCCACTGAAATTGTGAATGAAGGGCGATATAACAACAAGGCAGGGTCCAAGAAAGTGGGTTTTTGTCTGATTTCGAATAAAGTTTTGGCTTTCAGAGTATAAAAACTTCAATACCCACCAGGGGGCCTGCTGAGCTAGCTTAGTATTACAATTTTGTCTATATAGACATGCTATACAATGTTAATTTGAATAAATTCTCCTCAGCTTAACCGTGCAGTGTGCTTTCAGATTTACTTACATGATATACAAGAAAGATGTAAAAAAAAAAAAGTGTGAATCCCTCTGTCCGAAATTGTCCCCATTCCTCAATATTTATTCTCCTATAGTGTGTAAGGTTTCACCAAATAAAAGAGTCAAACAGAGTTTTTATTGACTTTAATCCAAGTTGTGAATATTGTCATGTGAAGTCACTCGTCACTAACTTAGTTTGTCAAACTGACCACAGTTCTAAAAACATATAATATATTTTCTCGTCTGGCTGCACCATGTGTTTGGGTACGCTTCGTTACCTTTCTGGCTACAATATTAAAGTGTCCCCGAGCTTTTCAGTGTTTTTTTTACTCTGGGAGAGCCCCTGGAGTACAGCATGCACTGCAAGTTTGGAAGGCCGATCAGCTCTGTTATGCATCTTTGCAAATTTAAAGGCCCTTTTCTCAAAATCGTGACTCATTATGTAATGTGATATATTTTGCTTAATATTTGGAGTGCAAAAACAATACCAATATCATCAGAAGTCTTATAAGGTCCTCTTTCCAACACTTGATAAATGTGTTTCAGGGTCAATGTGACTGAAAATGATAGCGCAGTCCATATTTTAAACATACAGGAGGCACGACGTAAGAATTGAGGACATGTAGGAAAAGATCAGTGAGCAGATTAGCTGCAGGTCAAGCAGGCGTTCACTCTTTCCACAGATCTCTCCTTCACTCAGTGTGAAGTCGGCAGAGGAATCAATAATTAGATAACTCTCTCCCACATCTAGCTCAGCCCTCCCACTAACATATTCTGGGCAGCATTCCTAATAGCACACCTCATCTCCCTCCTGAAAAGTCACTGGGAAGACACAGAAACTTTGAAGAGAGGTATCCAGAATTGAAGGGAACGCCACAGTAATTAATTGATGCTGCAGTGAGCGCAGCCCAGAATATTTTCATCTTTAATGGTGCCACTCGGGAACGCACTCAGGCAAAGTGTGCATTACTGCCTATCTATAATTGATGTGTCACGTTCACCACACAGAACCCTGGCTGGGATGACTGTGTAAAGGGATACTCTACACACTCCAGATTTAAATGAAGGCATACATAAGCATATGCACACACATGCATGCACACACACACATATACACACACACACACACACACACACACACAAGAGAGGCACGTTTCTGTTACTATACTTTTCCATCCACTACCTTTATTTCCCTAGCCCACCTTTAACTATCATTTCTTTATGCATGCTAACTATGAAACAAACCTCACTGCAATTTTAGCAATATTAAAAGTAAAGGTGCCGTTTTACAACCCCATAGCACCTGCTGACCGTAAACTGCTTGTATTAATATGGTTGCTCCAACACGTTGTCATCCCAAATTGTCACTTATCACCACTTTACCAGTGGCCTCTCTCACCTACATATTATACGCTAAGAATCCTCCTGTGTCTGCTGTTAACGTTCTGGGACACCGCCACCAATGCCGGGACATCAACAACAACAACACATGGTTTGGTTTAGAAAAAAAGTCATAGTTTGGCTCTACATTCATAAGGGAGACAAACACCAAGCTCCCAGGTGAAAGTCCAGGGGTTTGTTGGACCCAGCCACCTGAAGTTTGTTGATAATAACACAGAATAAAAAAAACAAAAGTCGGCATTGTCTTTTGTACTAGTCAAATGACCACTACAAACAGTTCAGAGTGTGTTGGTATTTTCAGTTTCTATGGATATAACTTTTTACTTTTTTACTTTCAAAACTCTCTTTCAGGGGAACGCTCTAATAGGGTGACTGGCTTATGAGAAGCAGGTATGAAACGTGAAAGGTCCCAGACTGGATTTGAACTGGAGATACTGAGGTCAAAAATTGTGTTTGTCCAAGGTATCTATTGTGTGTTTCTCTGAGCCAGTATGAAATTTATCTGCATAAAAAACTAGGACTTCATTTTTCAGAGTTACTTGCACTGAATACTCAGACACAAATCTGTATAACAGTTTTCCATTTCGATGGTTTTAATGTCCGGTTCTTGAACAGATATAAGATTTGCTGAGTTGATATAAAAGCAGAGGCCAACGGCAACTGGATTTTCTGTTTAAATGTTAAAAAGCAAATCCAGTTACTTTTTTTCACCACCATATACACAGTTCATGAATTTCAAATAAAATGGGAATCTTGTAGTCTGGAATTTGAATTTTATACTCTCACACACATTTCCCTAATTTGCTGCTCACTTTGCATAAAATGAAGACAGAGAGGGTCTGAGACAAAAGCGTGTCTTTTGAAATTGCCATGGCTCATCAAATGTCTTTCTGAGCAGGATGAGAACAACAGAGGAGCCAGGGGAAGCTTGGCTCCATTTAATAAGACACGAGCTCCTATGAAAACATAATTTGTGGAATTTTGAGGGGTTTCTAAAATTACTGACAATATGCAATTTTGGCCATGAATTTCTATTTTTTTTTTTACATTTCATTATCATAGATAATGGGTAAAATTAGGCTGTTATTGATGTATGATTCATGCATGAGGATGACTCATCAGTAATTCACCTCAATAGAGATAGCAGCATGCATGCTATTCTAGCTCCGCTTGTTAAAACCAAACATCCCAAACCTTTGAATGACTTCAGACCCATAGCCCTGAGCTTGTTAGTAATTAAGTCATTTGAAAAAAAATCATCAGAGCTGAACCACTGAAGCAAACATCTTGACGCACTACAATGTGCATACAGAGGAGCGTAACCAAGAGGTGGTTCAGGATGCCAAAGTAACTTAGCTCAACTACCTATACAAGCACCTTGGGAGCTCTAACAATCATACAGGATTATTGTTGGTGAACTTTTCATCAGCCTTTGATACCACACAGACACATCTGCTAGTCCAGTAATTCACAGACAAGTTGGGCTCGGACTGCGCCATTGTTGGCCACATTCTAGATTTCCTGACCTGCAGGACACAAAGAGAGAGAGTAATCGGTCAATTTTCCAAGCTGTCCATAACATCCACTGTTTCCTCTCTCCTCTACTGTACATTTGGTACACTGATGATTGGCAGAGAATGCATGAAAACCACCACATATTCAAGCTTGCTGATGATACAGTGACAGAGAGCCTGCTGTACAGAGAGGAAATTTCCTATGGTCCTGTCATTGACTGTTTTTAAAATTGATGTTGTGAATTGTTTTCACTACTGAATTTATCAAAGACTAAAGACATGTGCATTGATTTTAGATGTTCTCACCCCTCTTCTGACAGAACAGTGATTGATGATCAGTGTATAGAAATATTGGGATCCTATAAGTATTTGGGAACTATACTAGACAATAAAGTGACATTCGAGAGAAATACTGACATGGTGTACAAGAAAAACCAGCAGTGTCTCTTTTGTCTCAGGAAACGTTTTAAGTTCCAGGTTGACAGGACCCTGATAACAATGTTTTATCCATCTTTATTGAGTCTGTACTCACCCTATCTTTTATTTGCTGGTATCAGTCTCTCAAAGTCAGACACAAAAATGAACTCAATAGAGGGTCAATGTTTGCAGCAAAATACTGAAATTGCACAGGCAACTCTGCTGGAGCTTAACGACAAACTGTTATATAAGAAAACAGGATTAATTCTGTGTGATCAACCTGCTCTCACTCCCAGCTCATCAAGTAATGATGCTTGGTCAGTGGCCCTCAGTGTCAGATACCGACACGCCGAGGAACTGCTCGGGGTCAAACAAAATGTTTTTTGTGTGAAATCAAAAGTACAACATAGTGTAGCATTCTTGCTAGCAATGTGACATTACATTACTTAAGTAACAAACATACTTATTTTAAACCATGATGTTTTTTTCTAAATCTAACCATGTGCTTTTATTGGCTTAGACACACCAAATCGTCATCAAAGAACTAGCAGCGACTACCAGCCAACGACCAACCAGCATGCATGTTCTGCACCAGTGTGGGCACTGCTGTCTGAAAAAATAAAGAAAAAAGCCAACAAGGGTCGACAAGGAACGATGAAGACAAACGATCAAGGACACACTGCAAAAACTAGAGCAACAGACACTGACTACTGGCTTGGTGTGTCAGGGCCTTTAGTTAGCCCTGTGTTTGTGTGTGCTAACTGCTGCCCCACTGAGGACAAATAGACTGTGCGTTTCATCTCCCATACTACCATACTATATAGTGTGCCAGAAAAAAATTACAATACCCCAATACACAGTATGCTAAAAAATACCAGGATGTTCTACTACATCTGCTCCGATTTTGCAGTATGCAAGCCAGCATGCTTTTCTGGCTATTCTGACCCGCAACTGAGCTGCAAACAGACGAGAGCTCATTGACAGCTCATTGACAGCTGAAATTGCAATGACAGATGGCAGCGCATTAAGGTAATTGATGACCAGTTAAACAGTAATAACAGGAATATTAGTTGTTTAAGTGAACAAAATAAACATAAATATTACATGCGATAACTATAAAAATAACAGTGACAGAGAACTGCAGATGTGATTTCACTGTCACAATTATTAACAATATGTTAGATAAATCTAAAATCTGTGCATACATCGCAAAGTAACAACAGCAGAGCTCTCCAGGTTGATCTCTATCTCTAGCAAGCCCAGTAAGTAGCGTTTGTTTTGTCTCCAGGGTAACAGATATGACAGCAAGAGGGTTATGAGAATGTAGTATGTCCCGATTGTGCATGCTACATGCAACAGTACGTACTTCTTAAGGGCAGCTGCAGTACCTTCTAAAAGAAAAAGTATGCAATTCAGAACGCACACAAAGTTACTGAAGCATGACAGTGCCATATCATAAACACTTTAATTAAAAAAAAAACAAAACCCTTCTGTATATCAGATGTGCAAACATTAAACATACAGCAAACGTGCTTGCAGCTAAAAATACTTCTTTGTGACTCCTGTTTCAATCAGTCCTCTCTTTGAAGCAACCCCACACACACAACTCCCCCCGCTGATTCTAGGTGTAAACAAGTCTGCGTCTGCATGTGTATATGAAATGATGTTACTTGTCTAAAAACAACCTTAGATCTGACAGTATTCATTATAATACCATGCTGTCAACACAATGATAACAACTAAAATGCATACACAATATACACAATAAAATGAAACACATTGAAAAAACATAACACAATTTCATACACTACAATTAAATGGTGAACATTTGAAGCTTTTAGTTACAAATGCCAAAAGACTGATGCTCCAATTTCAGCTCTGCCGAAGGAAGTACTTGAATCTGATCTTGATTGACCTACAAATAAAGGTACAAGCCCGCACACACATTCACCTAAACTCTCTAGGAACATTTCGTCTAGCAGAGGCCCAGAAAGTAAAGTCTTTCTACTCTCCAGGCTGGCTGCCGTTCTTGGCACAGGCATATTTCGTCAGGAGCTTATGGGTGAGGCCAAGCATTGCCCGGGCAACAGACAACAGCATCCGCCCAATGACACACACACTTTCTAAATGAGGAAATGTCATCAAAGGATGTGTGCTCGTCTTGTACACACACACACACACACACACACACTGACACAGCGACACTAAGTAATCCTTTCATCCTAACACACTCATAAACACACACATGCTGACATCACTTACTGTAGGAGTCTGATGTGTGATCAACTGTCCACAACAGTGCTAATGAGTTGCTATTGTAAGACACAGCTGGAGGCCCGTCTCTGACTCTGTGCGTCACAACTACAGACAGTTTATCCTAATGCACGCACTTAAAACCAGACGACAGTGAATTATTTTAGTGTGCATTATAGGAAGCATTTATCAAACCTAGAAAGTTATTGCTCTTTAGCTGAAAGCTATATTGCCATAGTCTTTTATCTTCCTTGCTCTGAGCCAACATTGCTTGATGTGTTTGTTGCTGATATGGGTATTGTTTTATTGAGTTGATAAGAGCATTAAATTAAGATAGAGAAAGGTCGGGTGGACAGTAATAGACAGATATATCGTGTCCTGACACTGGTTTATCCACAAGTATGTGTCTGTCTGCAGGACAGTGTGTATGTGTGTATTTGTCTTTCAAAATCCAGATGACCTCGTAAGGGTAGAAAGAGGTTAAAATTGTTTTGGGTTTAAGGTTGGGATAAGAGTTATTAACAGGTTCGTTTAAGAGTTAAGGTTCAGTGTACAGGCTATATAATGGGGATGTTTAGATCAGCTCATCCACACCCAAAATCTCTTTGCCTCAGGCAAGCAGGCCAGACAGGTGAGAGCTGCTCTGCCTGTATTCTGTTTCTTGAAGCATCCAACCTAAAATATTACTCACTCAAGGTTCAATAACACTGATGCAAAAAATGTAGCTCTGCACTCGAGTAATCAACTTTACCCTAAGTCAAAATCAATTTTTGGCACAAGTAGAGAGATACCATCCTCTGTAAAGTAAGAGCAGAGTAAATTCTCTCTTTGTGTTGTGTCTGAACAGCCCAGAGTGCCCACATTCAAAACTAATGGCACTGTACGTTTCTGCAATCCATGGATATGTTACAGCGTTTCTAATGTGACGCAGTGAATGAGCTGACTTTGTCATCTGAAGATGGAGGGTGTGACACCTAGACAAGACACCTGCCAAGCTGCAGACCACTGTCCGAGACCAACACACAACTAAACCAGGTAGTTTTTACCAAGTCATTGCTGCTTTATCAGCGGCTTTTTAGGCAAGTGACCCAGTGTGTGTTTCCAGCAGGACTGTGCCTTGAAGAGCTGTTGTTTTTTTATCAAGACATCAGTGTGTTTCCAGCTGGGATTGCACCAATAGCAGGTATATTAAGCCAAAACATTATAATTTCCTAACAATTACCAAGTGTTTTTGTGTCTAAACATAACCAGAAGTTAACCACAGTGTTCAAACTCTCTGCTACATAGTAACGCACAAATGTAACGTGTCTGTAGTTTGCAATGTATCATGCCAACATTTATTCTGGCCTTTGGGTTGGTCTGGAGGACAGGGGAGAAAGGCTGTTAGGAAGGATTATTGTTGACCTCATTAAATTCTTCAAACAACCGTTCACAAAATAACCTCAACATTCAGTATGTTATTATACTGGCTGTCCTCTGCACTGTTCGTACATTTTCTTAAAAAAAGCAATGCACCAAAATGCAAATATATGCCACGTTATGACAAAGCAGTAATTCAGGAATAACCTTCGTATTTTGGAAGGCTGCGATCACGTGACCATTGCGCTGATGGGATTAACAAAGGAAGCTGTCCTGACCGGTCCAGTTTGGAGGCAGATTAGGGTTGTAGATGGTTCATGAAACATAGAACTTCCCCCAGGACTTTCCTCAGGAGACAAGTGTTTGGAACTGATGAACTTTTAAGGTATCATGTTTCTTTTACTAAACCTAACCACAGTAACTTTACTTGCCTAAACTTAACTTCCGTAAATTTATGTTAATTTCGTAACTTAGTAGGATGAGTAGGATATCATATGAACTGTTGTGTGAGCATTTGAATAGGATATAATATATAGGATATAATGCGAACCAAGATTATGTTGCTTAATTTGAAATATTATTAAACCAAATGTTGACCTGCACACAGGTCATGTCTTTACATTTTAACTTAAACTATAAAAATTTTCATTATTTAAAACATACTTTTGGCTAATATCTATGGTCATTTTTTTCACCAATCGCCATTCAATGTATTGGCACTTTGTAATTGTGTCTCCATAGTAGTTATAT
>JAPZEB010000008.1:23732458-23746639 GCA_029783705.1 Chaetodon striatus | reverse complement strand
AGTCATCGCCAACCTTTGGACTTAATAAATACCTTCCCACAGCTCTCTCAGGTTCTGTGAGGTGTGACAAAGTATGGCTGATGTCTGGCTCAGATGGCGCACCTCAGAGTGTGTGTGTTTGTGTAAGTGTGTGTGTTTGTGTGTGAGGTCTGGTGCTCAGCTCATCCCATCAATGCTAATTTCCACAGACTGTCCAGTGTGACTCAGGTCTGAAGCCTCTTTTCCAGATGCATGTGTGTGTTTGTGTGTGAGAGACTGCCTTACAAAAGTAAACAACAGTGAGTGTGTTTAAATTCCAACTGTTTCATGTGTATTTTCAGATTGTGCATGAAATTTGCCGGAAATTTAAAAAAGTTGAAATATTGAAAAAATGTTTCTATGCTTGGCTGAGGTGAAAAAGGTGGTTTGTCGATAAAAACAAAATGCAATAAAGTCCAATGGGAACAGACTTTGAATAAACCATGACACGTACGCTGGAGTCCTTCTCACAGGCAAGCCACTTGAGAACATGCACATCCGAGACCTCCACTGACTTCCTCTAAACTCGCAGCACATATTAATCTGACAACAGAATTAAATCATCTAGCTCCTCTGGACTTCTTAAAATATAGAATGGAATATATTAAATTCTGGTAATACAAACAGTCATTTCAGTGTGTTTTTGATGCTCAGAAGAATGTATTCATCGTTTTACAGCTGCTTCTTTTCTAATAATTGTGTTGGGGAAAAATGTGGGAGGTTGCAATAGCAAGTAAGGCCACAACACGTTCTCAACCTAACTCCTAACATTCTGCTGCACTGTCAGTGTCAAATTATGATCAAGGTCAAAGGTCAAAGATTTTATTGTCATTTTTCACTATGCATTTTCATACACAAGAGAACGAAATTTCATTTCTCGATCAGTGACTGCAGTGCAGTAGAAACATCAGTAAAATATAAACATCATAATAAACTGATAAATAACAATAAAATCAGATCAAAACAGTTCAAATCTCTCAAAGTGCGCTCAGTCTCTTGACTTGACAGGTGACTAGCTGTCAAGGGTGAGTGTGGGTGTGTATGTGGGGATGGGGGACAGTCCATTAATAAGTCTTACAGCCTGGGGAAAGAAGCTATTCAGCTTCCTGCTAGTTTTGCAGCTAATTCTGCCGTGTCTCCTCCCTGATGGCAAAAGGGAGAAGATGTGGTGGGAGGGGTGGAGCGGGTCCATGGTGATGGAGGTGGCTCTACTGATGCAGTGCTGCTGGTATAGCTCCATCAGGCAGGGGAGTGGGGCAGCAATGATTTTGCTGGCTGTCTTGACCAGTCTGTTGAGCCGCTTTTTGTCCTTCGCGCTGCTGCACCCGAACCAGGTGGTGAAGCCATAGGTCATAGGTCAGATGCTGGAGTGTGAGTCTGAGTCTGAGGAGGGAGTGGAGCTGCTGCTGAGCTTTTTTGAGGACTACTGAGGTGTTAGTGGTTGAAGTGAGGTCTTCATCAATGTGAAGTACTTCACACTGCTGACCTTCTTCACAGCAGTCCCATCGATGAATAGTGGTGCGCTCTCCTGTGTCAGTTTTGCCAAAATCATTTGGAAGCAGCGTTTTCCATGTTTTTTTTTTCATTTTTGGTTTGAATTGCGCTCTTTTAATTGTGTCATTAAGTTGCATCCTCTTCTTCAGCAGTGGCTTAATGCCACCCAATTAGAGAGTTAGCTCAACCAGCTGTTTGTCTCCAAATATGCCGATTAGTAGTGGATGGTAACATTGACACATCTTCCTACAGGTGACATAGGTGGTCACCTAGGATGCCACTTAGAGGGGGGGGCATCAATATTGCACCCCTCCCATGAAAAAAAACAAAACTGAACCAATTATTGTTTGATAAATTAAGTTTGAATTTAGCGTTGTTGTTGTTGTTGTTGTTTTCTACAAAAATGAAAATATGTCAGAAAATACACTTTAACATGAATCCAATATTTTAGCAAAGGTAAAAATAATAATAATTTACAGTGCACAAAGTTAGTGATAAGCTAACTGTTACCCATGAATCCTTGTGCAACCATGTGAGCTAGCTTATGCTAAATCACTGTGAGGCACTTAATGTGTTCTTGGTCTAAAAAACGTTGAAAATACCTGCATTAGAGAAAGAGGAAATGAAAGAGCCATCTGAGATGCCATAAAAAAGTCGAAGAAAAAGAAACTGAAATTTTCTAATTTGCACATATGGTATTTCATTTGTTACGTATTATTATTCTTTGTTCGCTACATTGATTATTTGTGTTGATTTCTTTTTTTTTGTAATAATTTCAATAAATACAAACGATGATAATAAGATTATTTAAATTTTGGGGTGGGGGGTGGGGGGCATGGGCAGCCTGGGTCACTGAATGAGCTAGACCCGGCACTGGATGGAAACACTAATTTGATTTGCTTATTTTGTAGATTTTTCTGAAAATTTCAGAGCCAAGACAGTTTTTTTTTTATTACATTACAGCTCAACAAAATCCATGCGCATATGTGTCACCCAGTTATGTATTATTATGTCGTTTTGTAGGACTGAAGGTGATGAAGATAATAAAATAATTTCCCAACTCCATTAAGACCACTAATCCTATTATTAGTTGGGGGGCTCTAGCAAAACCAGAATGGTAGACTATGAAAATGCAATAGTGTACAATAAGCACAGATTGTTTTCTACTGGCTAAAACCAGGATTTTATATTTTCTATCAATATTAATGTGCTTGTTTGTGGCCCCTATGATATCTATCACTAAGAACAAAAATGTGGCGCAGGAAATGATATTATACACACAGCATGGTGCGCCATCGTTCAGTGTTGTGACACACACATCTATCTGTTTTACTGGGAGAGAGAGAGGAGAAGGAGAGACAGAGAGGGGAGGAAAGAAGGAGGAGGGCTGTGCGCAACGTCGGTGCCAATAGGCGCAGCGCTGTCTAATTAAACCCCCACCACGTAATCCCAACGAAACCATCCCCCCGTTTAAATCCACTCCACTGGCGCTCACCACTTAAACACACTGTCCTCCGCTGCCATCCCGTCCCGACCGGCCCCTGGAGGAGAGGAAACGCCAGCAGCAGCAGCAGCAGCTCCGCACCGCAGCACCATCACTGCTGCCTCTCGCCTGCACGGTAACATGGTTTGCAGGGCTCGGCTGCTGTAGCCAAGGGCCACTTAGTCAGTCACTCAGCTAGTCAGACGGCGTGTGTGGATGTGTGTGAGTGTGCACTAAGAAGCAGAAGCAGCAGTAGTAAGCAGACGGAGACCCAGCAGCACTATACAGCAGGAGCACCGGAGGAAAGCGTCCGGAGCGAGCCGCGCATCCCTGCATCTCTACCCGGCTGTCCTGCACACCGGCCCCGCTGAACCGGAGCAGGGACACCCCTCTCCCCATCACAGACACCACCTCGGCTTCATCGGGTAAGACAGAGGGTCGACATTGCATCGCAGATGTTTAGCCTTCCTAAAATAATATTTCCTGTAATGCCATCGCTGGTAATAATAATTCAGGAGCAGCGACGCAGGCGCTTTTGTTTCCCCGCGGAGACGCTGCATATTTCGGCTGTGTGGTGACAATAACCCGCCGAGTGTAGCCTAGCCAAGAGTATTTGACCTGAAAACATTCCCGTATACCCCCTGCAGTTTGTCTCATCGCATTGGGACAGATGTTTTGCAAATGTGCATTCCACATCATCATCATCATCATCATGGGAGTGCTTTCATCAAATTAATCACTAAAATAAAAATCCTCTTTTGTGCAGCCAATAGGATGACAGCGGTATCGGCCTGCCATTTTTATGAATGATCTTAACGCGGGACAGGAGGCACGGATGGATGCGCATGGTGGTGCTCTGGATCTTCCAGCACTGCTCCTCTGTCTCACAGCCATGAGGTGCACTTAGAGGCAGACAGGGAGAAAAGGGGAGATAGGAAGAGATTGAGTTGCATCCTCTTATCTGCTGCCTTATTTCTGCCATACTGATACTTACTGGGCTTTATTATTGTTGGTGGGACTGCAGGGTATGTGTGTAATAATTACACTGACTGTTTAGAGTGACACACCAGACAGGCTGTTGGATTGCAGAGAGATTTCAGCCAAATATCTTCCTTTGCCGTCTCTTTACCTAAAGAATTACATGAAATCTCTTGAGTGAAATGAGGCAGAAAGTTATTTTCTCCATTCAGGTTAGGGATTTAAAATCAGGCTGTCTCACTGCTATATAATAGGTTTATAACAGCCTTACTCCCCATCCAGTGTGGTCATGATGCAGCTTGTCGTCTGCTCCATTAGCCTGAGTCCTCCTATAGCTGCAATCTCTGCATCTCATGTATCCTGTAAAATGTGATTTGATCCATATTGGAAATCTCCTTCGCTGTGGACTAAATCAATGAAATAAAAGGCAGGAACCCGATGGCCTTCGATGTATATAATATGCCATCTTTAATGACCATCTGTCACCTATAGGTGTTTAGGACTTCTGCTCTCCTCTTCCCTGAGGTAACAAGCCTGTTAATGGCTGATTCAGGCTCCGGCTATGACACATTCACAGCTACATTTTCTTTCCTAAATGCCACCCAGCTGCTGCACGCCGTCCGTATAATCCTTTCAGATTTAACTGGTTCCTGTCAGACTTGGCGTAAAGCACAAATACGGGAAATGTTGTGCAGAAAGTCACCCAATCTATCCACTCAGGGATATTCAAAGGAGTCACATGATGGCAGTTGTAGGGTGGAAAGGCACTGTGGCTGTCGTTTAGAGAGGGTAATAACAAAAAGACTGATGAGAGGTCTGATAATTTGGCCGTCATTGGGTGTGACCCCGGGTTAATGAGAGTGTGGTGTACGGTGGAGGAGCAGCATGAACAAATTGATTTGTATTTGTGTATCACGTCTCGAGGAAACCTGCTCCACTCAGTTTGCTCGGGATGTGGGACAGGCCCAATTCTGCTGCTGCTGATATTTTGGTTGGGCAGCGTTTAGCCTGCATGTGCTAATGCTAGTCTTGTTGTTACATAAGAAGATAAATGTGCGCTGGAGTGCTACTCTCTCTCTCTCTTGCCTGCACACGCACACTCATAACTTGTATACACGGAGGTTTTAACCCTGAGGCGTTAAGCACCGAGCAAATGATAGATGTCGAAGTCAAGGTGTGTTTCAATGAGGCAGGTGCAGTGCAGAGAGAAAAGGAAACAGTTTCATTATTATCCCTCCTCAATGACTCTTTCATGCATGTTTTACTTCTTTCTATATTCTATAGTGCAGGCTCTCACAGAACAACCACTGTAGTGTTGCTCTTATAGGTGACCTTCCTCTCACACAATGCTGCTTGAAATTCGAGAAAGACAAGATGTCCCTGACTGCATGTATGCATGGAATTTATACATGTGGGTACACGACCTGAAAGTCACTTTGTGTTAAGGTTTCTTTCTTGCCTTGTGAACACAGGTCAGTGGTGGATCATGGGATAGACAAGTAAAACCTTTGAATGCTCCCGATGTTCGGAGACCTCAGTGGAGCCGGAGCGACCTCCAGGCCTTGAGTCGGGTTAACATCCCCCCGCAGAGGTCTGCTGTTTGTACAGCCTCTGGCAGCATGATGGATGTGGAAGGCCAGTGGAATTTTCTCGGAGGACAACTCTTGAGGGCTTTATGGAAAAAAAGAGCATAATCATTAAAAGCATGGCAAAGAGATGGACATAAAGGCTCCATGTAAAATGGCTTTTTGGGCTGGTGGTAACACAGTAATGGGAGGAAATGGTTGTTTATCATTTCTGAGTTATGTTACATGTCGTCTTTAGTAATCTTGTTAACAGCAATTAGCAAATACCACTTTCCCATGAGCCATTATCACCATAATGTTGTGCTATTAGGCTGAGGTTTGGACTCAAGTCAGAGTAGAGCCACAAATTCAGTGACTTTAGACATGTCAAAATCAAAAAAGACTTGCAACTTGACTTGGACTTCAACACCAGTGAACTGTGACTTCACTGTGATTTGAGCCTTTTGACATAAAAACACTTGATTTAATAAATAAGTACAAATTTTGAAGAGCATTTCATGATTTTTGTAACTGTATTACATCACTATGTTCTTAAAATGGTATTACATTTGGTGAAGAGCTCATTATTAAAGTTTAGGACTTGGGACTTTTTCATCTTCCTTTGGACTTGACTCAGGACTTGCCTGTCTTGAGTGGGGACCTGGTTTGGGACGTGCCTATCATGACCTTATACTTGGGACTTGCCTGTTGTGACTTTGGACTTGCCTCAAAACTTGTCTGTCTTGACCTGAGACTTGAATCAGGACTTGTATGTCATGATTTTGGACTTGACTCTAGATTTGCCTGTCTTGACCTGAGACTTGACTTGGGACCTCCAGTTGTGACTTTGGACTTGACTTTGGACTTGTGTGTCTTGACCTGGGACTTGACTCAGGACTTGTCTGTCATGACTTTGGACTTGACTCTTGATTTGCTTGTCTGACCTGAGACTTGACCCAGGACTTGCCTGTTGTGACTTTCGACTTGACGTTGTGGAAAATAAAAAAAACATTCAGAGCTATTAATATAAAGTTTGTTGAGTGAACCACAGTGACATATGTTCCGGGTCAGCCTACAAAAAAACGTCATCCCTGCACCACTCTGCACGCTGATTAACAAAAAAGGAAGACAACTAATTGTTAGTTTTGTCGTTAAGGTGTGAAGGCTTTTTGTTGTTCAAGCTGGTTTGAGGCCCTGTTTCCTACTGCAGTATGTCAGGCCTGAGCCAAAAATGTATGTGCCTAGGACATAGCTGCATGTTACGTCTTTATTATGAAACTAGTGAGAATTAGAGTTACTCTGAAGAGAACATCCCATGTGTTCATGCTTTGTAAGCCTCTCTATGTGGCTGTGTTTTCATATGTAGGGGAGTGGGATAAGTGGGATGTGGCCTGCATGGGTGGACACGAAGTCCATTTCCCATGCGCGCTGCCGACCCCATAATCTGCCCTGATCCTACTGGGAGGGGCGTCTTCTGCCCGTCAGACATCCAGTCTGATAAAGTCCGTGATAAGACCGAGAGAGCAGCTGCTCTGCTGGAGGTGGACGGGGCCTGAACCAAAGATGTTACCAATCAATCCCAATGTGATGCTCCATGTAGCTTAGAGCACAGCCAGTGATGGGTTTGATCCTTGTTAGAGCATCCTTAGTCTATGAGGCAACCCGGGAGGATGGATTGTTGCTGCTCTACCTTTTCTGAGTGAACAGTAGTTGCTTGCTTGATTGTACAAATCCCTCATTGTAGGGAGGTCGACCTGCGCTGTGTCCAGTGAATCCAATCAAAAGACACTGGTCTGGAATAATTTGACAGAACTGGTATGTGATTCCTCCTTTTGCCGTCTAATAAAAGCATAAAAAACGAATTCAGTAGGAAAAAATAAAGCACCACAAAAGTGAACATGAAGTGGTTGAGAACGTGAAGTGCCAAAAGAAAGGGTTGTCTGACACAAGGATGTCAGGTTTGATTAATTATGCTTTCAGCAGCCTGACACCCATTACACTTGACTAACCAATTCATTTTTAAGACAAAAATTAAAAAAGCAAAATGACATGAAATACAAGAGATCTTTCTTTTAAGTGCGGTGCTCCACTGACTCAGTGAGCTTTACATTTAAAAGTGCTATCTGTTTAGCTAAAGGGTAAGTTGACAGACAGCTGGCAGGCCAAGCAAAGTGCCCCAGACGTCGGTCCTCACAGCAACACTTCCCAGCTCCTCCTGGAGGACCCTGAGGTGTTCCCAGGCCAGATGATTTATGTAATTCCTCCAGTGTGTTCTGGGTCTGCCCCGGGGCCTGCTACCAGTGGGATGTGCCCAGAACACCTTGAATGGGAGGCGCCCAGGAGGCATCCTGATCCGAACTACCTCAATTGACCCCTTTCAACGCAAAGGTGCAGCGGCTCTACTGCGAGCTCCCTCTGGATGTCTGAGCTACTTATGCAATCTCTAAGGCTGAGCCCAGACACCCCACAGAGGAAACTCATTTCGGTCGCTTGTTTCTGCGACCTCATTCTTATGATCACTCTTCGATCATGACCATAGGTGAAGGGTTGGGACGTGAATGGAACAGTAAATCAAAAGCCTGACTTCTGGCTCAGCTCCCTCTTCACCATGACAGTCCGGCACTGTGTCCACGTCACTGCAGATGCTGCACCAAACTGCAGCTCTAACAGAGCTAACAGTGATGCTAAAGGGGTTTGCAGCTCAAAATTGAGTGCTTACTCACCGGAGTGACCTAGATGGAGGCTGGAGGGTGTGTGCGAAGTTTCCACAGCAACGTTGTTGGGTTGGGACAGCGGTACAAGCACTAATCACTTAATCATCAGTGCCGCTAGCTGGCGTCCACCCTGCCCGGGTGATATGCAGTGCAGTAAATTTAAGAGCAGCAAAATTAACGGACAGATCGGCATGTGCAACTGGTCAAAAATATTCTCAGTGGTTAAACAATTAATGGTTAAACATTGACATCTCTAGTCTGACAGCGAGGTAAAGCAGTGAAAATATTCTCTATATTGTGTCCACTCAGGCAGAAATTGATTTTTTGGGTGATTAAGTGATGTTTTTCTGCTGCCACCATCCACAGCAGTACATGGCTTAGCTGTCATAGTGGTACTTATTTTCTGCTTCTGGGGGGCGTGCCGTCTGACATCCACTGTATGTAGTTCTCTGACCATGGAGAAGCACCCCATGCGTCCCCTCTTCAGAACATCTGGACTACCCCTTTAAGTAACCAATGAATAAGGATAAATTACACAAAGCAAGTAAGAGAATACTTCTTTCTTGTGGAGATTTTAAATAAATGACAGTAATTCTGCTCGTTCACCTCCTCTTCTCTCTTCTCCGTTCCTCTCCTCTAGCCATTACGAGGCTGAAAGGGCAGCCAATTACTCCCAGAGCTCGGCATGTGGTTGAGCTAATGAAGCCAGAGGGGAAAAAAGTGTGTGAACGAGTGTGTGTGCGTGTGTCCTTTAGCATAAAAGGGCCAACAGCTCTCAACTGATAAGGCGTGGTGGAGAACACACACTCGCCACACACTCCACCGATACCTCTGTTGAGATCGTATCTCAAAGCAGCCTCCTCCTCTTTGCCTCTGTGTGTCCTCCTCCTCTACCACACATCACTTCTCCCCCAGACCACAAAAATATTTGTATTCTCATGTCTTGCCATCATTTTTCTGTGCACCGCTCCCACTCAATCATTAGATCTTTTCCTGGCCTTCTTTACGTTGCCTTTCATCTTTGTGCCGTGCATGTGTTTGAGTTCATCTTGTATCTTTCTGTCCATTTCAAAAAGCTTAAGTCTTAAGGGACAAATAGTTTAATTAGTCCCTTTAGACTGCAAAGCTGTACAGTAGCCATAACAAGAATTTTTTCTGTTGTTGAGGCTCTCCCTCGACTCTCCTCAATGGATTCTGTCTTGATTTAGATACCTCCCTTATGCTTTTCAAACACAGTTATACTCAGGGCGACCCGCAGCAGCAGTTCCCTTTGTTTGTTATTTTGCTTTGTTGTTCCTTAGTCTGTTTGTTTGATACTCCCTGCGTGGACAAGGGGGATTTATCCATCCTGTTGTCTGATCTATTGTCATCGTACTATCATGAGGGTCACAAGCTTTTTTCTTGTGATATGGGTCTTTTTACCGCCCTGTTTGGCGTGCGGAAGTGTGACCACACTCATGTACAGCCAAGAATTTCTCATTCAGTGCTGTAATTCTGCCATCACGGCAACACAACCAGGCACTGTTATACACCAAGGATTTTTTTTAAAGAAAGCCATGGGAAGTACCCCTGGAGAACCAGGACCAAGAGGGAAAGGAAGGGGGAAGTGGCCCAGAGACTATGGAGCCCACATACAGTCTTTAAGTAATAGGATGGAGGGACTGACAACACGTGCAGTGTCACAGTGCTTGGGATTGGGACCCTGCAATGTAATCTTTCAGAAATATGTTAAAAGACCACAACCACTTAACATCCCATTATGTGGTGTGTGAAAAAGATCATGGATTCCATTAAAATAACTGACTGTTACGTACTGGGCAGCACGGTTGGATTTATGCGTCAAAACCACTCGGATAGGTTTAGTAAAAGATTGTATTTTTGGTTATATAAAAAAAAGATGTATTGTACATAGAAGACATAAGTGCGTTGAAAAGTGATGGAAATACGCCATGTAATGAGACATAACTACATAAAGAATGTAAGTACGTAAAGTTAAAAGAAGTCAACATTGGAACGTATTCTCATACAACAGTTTTTATGATATCTAAAGAATTAGCACCCCACAAATTATGTAAGTGCTTAACATAAAGTTACATAGGTTCTTCCATATGTAGAGCTTGTCGCTCTTGATACTCCCAATGGGATCTAACATTACCACCACCCACTGTGTGTCATTGTTGAACCAGGGAATTCGTGTGTCCACCACGGCTAAGAATTCCAATTGACCCTCCATTGGTACTGTCTCTGTGGAGCCGGCTCATAATTTTAACACATTACTTGCCACCGTTGCGTGATGCAGTGTTTCACGAATTTCTGTGAGACCAGGTTGTGTTGTTCAGCTCTGTGCCCTGTTTATCTGCCAGGAGAATTTCCACAATCATTTATCATGGTTTATTATACCCACCCCAAATCAAACTTAGACAGTGCATCAGTCACCATTAGAGTGATGCAGCGTTTGCAGTATCCTCTGACGCAGCTAACCTTATTATGGGGGATTTTAATCGCTGCTCTAAATCCCTTAGTCATTTTCTTCAGTACGTTACCTGCCCTATGAGACATGGCAAGGTGCAAGACCTTTGTTACGGGACCATCAGGGGAGCCTACAAATCTTATTGCAAAGCTCCTCTTGGCACCTCCGATCATAACGCTGTTCATTTAGTTTCGGTCTGCCAGCCAACTGAGGAGAGAAAAAACTGAGACCTGAGGATTCTGTTGAGAAATTGCTTTGGATGTACAAACTGGAGCATTTTTAAAGAATCCTCTGCAGGTTTAAACATGCATGCATACATACATTATCATGTTGCATTACCGTCTATGAAAATATGGTCATTTTTTACAAATCGTGTACATTTCTCTTCTAATAAGCCTTGGGTTATTAAATCCCTCACTATGCAGGATTTCCCTGAAAAACAATCTCTAGAGTCACACAAAAATGATCCCCCGCAGTCATCACTTATGACCCACTAGATTTGTGTAGTGGTGATTTATCTGCAGAGACTCTGCCCTCTGCCTGTATTTTTATATTTTCCTCTTATTTTGCTGTAGTCGAGACGTTCCTGGGCACACGCTTAAGTGAGAGCGGGACCTTTGTAAAAAGGTAGCGTTAAGGTACCTCACCATAGGGAGCATGCATCCAAGACAGAGCTACAAAAATTGCAGACACAGCGCCAAAATACAAATACAGTGAGGCAAAACACCAAATGGACAAAGTTCGTTCCTAAACAAAGAATAAGTGCCAACTTCTGCGAAGCTTACCTTTAAACAATGATTAGATCAGAAGAAAGTAAGCTTTTATAAGGGGGACAGCACAACATGGAAGATAAACAAGAGATGATAACATGTGCTGTGAGTAATGGCATCAGATTGTAATGCAGAATAAAAAGTGTGTTGTGTTCAGATATGTCCGACGCCAAACTGTCAAATGAAGTTTTATCTAAGGTTTGATGCACACGATTTTAATCATGAACTCTCTTAGAACTGAGGCTGGGTAGAGGGCTGATTGATGAAGCCGCAGTGCGTAAATCTTTCAATCTTATCAAAGGAGAGGAAGAGTCCTGGGGGGTGAACTCCCGACAAGCTGTGCTACACAGCTAAATGTCATTTCATCTCTCAGTCTTCTCTGGAACTGCAGAAGGTCACTAGACTTCTTAATGTGGTTCCAGTCGTTGTATCCCAAAAGTCATTAAATGATTACCTTGCTTGTAATGAAAAATATTTAAGAGAGAGTTTAGCCATGACACAGAAGTCTGGACCCCCTCCAGTCAGCTTATAAGGCAAAAAACGAGGCTGAAGATGCGTGACGACTCTGCTAAATCTTATTTTGAGGCATCTGGAAAGACACAAAAAACAAGATTGCTCTTCACTAACAAATTGTATTCAGTCACACATGCTTACACATAGGCTGCTGTCATTTAGAACAAAGGTTTTAATTTTGTTTGTTGGTTAATTGATTTTTTGTCAGGGAGCAGAGGGAGACTTTGAGTGAATGGTTCTCTGTCTAGTACACTCTCATCCTCCTGCTCAGGGCAATCCTGTCTCCTAGGAATTATGTTTGTATATTACTGAAATGCTTTCATAATTAAGTTGTGGTGACAATTTAATCGCTGCCGTGATTATGTCCAGAGACACCGTTACTTTGAATTAATGAAACAATACATTTATGTAGCAGTGGATTTGCAAGGAGGTGGTTGGAGCTGATGGTGGACATACAGAGATCAGGACTGAGGGTTCATGTCCACGACAACGACAGCAACAAAAGCACGTATGTTAAGGTTAGGGAAAGACTGTGATTTTAGTTAAAGGGACGCTGTGCCAATTTTCAACCAGCTTTGTACCTTGACAGTGCTGGTAGTATGTGTAAATGAATGATGTTAAACTTCCCTCCATCTTGCCAGCGCACAGATCTCTGTTCAATGCCAGTGATTTTCGCTGGCTGTTTTGTGAATTTTCAGATTGTATCTCTGCATTTTTGTATGCCCACAATGGATGTATGAAGAGAACTGGGTACATAGTTGGAGGCAGGGCCCCTTCATTTCTATGAAAGTTGCTCAGTGGCGCCTGAACCTAAAAAAGCTCATTTTCTTTGGTATGAAATTACCCAGATCTTACACAGTGTGGTCTCAAAAAGCAAGCGCACTAGAGACTTGCAGCGGCTGAGCACAAGTGAGTGGCTAACTTCTGGTTTAGCACTCCGCTAACTTGTGCAGCTCTTCTAGACTTTTAAAATGTAATCGGACTGAATAGATAGAATAGATAAGCAGCCCTGTCTGAATACAACCCAAGACTCTACTAATGCTGCCTGTTCCTCGCCTCAAATGTTTTCAGGGACATATTTCAGCTCACTGTTTAACTGTTGTAAGAGATTGTTTGTTACCAGCCAGTCACCATATGATTTTCAGACCAGCCGTAACCAACTTGCATACGTCCCTCACCAGCTGAAGCGTTTATTGGTCCAGTGCGGTGCGGTGCATTCTGGTAGTTGTAGGTTTTTACCTTTGGATCAAAAGCAAATGCCACAGCCCCTTTTCTCCATTCTCTTTGGTCATGTAGCATCAATTTACATCTTTCTCCTGCACAGACAGCCCAGTTTTGTGAAAAGACCATCTTTCCAGCAGTGAAATACATCTTTAAATGTTACTAAAAATGGATAAATAAAAGTGGATAGGCTATTGCAAGATTACCTTTGTGGCAGTAAACAAATAAAATACGCTGGTGAACATTTTGCTGGTTCGACCAGTATCAACATTTCATTAATTAGCAACATTTCTTTATAATCTTATTAGAAAATGTAATTTGTGCCTTAACAAATGTATGTAATGTTGCAAATTAGTTGTATATAAACTAATTTCTGGGGGACAGGGCTGTTCAGGGTCCTTTTCCAACTTTTATTTATTTTGTCCACAGTTGTCAGACAATTATCTTATTTTATTACGTAATAAAGACAGCTATGCTTTTAAGTTTGCAGATGACTCTAATAAGTTGAAGTCAGCCTTCTGCACAATGAGGAACAGAGTCATGGCCCAGTGGTGAGAGAATTTGTCAGCTGGTGTGAACAGTCCTTCATATAACTGTATATTACAAACAGATACATGAGGTCTTCTATTCCATCGGATATCAGCTTTTTAAACAAACTGTGAATTGGCCTGTAACTGCAGGAGCTGTGGATGTAAAACAGTGCCTCCTGGTTTCAGAGGTTTTCAGGTTGTCTGTCTGTTGAAGTCTCGTGAACACAATAACTCAAGAACGCCTTCAGGGAATTTTTTACATTAAAAAAAAAAAAGGTTTTTGGCCTTTACTCAAGAATTCCTACACTAATTATAACAATTTTCACACATATGTCTAACAGGGTAAAATAATGAAGTGCTGACATTTTATATCCAAAAGGTCAAAGGTCAACTTCACTGTGACATCATGATGTTCTGCAAAAACA
>JAPZEB010000008.1:23693658-23704507 GCA_029783705.1 Chaetodon striatus | reverse complement strand
TGCTAGTGTCCTTGTCACTACTGGCAGCATGAGGTGGTGCCTGCAGCCCAGTCAGGTTTCACAGGTAGTCCAGCTCCTACAGGATGGCACATCCATATGTGTGGTCGCAAGAAGGTTTGCTGTGTCTCCCAGTACATTCTCAAGAGCATGGAAGCTGTACCAGAAGACCAGCCGTTACACAAGGAGAGCTGGAAAAGGCTGTAGAGAGGCATCAACCCAGCAGCAGAACAGGTATCTGCTCCTTTGTGCGAGGAGGAACAGGAGGAACACTGCCCGTGCCCTACAAAATGACCTCCAGAAGGCTACTGGTGTGCATGTGTCTGACCAAACTGTCAGTATACTCATGCAATTACTTATTTAATATTTACTTACTGGACATGAACATTGTATCAGTAATTGGAAATCCTTCTTTCAAATTGGGAAAAAAAATTATACCTTTACATAGTTTTTTTTTGCACCTTAACCCCTGCGTCAAAAAGGCTCTTTCACTGTGTTTTTTTCTAATTGACTGGAAACAGAAATACAAGGCAGATACGGTAGCTCATTACTTTTATGTAATTAAAATTCATTACATTGAACCATTCAGGATGCAGCAGAAGCAGCTGTTGACAGTTACACTGCAATTAGCCATGCAGCCGCTTAAGGGAGCACTGAGTGAGATCAAGTCAGGGGATTGTTCTGAGCCTTACCCCCTGACGACATTTGCTTCCATCTACAGCCCCCTGCTCAGAGAGAAGATCCACTGTGAGAGTGTTTGTGTGAATATGTATGTGTGGCCCTCTAAGCCCTTATCAAGGTCACCCACGTCCCTTCAGGACTACACGATTCAAAGAGAACTTTGACACACTTCATGCAGCACAAAACACAGGATAAACTGCTGATGACATCCAAGATTGAGAACAAATGAAAGAAAAAGAGAGCTTTAAGAAATGACAATTTAGTTTGGAGTACATGACATAGAACAACAAAAGGAAAGAGATGCAGAGAACGAGAGATAGATGAAGGGATAAAGGGAAGAAGAGAGGTGGGGTGATTGGAATACATCAAAGTTTACCAGCAAGGGATGAAGTGTGACTTAATGAGGGAGAGATGGCAAGAAAATGCCAACAGAGATCTGGAACAGAAGAAATGATGGAGAGATCAACTGACAGAGAAGCAGAGGACAGAGAAGGTGTGAGAGCAGAAAAACAAAGACTCTGATGAGAATGGAGAGGCATTTTGCTTGACAGTGAAGTGCAAGAGTGATACTACTGTGTAAGCGTGTGTAATGACTCAGAGAAGACTAAACACACACACACACACACACACAAGTGCTCTCTGGAGCTGAGTGCTTGTCACCACATAACCTCTTTCAAATGATTAATATCCCAAATTAAAAATGATAAATAGGGATGCACAATAATATCAGCGCATCATCATTATCGGCTGACATCGGCTTTAAAATGAAATATCAGAATTGGCCAACATGCTTTGTCTTCATTTGCACAATGAATGAATATTACATACATTAAAAAGTACTGTATTTCCTGTCTCCATCTGTCTGTGGGCCATCATGATAAGATGATAATATGATGTTAATTTCACTACAGAAGGGACTTGATCACTAAAATTAGGTGGGGAAAAAAGTGGATATATTGATATTAGTATCGGTTATTGGCCAAATAAGTTGTTGTATATTGGCATGTTGGATATCAGCAAGAAATGCATTATCATGCATCCCTCATGATTAATATCATTAGTGACTGGGACATCTTGTACAGCTAATGCTGCTGTGATCATATAGATGTGCTTTTCGTGACTATTAACTGTTTAAAATTTACTGCTTTCATTGTGTTTTTTTATTTATTTTTTTTATTTTAGGTTACAGGAAACACATGCAATGATAAGATTTTAAATATTCTAGATATTAAATATCTTCAAAATAATCTCTATGAGAATGAGTGGCGTGACTTGATCAGATGACAAACCATTCTGTCATGAACTCCTGGTGACTGAAGACTGACTGGTGACTGGCCTCTAGGAGCTTTTTAAGCCACTGTGGCTGTAAAATACCACAGGCTATGTGTGTTTTCATTCAGTATAGGTTATATAAAAAATTCTTCTTAAACACAATCATGGTGCTTTATTCAGGAAAATGCGTAGGTTTTGGTGCTGAACCGGAACTGGCATTTTCAAATAGTAATGGTATTTAACAGTATGCTAACAGCATACTAATCCTTCTAGATCGATTTGGAAACACGTGGAACACACCACCTGTTATACCTCAGACGGCATAACGTCATTATACCTCTTTCATCTCTGACAGCCATCTCAAAGCATTTGTTCTCCTAAGCGTAATAGTGATTAGCTTGCCTTGCTCCATTAGTGTATTTATTAAATAAAACTAGCCTACAGTTAACATCTACGCCTAAAAGATGATTTATGATTTCTTGTGACTCATTAACAGCCAGTAACACTTGAGGCAAACATTTTACATAATTCTGTATTAATTTTAGCTCCATGTTAAGTGAATAAACAGCTAATGCGCCGCTTGTTAGCCTTAGTAACATCAAGCGAAACATGACACCATATTATTAGATTATTATTATTCAATTATTAGACCTCAGTAATATCAGTATATCAAGTGGTAGTAAAACAAATAATTTTCGGCATTCATTTCATATGATATGAAAGAATGAAGGCAAATCAAAAACACGCTCATAATAGATGACTTAACACGATGTCCGATGTACTAATTTAATTCTGCCATCTAGTGGACACTTGTCCGATGTATACGGAATACTATTTCATCAGTTTCCCCTCCAAAACTGTTGAAATGGTTGCACCCGATATTAAATGTCTTCAGACGTCAGAAATGTACTTGCATTTGGCACATTTAGATGTTAATTTTTTACAGATGTTTATTATTATTACAAACGTCAAAACAGACGTGTAGAGCCACATGGCTTTCGATATTTTCTCCATCTGTAATTTCAACCCACACTTTGTTTTTTGTTGACAACCGTGTGGTTTTTATATGTGAACAAAATGATCTTTGATCTCCTGCAGTCTGATTGGATGGCAGCAGATTGACGGTGCGCACTTTTTAAATAATGGGGAAAGTTATCAAGTATGTTCAAGTCAACAGGTTCAAGTCTCAGTGAAGTCATGTGTCATTGGTGTTTAATACTAAGTCGAGTTACAAGTCATCTTTGATTTTGTCAAGTCAAGTCTGAGGTCATTAAATTTGTGACTTGAATCTGACTCGAGTCCACACCTCTGTCAGTATTTTCCAACATATAGTAAGCTGTTCACCTTTTTACAGAGAAAGATATGAACTGGTTTTATAGTCCAACAGATAAAATTTTACAGCTGCTACATCTCACCGAAAAGCACAGAGGGCTTATTTCATGCCAGCTACCTTCACTTCTGAGGGTGCTGCTGCGACACTGATCTACAGTCAGTTTTACACACTACTCTCCCAGTGGAGAAGATTTAATGGGCATGTAAGCTGATTGTAGATCGACGACTGAGCTGATACTCGGAGCTTGTCTGTGCTAACTTGCAGGGGTTAATTTAATGCCATCAGGGGACGGGAGGTGTTGTATCAGTCAACAGATAAAGATGTATCAGATCAATACAGTAAGCTCTGCCTGCAACATCCCCCCCCGCCGGCACATGTATGTGATCTGTGTCACTGTGGTACGATGGCGTGGTTTTATAGCCAGACTCTGCGTGGGTATTTGTGGACAAGCTGGCCAGGGAGCAGCTCTCAGCATCAGGGGGAACCAATGTCAGTGAATCAGTCGGACTTCAGAGAGCGTGTTTATCAGCATCTTGAAAACCACACTGACTTTATTTTTCAGTTCACTTGTGTTTTTAGTTCTCTCCTGCTGAGTCTCCTTAATGGGTCCCTGCTGGCTCGAATTCACTTCTCTGTCTGTTCTCCCGCCCCGACCCTGTCTCTCTCCTTCTCTCCCCTCACTCCCTCGCTCCATCTCAGGCCATCTACAAGATGGTGTCATCTGTGATGAAGATGCCAGAGGATGAATCCACGCCAGAGAAGAGGACGGATAAAATCTTCAGACAAATGGACCTCAATAATGATGGTGAGAGGAGGAAATGGCAGCATGGAGGGGTGGGGTGAGGAATGGGTGATGAATGTGACAGCTTATAGTTAATAATCTTTGAAATGTGTTCATTTCACTGGAAACTGATTATTGAGAGAAAACAGGACTGCATATATTAGTTTTTTGTGTGATATAACACAAATTTCCCACTGCCCATATACAATAAAAACGTCCCCAGTTACAACATAATATATTCTGCTGTGTACTTTCACATAACACATCTCTGTGAAAAAAAAATCTAATAAACTGTACAGTGAATAGCAGAAGAAAGAAATGCAACAAGCCTAAAGTTAACGCTGATTAAGGGCTTTTTTCCTCTTCAACCAGGCTTTCTTCAAATAAGTGGCTGCTTTAAATGTTTTGTGTGTGAAAAGCCAACTCTTATCCAACTAATGGTAAACGGTAAATGGGCTGCATTTATCCAGCACTTCTCTAGTCTTAGCAACCACGCGAAGCACTTTACAACACAGGCACCACTGACCCCATTCACAAACACATTCATCTGCTGATGGCCGAGGCTACCGTACAAGGTGCCACCTGCTCATCAGATAATCATTCACACGCACTCACACACTGATAGCACAGCTATCGGAGCAGTTTGGGGGTCAGTATCTTGCTTACACTTCGACTTGTAAACTGCAGGGACTGGGGATCAAACCTCCGGCCTTCAGATTGGAGTACCACCACTCTACTTCCTGAGCCAAAGCAAAATACAGCATGCTGAAAACCATGTAGTTCGAAGAAAAAGAACAATAGAGCTCTGAAAATGGTTTATATTATTGAGTCAGGCTTTTCTTCATCTAGACCAGGGGTCGACAACCTTTACTATCAAAGGGCCAAAAAAGAAAAGAAAATCTATCTTGAGCTTCAGAACATATTTGAGCCCTGTGACAGCCCTCTTACCTTCCTGCTTGGGCTGTCTTTCCCTTTAAGGAGAGAAGCAGGACTGACTGATGAATTCATTTCAGGTGTGCTGCTGCTCCTCAGCTATATAAGCTGCTGCCGTCAGTCAGTCAGTAACTCTCACCCTGGGCACATGGCTTGTTGTTTGGTTCAGGTTGTTCTCTTTTGTGTTTATTTCCCTTGTTCATTTTACTTCACCTTACACGCAACACACTACTGAACTTACTGATTTACATACTTTATATTGCGTTTAGTTAAATTTACTTTTTGTTAAATAAATATTAAGTAAAGTCATGTGTGTCCTCTCCTCTTTGTCCCTCCTTTGGGCCGGGCTGTGAAAAAGTGGGGGCTCGTCCTAAAAGTTGTAATTTAGTATTTTGTAAGTTCCCAAAGAGTATGGTGTTTACTCATTTGGTTGATTTGTACAAAATAAAAGTATTGTTGGCGAGTGGCACACATGTTGGTCCGGTCATGTAGGTTTTGACATGTTTCACTTTTGTTTTGTTTTTTCTGAAATGAAGCGACCAATGAAATCTTGCAGACTAACAACCTTTCTGGTTCGACTAACGTTTGGTCGACTATTAGGGGCCAGCTGTAATAAATTTGTCATGTTTTTCATGACATTACTTTCATGATTCAAAGCCTGCACACCCATACTTCAAATATTCTGTATTTAACACAGGTAGAAATGGAAAATAGCTGATTAAGGAAGAACGTTAACATACAAGATTCATGTGTTCATCAACATAGAGGCCTTTAAATGAATCTGCCTTGTTCAGCTTTTGTGATCCAACATTAAATTGATAAGAGCTGTGGGTAGATGAAGAATTCCTAAAATGAATAATTTTAGTTTTCCTCTTCTTCAGTCTCCATTTTTGACACCATAGTGACTTTATTCAAGGAGACATTTTGTAGTCTGCATGTAACAAGGGTCATAATCCTTCAAAATAATGGCTTTGTTCTTGTTTTCTCTTTCTACCCTGCAGGCAAATTGTCCCTGGAGGAGTTTATCAAAGGTGCCAAAAGCGACCCCTCCATCGTCCGGCTACTCCAGTGCGACCCCAGCTCGGCCTCCCAGTTCTGAACCCCCCGCCCTGCTACGACCCTTTCCTCCTCACCCTCTCTGTTGCTATTGAAACAGTCACTCAAATCAATGCATGATGGTTCTCGTCTCTCATATCATCTCTTTTTTTTTTTCTTTTTGGTTCATTGTTGTGTGCAAGGATGGAGGAGGGATTTTAAGGAGGATAAGAAAAGCCATCACTATTATTTTACTTTCATTTTCATATTTGGGAAAGATGAAGGGACATGCATACATTTAATGATCGGTTGACGGTGGCCTCCACTTATGTTCCCGAATATCTCTCTCTCTCTGGAACGACGGATTTCCAGGAGAAAGTGTGGATTTTTGCAGGGCGGGGATGGCTCAGTTTGTCCTCCAACACATATGTATATCATGTATATACTGTACGTCTATGTATATCATAAGATGAAGTTTGTCTTCATGTATGGTGCACACTCTGGCATTGAGAGGCAGTATTATGTAGCGTAGCTTCCTGGTGTGATCTGGACGGGTGGGCGGGATGAAGGTGGGTGGGAGTGGGGGGTTATTGGGATTTTACTGCTATATGATCTTTCGCTGAGAAAAAGAAGGCCTAAGATCCCATTAGCTTTTTATTGATATCTACTGGCATGTTGTTAATTTTTAAATGTTTTTTTTTTTTTCATTTGTACATATTGTTTTCCTCCTTCATGTTGTTTTATTTATTCATTTTTATTCTTAATATCGTGCTTTTACTTTGATATGTTGTTAAGATGACCGTATTCCAGTTTACAGTGACAGAGAGAGAGAGAAAACGTGAGTTAAGATTGATCTCTTCAGGATTTGTCTGAGTGGAAGATTGTGAAACTCTAGTGACGTAAGGGGATCCTGCAATGCGTTTGATCAACGACACCAGTAGCACATATCGTTTGAGCCGCCATGTGTTTATAAAGTATGGCTGTGCATTTGGTGTGAATGCGTGTGTGTGCATGTGAATATGCACTGTGTGCTCGAGGCTAACTTTTACAGTATTATCATGTTGTGTTGTTTCTTAATTTGTAAGTATTTTAAAGTTCTTTAACAACGAGCAGTAAACTTAAGATAGTCGTAACCTGTCACTATACTGCATGATCCTATGAACTGACAAAAATCCACAAAAAAAAACAAAAACAAAAAAAAAACAGTTAACGCACAGCAGTATCTTTTTGTAGCTCTGCAGCCTCCTCAGCACTGTACCAGGCAGAAATGATTGAGTATTTGTCTTGCTTTGGGACAAACCCTCCCGCCCCCTCGCCGCCCTCCCCTCCCTCTCCCTCTTTTCCTCTGACAGACAGAGAACTCACTAAGGGCTCGTTCATCACTCTCTAGCTGAATGCTTTTATAACCTCCTGGATTAGTCTGCTTACAGAGCAGTTAGATGAAGGGACATGTTTCCTGAGATAGGAGCAAGTGCTCATACTTGTTCTGGCTTGAGTTTTCAGGGTTTCCAGACATATGTCGTATTGTGACAGACAACAGTGGCTGTGTTTACATTAGCACCGATAGAAATCCTTAATTAATTATTATTTACCAAATATTCGGAGCACCAAGAAAGTGGAACATTTACAGAGTGTTCACACCAAACATGGAGTGAGATTTTCATGCATACAAAGTTAATACAAAGACGTGAACAGATGTGAATTCGTGCTGGACAACATAAATGACATGAACGAAATTCGCACCATTAGCACGTCCGTGCGAGTTGAAGATTTTCAACAGTAACAGTGACAGTAACATTCAGGCAGCCTATCGAGCCCTGATGGAGCATGATGGGGCTTTCACACCACCATGCAGTAACTCATCGCCTCTAGTCATTTCAATGAAGGGAAGGTGGCGGAGGGAGAGTGGTTTCAAACACAGTGGTAGGGGTATAAAACAATTGCCACCCATGTGAACGTGCGCAGATTTTGTCCTGCTGTGCAGACATGACTGTATTGAACCTCTAGCAGTTGCCGCCTGGCTTTGGCCGATCAAATAGCAGGCATCGCAGAAGCAGAAAGCAAACTAGATGAAGGAGATGATAATGCTGGTGTCTGAATACTCAGAACTACAGCACTAGCCACCAAACGTTTGGATGGCCGGTATATTGTCTAAATATGTAGAAATCTTTAGTAGGTTTGAGTGATTTCGGCAGTACTTTACTACGAACCAAGTTTACAAGCTAGCGCTAGCTTAAGGGCGAATATTTGCTAGTTGTGAAATACTCCACATAACACTTCAGCATCTGTATTCGTAACCCAAAGTGAAAAGTCTTTGCATTTAGTGTGAACCACCTATTACAGACATGACATCAAATCTCAGTAACATATGCTTTAAAAAAAAAGCCTCCATCTAAAATACCGTGAACATGTGAACATAGCCACTGGTTGCAGGAATACCAGCACTACTCCCATTAACAACAGAAGGCCCCCATTGTCAGATCACTATTGCCATCTTCTGGTCTGGAGGTTAAACACAACACAAATTCTGTTTGTGAAGAAGAATTGGGCATGTTTGGAAAAAAGCAGTGAAATTGCAGATAATTGTACATCATTCTTTTAGGAGGGGACCTTCAGGTTCTTTACTTTTATAGGCTGATAAGTATAATGTTTAAGTGTTTTCTGTATTTAAAAGTGGTGGAATGTAACTAAGTACATTTACTTAATTGCTGGAATAAGTACAGTACTAAGGTACCTTACTGTACCCTTTCATTTTATGCTACTTTATACTTCTCCACTACATTTCAGGGGCAAATATTGTACTTTTTACTGCACTACATTTACCTGACAACTGTAGCTACTAGTTAAGATTTTACACTCAGAATATATCAGTTTATAAAGTATGTTGTATTGTTATAGATTAAACTGCCCCAAATTATATAAATGGGTTTAAATTAGCTCTGACCATAAGGTTCAGTGTTTGTTCCATAATTGTATTCGTGTGTTAGAAGATCCTTTTGAAATGGCACACTGAAACGCTTCATTGAAATCCAGACTAATGCAATTATTTCAGGCTGGTTAGCAGCTCCATAGAGGAGGGTTAGACAGGCTTCACTTTACACACTGTAGAAAGTGAGGAATAAAACCCTGGCACAAAATGATTTCTCTGTCTGCCACGTGAGATAAAAATAACTGAGTGGGATACATCTCTATAGCAAGTCAGAGAAGAGCCTCTGTCACACCAGACTTAACATGAGATTTTTCAAAAATGGCCAATATCAGCCCAATATGTCCGTTGCCCAACATCTCACTACCTCACAAATTGAACTATTGTGTGCAGTGGTGGCAAAATGAACTACCAATGAGAGCCGTGCTGGTGCAGCTGCATCCACACGACATTAGGACTGACCTAACTTGTACCAAACATTTGCACAGGAGCTTCCTAACCAGCCGCACCTCTGCTTTTGGGGATCCTTTAGTGTCACTGCCTTCTGCTGGTAGGATAAGGAACAACAGTTGCTAACCCCTGATCGACTACAGTTTAACCCTTTTCTATTCTCACTGCCTCTGATGAACTGGTACCTTGTGTTGGATAAATACACCCCCTTTCTTTCTTTCTCCCTTCCTAACCTCCCTTTCCTTCCTGTTTTTCTGTTGCATGAAAACCTCACGTGAGGATGACATGTTTGTTCCGTTGGACCTGAAATCGAAATATACCTATGTGTTTCAAAGCTGCACGTGTGGACTGTTTCCTCATTTCTGATTATTTGTAAGGAATGCATTAAGGAGCCAAGCAGACAAGGCTAACGTCTGGTCTGACAGCTGAACAGTGCTGTCATGCACCTGAGTCTTGCAGCCTGTCAGGTACACTGTAAGTCCTTATTAACATACTCCTGACAGGACGTGGGTGACAGTGTTTGCACCGGCCTGTCAGGATGTCTACATGTGTGTCTGAGTGTAACCAGTCATTCCTGTCAGGCCACTACAGCTGCTGCCGTTACCGCATTTTAAACTGAGGTGTTTTCGGTCACAAAGTTCAGCTACAAAACACAGAAGAAACATGCAGAATTTTGGATAAAAACTTTATTTGCTTGTTGACTAAAGTTAATAAATACAAAAACTGGCAGTTTTTCTTGAAACAAGTGACTCTTGACCTAACGGCAGAATGCACACACACACTTGTTTCTCAATTATTCAATCAGGCAATAAAAACACATAAAAGCTTGGAGGCACACCCACACACACACTTCACACTGTACGTCATCACACGTGAGAACCTTTCACCGGTCCTACTGCCTCTATGATGTGTGTAAACTCATACATTAATGAACACTTCCACATTTTAACGCTTTTTTAAAAGAGAGTTAGACGAAAAGATTAATACTACTCTCATACCAGGAGATGATTAGCTTAGCTTAGCATTAAGGCTGATAGCAGGGAAAAAGTCTGACAATGTCAAGTTAAAGAGTATACCTCCTGGCAAATAAAACAAACAAAAGCCTAAATGTTAAGATGACAAGTTGTGGTTTTATGGGAAGTTACTTGCTGTAACCATCTCTTGGTGACTAGAGACTAAAGCCCAGTTCAGACCAAAGATTGGCGACAAGGAAACCATTTTAGAACTTTGCAGGGAAAAGCTGCAGCAGAGTGAACTGTCTGAGCTCGACTCAAGCCGGCTGATGATGTCATCTGCAACTAAGCTGATCAAAGCTGCTGGTTTTAGGTATTCAGAACGTGAAGCATGTCACTAGTTTCTACAGCCAATCGGTTCAGAGTGAAGTTTGCAGGTCAAGTCAAAATTACTGCAGACGACATGCTCACTTGCTGCTGCAGGTGCT
>JAPZEB010000008.1:23669765-23683417 GCA_029783705.1 Chaetodon striatus | reverse complement strand
GTATCGTGATGTCAGGATTATTATTCATATAGTGGCTTTGCTGTTGTAAAAATTACTGCTGCTGCTCTGAAGACAACATTTAGATATATGTAAAATATTCAATAATCCTGTTCTGAATTCATTCTATATAAAGTAATGTATTTCCTAAAAAGCTATTATTTAAAATGAAAAAGAACGAATAAGAGCATTGATAAAGTACCGAATCAAGCGGCGAGACGCGGACAGGTCGCCAGGCTATCACAGGGCTGACACACAGAGACAGACAACCGTTCATGCTCACATTCACAGTTTAGAGTCACCAATTAACCTAATGTGCACGTCTTTGGACGGTGGGAGGAAGCCGGAGCACCTGGAAACCCACGCTGATGGAGGAGCTCCCCCACCCCAGGTTCGAGCCTCCCACCCTGGGTTCAAACCAGGAACCCTCCTGCTGTGAGGCCACAATGCTAAGCACTTTGCAGCTCTTGAGAAAAGTAGTAGTATCCATAAAATCTCAGTGATACTCATCCCTAGCAGTAGTGGTACCACCTCCAGTGCTGGCAGTACAGTTCACCTTAATGTGTCACCAGTGAGCGATCATCATCGAGCATCATGACATTGGTATGGGGGAGTGGCGAGTTTGTGGAGAGCATGAGAGTAAGAGAAAATGAAAGGCAAAAGCCACGCGGTTTATTTGTGATTTCTCATTAGCTCTACTTCTTGTTTGTAATAAATCCAATAATCATAAAAGATAATACTGTGGGGTGGGGTGGGGTGGGGGGGCATCAGGGGAGGCTTGCCTCGGGCACTGAATGTGCTAGTTTCGGCACTGACTGTGTAGTCTTCTTTACTCAACACATGTAAAGTAACTCAGGACACACTGTGCTTGCTCATGCCAGTTAGCATTTCACAATAAACCTAAATCTTACATTTTGCAGAACACCTGTAAATCAAATGAAATCCGAAAAGTAACAAACTAAAACACTGAGCTGGATTTACTGAGTTCCCCCTCTGTGTCTGTGTTTGTATGCCACACAGGACTCAGCTCCATTTGAACCTGCTGCTCCCATCCTCACATGACAGGATGGTTTCACCACTCAGTATCTGGTGAATTGTCTTTTCTTCTTGACTGAGACAAACCCATGCAGAGCAAAGGTGACACACCAGCCTTCACACTGTTCAGCCTCACATCCTCCAGCCATGTGGAACAAAGGATGAAGGTTCAGAATCATCAGGAGAACAATTTGCAGTTTCATTTCTCATTTAAAGTAGTGGAAAATATCAGGAACACGACTTTGATACAGGGGTTGCTGAAATTGCTTCAGCCTGCTAGGAAACCAATTTTTAACTTTTGAATGGATTTAGACAAAATAATAAAAAAATATGTTGAATTGATAACTCAGTTTTAAAGCTTTCTCCCCAAGACATCACAGCTCATCATCTCCAGACCGGTGTGCCACACCACACCCAAACAAACAATCCGAAAGTTTCAAACAGAGTGAAACAAACACGTGTCTGCAGTTTACACACATTTACATAAAGCTCACAGGCATGTCCATTACCTGAACCGGCCATCTCTGTCAGGTCACCATTCGTTTCAACTGACGGTGGTCTCGTGTGTGAGGTTTGTCAGCGTCTCCTCTTCTCTCCAAACGAAGCACCTTCCTCTTGTCAGTCAGTCAGTCAGTCAGCAGGACGCACAGACTCCTCTGCGCTTTGATTTTTCAAAATAAAATCCGATTTATGCAAAAAATGTATCACTAAAAGTGTATTAAACTTCACAAACACTGTATTGTACTTTTCAGAATATCTGTTAGATGCTGTTTGAAGAGTTTGATAACTCCCGTTAGCTCAGTTTCCTCCGGCAATGTCCTGCAGTAGGTGAAAGTTAGGAAAATGGAGAGAACTGAGCTGATAGTGTAAATGTTTAAGCAAAATTACACAAGTTAAGATTATGTCTGGGTAATAATCTGTTTCAAATTAATACTAAAAATATATTTTTAACTCCCTAATTGCTCCTAACGTGCACTTTGACAGTTATTTCAACTGTAAGAATGAATTTCAAACTTTTATTTTGAAAACAAAGTCGCTAATTTACCTGTTGTCTGTTTAATTTCGGAAACCTTGATCACAGGCCTGCACCTGTTACTTAGCCCCTCCCACCTCGCTGTTTGTGTTTGTTTGTTTGTTTGTTTGTTTTGTTTTGTTTTGTTTTGTTTTGTTTTCCCATGGTATTTCCGAGGTAGTAAAAAATGTGGACTATATATGAACAAACATGGCTACACTGCAGTCAGCTGACTTTATTTATGAAGTTTGTTTGATTGGTTTTTTGTTTGTTTTTCTATATTAAAATTATTTTTTGCTAAATGTGATACTTGAGGACAGTGAGCTAATATGCTACCTATGGTGCCAACAACTGGACCAAAGCTGGAAAAGACTAATAACTGTGTGTGTGTTTTTTTTAAGATCTGATCACATTACCAAAGATACCAAAGAGTGCCACAGAGGATATAGTTTAGGATTATTGTAGGAATGTATAATACAAATAGCAATACAAATAATGTACAATCACAAAAAAGGGAACTCTGGGAGAAATCAGTCACGTTGTCTGAAGGCTTTACAACTTTCACATGATAGTGTAGTATGGCTTTGCTGCCACCAGGTGGAGAAATGGCGCCATTAAAGCAGGAGAAAGTAAATCTCACTCACGAACATGTGTTTGCTGTAGTTTTATTATTTAGTTGAAAGCAAAAATAAACTCAAATTTCAGTACTTTGATACTATTTTTAGGCAATACAAGAAATAAACAATGTCAGTTTGGTTGGCTTTGGCAGACTATAAAGTGGGAGTTGTAGGAGTTGGGTTTTTTTATCAGCTTTTGTCAATAATGTTTGGATCATTTTGTACCCAACACATCTTGGAACATCACATTGTGGTTTTTCAGATTAATTTTAAACATGTTGCATCCACCATCTAGATTTTTATTGGTTCAGTTTAATCTGCTGCACCCATTTGAATCTGCCCTGCACGCTGTCGTTTCATTAAAGATGTCTGTGCTGAACACACATTTGACAAAGTTCTCACTCAAAAAAATAACCTGAATACATGCAGGTGATCGGTTTAATACGTACATGTGATTTCCAAAACTTTTCATAAAGGGAGAAAATAGGAATATGTGGCACAGAAAATTTCGTCATTGCCATGATGACAGTGGTCACAAATATGAGCAATCCTTCTATTCTTCATTTAATAATGATTGATTAGTTCATGATGTACAGCAGCTCAAATTATTCAGTCTTCATTTGGCGCTGAAAATGTATTACACTTGTGGAAAAATAATTCTAATATCATTACAGAGCATAGGATTGTTTGTGCCAAAATACAATATATTTATATTACATATAAAATTATATATAAAATTACTTTTTGAATGAAAATACCCTCAATGGGGAAAAGGATCGCCATATTGTGAGTAAAACAAATATTTGTTTATACTTGGTTGCCAGCTATGATGTAAGAGATGACTTGCAGCCATCAAAGTCCATGCTCGGGTGGACCTTTCTCGATGAAGTATGGACGCTGCCTTGCTGTTTGAGGTTCACCACCCGAGCAGCAACCAGATAGAAAATCTCACAGATGTTGAGCACCACACACACGACGGATGCTCCCACCATGAAGTAGGTAAAAATGGTCTTCTCAGTAGGCCGGGATATGTAGCAGTCCACCAGGTTAGGACAGGGACTGATGTCACATTGGACCTTCCTGGGCAGCTTGAAGCTGTCGTAGATGTAGTGAAGCACGTAGAGGAAAGTTATTTCAAAGGTGGTCTTGATGAAGAGGCTAATCAGGTAAGTCCACCACAGACCGCCATGCTTTTGGCCGGGGTTGTCGTACAGCCGAGTGTTCTCGCCGTACTTGGCTCTGTACTTGCGTTCCCGCTCCTCACGGTAGGCCACATGCAGCACCACCATGAAGGAAGGGCAGGTGACGAAGATGAGCTGGAGAGCCCAGAGGCGGATGTGGGAGATGGGGAAGAAGTAATCGTAGCAGATGTTGGTGCAACCTGGTTGGCGGGTGTTGCAGTCGAAGTGTCCCTGATCGTCACTCCAGACCCGTTCGGCAGCCACCACGAAGACCAACACCCGGAAGACGAAGACCACTGATAGCCAGATTCGTCCGAAGGCAGTGGAGTACTTGTTGACTCCACTAAGAAGACCCTGGAGAAATTTCCAATCCATGAGTTCAGCAAAGTTTGGCTTCTTTTGATCCGGGACTCTTCAGAAGTCTGTCTTTAAAGTTGCAGGAGGTAGATTTTAAAAACTGGAGAGCTAAAACACAACAGAGAGGCAGAGTTAGGCAGTCATCCAAAGAAGGTTTTTAAAATACAAAAATATATATATAAAATCAACCTTAATTTAGTGAAATACTCTCTAACCTGTTCCAAATATTTCACTGCACATTCTCGATAGTGGTTCTCTTTTCCAGTCACACCATTTCTTTGACAGCTGTGGAACCTTAATCCCCTCCTAAATCTCACCGTTAAAACATTTTTACTTACTTACATAGTTTGGCACTTTAAAGAAAGATGCCTTTAATAATTGATGAAACACGTGTTCAACACATAAAACCTTCTGCAGCGCAGAGGAACACTTGGCTTCAGGCTTTAGGAAAGTTTAAGTCGAAGCTTGAAGGTAGAGTTTGTTAAATGTTCTCTCATCCTGTCTCTGAATGTCCAGTGCTACCCTTAACTTTAATGTTCTTAGATTTGCAAACTGAATAACTCATGAGTGAAATTTCTTGGCTTACCTTAAGAAAAAAAAATCTTCCACTTAGTCTATCATGTCCCCTGTCTGGGAAATAGACTATGGGAATGCGTTCAGCAGGCAACCTCTCCTCCACAGTGGCTCTCTGATATTGACCGGTCACAAGAATCCACTCTTGGCCATAATCGGGAGGTGTGGCCAGTCTTGGCATCCGCCCAGAATTTACCTCTACATCTCCCACTACTTCTTGTCAGCATCAGTTTATCTTAAAACTGACACTTAAGAGTCCAAGAACTCCAAGAACTGATGACGAGTTACGCTTATTTTGAAGTGGTACAAAAATAAAAACATCCAGGAAACAACAAAAGACAAATCAGTGGTTTGACCGAGCAAAGAACTCAGTTGACTCAGTGTGACTTTGTGCAAACTAGTAACGGTGATACGGTATAATAAATAACAAGCAGACCTTACTACACCCCTTTTAGGCGTGTTTGTCCACTCTGATCACCACATTTCTTAACATGTGACGTGGTATCAGCTCCATTAGGCAACCCTGATGTGGAGATATGTGCTTTTGTAGCCTTTGAATAATCAGAAATTAAACATGGCCAACACCTAGCGTTTGTTTGTGCAAGCTCTCTGAAACCACAGGCACTAAAATACACTCGAGATACGGAGTGCCAATATCGTAAAATCAGATATGACAAGCGTTTGCATGTTAATTATCTCAGGTAACAATGTGCCACAGTCACTGCCTTATTAGTACACTCAGTTTTATGATAGAGTCCTTTACAAATCTGCTCTCTGCTGCTCTGGAGGTATGCAGGATGTGGTTAATTGTCGTCAAAGTGGGACTTGAAGGAGTGGTGATTTTTATCAACTTTTGTCAATAATATTCCTCCCATCAGTCCGTGTGTGGATCATTTTGTACCCAAGACATTTTGGGACGTCACGGTGTGGTTGTTCTGATTAATTTTGAACATGTTGTAATCCAATCTAGATCTTTATCGGCTCACTTAAATCTGTACTACTGCACCCAGTTGTATCTGCCCTGCATGTTGAAGGTTCACTGAAAATGTCTATGCTGAACACACATTTGACAGAGCTCTCATTCAAAAAATAACCTGAATGATACGCAGTTTAATTCGTAGGATTTCCAAAAGTTTTTGTAAAGGGATAAAATTGGAATATGTAGCAAAGCGAATTTCACGGAATGATTGTTTATTTTAGAAAATACTGTCTTCGTTTATTGTTTAAATTTGTGACATTATGGGTGCTCATACAAAAGTACTTCCTTGTTTCTGCAAATGTACACACACTGCAGCTCTCACATCTCAGAGTGGGTAAAACAATTTTATTTTGTAGCTGTGCAGACAACAAAATTATCTAATGTAACAAATAAACATATAATAGTAAAAGTACAGTCAATCACCTTTTATGTGCATCAGTCATTTTGGATCACAAACTTTTAAAAAGGCAACAGTATGATGGGACAAACATATTACATAGTTGTGATGTAAAAAAAAAAGACGACCTCTGTAAACAAATGTGGCTAACAGTACAATCGCTACCAGACTTAGCTCTATTCTCACAGGTCAAACTCATTCACAAGGCACATGTATCTCAGGAGACTGCTATGCTGTACGCTGGGGCTGAACTCTCTTTTGCAGCTTCTGCGTTGCAGTTGTCGACCATCTTTGCCTTATCCGGCAGCGGCTCTTTGAACAGAGAGTTCTCCCTCCCAACTCTGGTCATCATGAAGGAGTTTTCTCTCTGCGAGCTCTGTCCTCCTCCGCAGCACTCCCAGAACCTCTTCCCACACAGGTAGAGGACCTCGCAAAGAGTGAGGAGGATGCACACAAAGCTGGTCACCACCATGAAGACGGTGAATATTTTCTTCTCTGTCGGCCTGAAAGACACACGGTCAGAGAAGATTAATATTTATTGACTGCATCAGAGGAAAGTGGAGGTCAGAGGCCACATTCAGCCATTTAGATTCCAGGATCTTAAGAACCTAGGAGGTACTCTTACCTGGCGATGTAGCAGTCCACCACATTGGGACATGGCTCTATGCTGCATTTCACCAACGGTGGGAAGAACGTGGCCTCGTAGATGTAGAACAGCAGGAAGATGAACACACCATCCACCATCATCTTAAACAGCAGGCTGAGGAAGTAGGTCCACCACAGACCCCCTCGCTTCTTCTCCATGTTATCATACAGAGGGGCGCAATTCTCTCCGTACTTCAGCCGATGTTTGCGCTCACGTTCCTCTCGGTAGGACACGTGGAGCGTCACAAGAAGGGACGGGCAGGTGACAAAGATCAGCTGGAGAGCCCAGAGCCGGGTGTAGGAGATGGGGTAGTAGTGGTCGTAGCAGACGTTGTGACAACCGGGCTGCCGGGTGTTGCAATCAAAGTCCTTCTGCTCATCACCCCAGACCTTCTCGCAGGCCACCAGGAACACCAAGAGCCTGAAGATGAAAACGATGGCGAGCCAGATGCGACCGAATGCTGTGGAATACTTGTTCACTCCGCTGAGGAGGCCCTCGAGGAAGGCCCAGTTCATGATGTTGTTTCAGATGTTGGGTTGGACCACCTCGAAATAAAAGAAGCCCCAAAAAGGCCCCTAAATGTGGCAGACACTCTGCAGAGTGCTCAAATACAGATGGCTTGGATACAAACTGAACTGAGCACACCAGGCACAAAGGCTCTTTAATATAGCGCTTATTACTGCTGCCTTCTTGGCACGGGTTGAAGGGGAGGGAGGAATGTTAAACAAAGCAAACATAGACTCATTCTTCATGCTGTAGTCACTGGTGTTACTGGTGATAGCAAACACCTTGATAAAGGAGAGAGACAGAGAGAGGCAGGGACATTGCTAGACACTAATTCACACATTAACCAAATACTGTTCAAGTTAAATACAAGACATTTAAATTAATACTTCGACCTGAATCAATCGAACCTGTTCGTCCTCTCACCTGTCCTATTTATCAGTCCAGATCATTTTGGTGTGAGATGCAGAGTGTTGGAGAAATCGGCCGTAACAACGTCTGTGGATTATCTTAGTAACTGGGTCATGATTTTTGGAAAGAGACGTTGCTGTTGAGTTTTTCAAATGTATTTTTGTTTTGTACTTTGAGCACCACAAGCTGAGTGCCATCTAGTGCCATTATATTAGAGAGCAGGCAGACATCTCTACTGCTGATATCTCCAACACTCGACAACTCAGTCAGATCAGTCTAGATTGATAAACAGCACAACAGGTAAGAGGAAAAATATGTAATTTTGATTTTAGTGTGAATGGTACCTTTAAAGACGGTAGGGTGAAAAGATAAATACCACTCAAGCTACAGCATGAACTGACCTGGCCTGACTCTGTCCAAGGTAAAAATGGTCTGCCCACCAGCACCTCTCACTGGTAGGCAGGGTTTTTTTTTTTTAGCAGATAATTGATATTAATTCAGTCTTTACACAACAGAGTCAAATATAATTACCTTTCTGAGGACATCAACACAGCTGCCCTGCAGCACATATCAGAAACTAATTCATAACATGCTTGAACTGTTTCAGTTCCAGATGGTGGAAAAAAGCTAAACTTTTCACCTTTTTTTGAAATATATTTTCCAGAGTTGAGGAGGTGGTCCACAGCTTGGCTCAGCGTCTATACAATGGATGATATCTGGAAAGAGGTATCTACATCCACATCAGCCAGAAGACAAAGTATTCCTTTGGATTCAGACCATCTAGACTGTGTGTGTCTGTAGCCTCTCTGTGTGAGGCTGGACAATTAAATCTCGGTGTATCAGATTTCTCAGCAGCTGATGTTCGCTCTCTGCAGCAGCAGGCTGTCTGCAAGGTGCAAAAATGCAGAGATGCAACTGAGGTTGTCTGCAGCCTCGGAGAGCGGTGGGCCCAATGTGACCTCCAGCCCTGACAGCTAACTATAAGACATGTTGTCCAGCTATGGGGACCAAGACAACAGGACATGATATCAGTCAGACATTGGAGCAAAATCACATCACACAACGAGCTGTGTAGGTTGAACCCACCTGTTAGAAAGATGCTGATTGCTTGCTCCACTGTCGGCTTCAGAGGCTTCAGAGGGCCACACCACATCACTTCATTTTATTCTGTGAGGCACCCAGATCGTGCAGTGGAAATACCAGCCCAGGCACCACAAGCAAACACCGGCATTATACAAATCTGCAAACCACGGTTACGTTACATTTGTACATTTCATACATGTCAGCATTTTTAAAGTGACTTAGTATATGAGCTGACTTTGTAATCGGGAAATGGGGGAGATGCTGGATGGCATGACACTTCGACGAGATGCCTGCCAAGCTGCAGACCACCACTTCAGACCAACAAACAACAAAACTGGTTGTGTCTTAGTGAGTCATTGCTGCATTTTCAGCAGCTTTTTAGCAACCACACCTGGGTGTTTTTTTAGCCACATTTTGCTGCGTTTCCACTGAGAAGTGGTCATTTCTCCAGCCAGAAAAGTGCTACGCAAAGCGATTGTTTTTAACTGAACCATTGCTATGTTTCCACATAAAGTTTTAATATATCCGCTATATAATGACACACAAATGTAACCTGTCTGTGGTTTGCCAAAACGCACAATGCTAACATTTATACTGGTGATTGGACTGGAAAAACACCAACCAACCACTGCTGATAACTCGGTTCGAGCCTTTGCAGCATCTGTGTTGACCCTATTGAAGACAGTTTGTGAGGGATTATGTTTTTGTTGTAAAGTTAGTCCTTTGGTTTTCTCTGTTTACACTGTCTCTGGACTGTGATGCAGGGGAAATGTTTTGTTTGAAATGAATTTACAAAAGTTATAACTTTTAAGTCGTCAGTGATAAATCAGTGGTGGAACTACATAATTATCTTTCTCATCTCTGTGTCATAAAACTTTGAATTTGTTTGAAAGGTGCTGTGACGCTAAATGAACCTGCCTTACCAAAAGCTCTTAAGTCACATTTGGCTCACAGTGAGCCTGCAAAATGTCACTGAAATAAATGCTCACTTTATTATTTAGTTATATGTTTGACCCTGACAACAATCTGGACCATTACGTAAAATCATTGTAGCCAACCTAACTAGAAAAGCTGGGCTAATTTGTGTTTTCAGGCTGTAGGGTGCAAATGAGAACTGATAAGTGCCTGTCCACTAATGATTCATCAACAAAGCATTTACAGATTTACACACACACATAGAAATACATACACACATACAGGTATTTAAAATCAGACAACTGTGAGGGCTTCCTGAGCAACGCTACACAGTGACACCTCCACGAGGGGGCCGTGGCCCCCTGATACAATTACTGGTCTCCTCACTGCCCCCCTGGCAAAAATATTTGGAGGCTGACGTCACTGTCTTTAAGAGGCTGTAGCCTGCTCATTGTAAGCTGGAGGTGAAGGTGGTGGCATCTTATTAAACTAGACAACCTGAGGCATCCACTGGCACCAGTCATGTCGGTATAGCTTGTGGGCAAGGGGTTAAACAATGCTCCAAATTTAAATTTAAATTTTGGTCACAGAACATCTGGTGTAGTAGAGCCGCTGCTCCTCCATGTCGAAAGGGGTCAGTTGAGGTGGTGCGGACATCTGATCAGGATCCTCCTGGGCACCTCTTGTTGGAGGTTTTCCGGGATCATCCCGCTGGTAGGAGGCCCCGGGGCAGACCCAGAACACGCTGAAGGGACTATATATCTCATCTGGCCTGGGAACACCTCCGGGGCCCCCAGCAGGAGCTGGAAGGCGTTGCTGGGGAGAGAGACGTCTGAATTATGTTGCTCGGCCTGCTAACCCTGCGACCTGGCTTTGGACGAGCATTTGAAAATGGATGGATGGATGGAACAACTAGCATGGCCATTTTCAAAGGGGTCCCTTGAAGTCTCCCCCGAATGTGAGTGGGCTTGCTCCCAGTTTTGTTCCAGTGTTCTCCTTCAAATTATCCTGTGTATATATATATATATATATCTCTAAAGTGTATGTATAATCGAAATATTAGCCTATGTACTATTAAAATTCCTGAAACGCAGTCCGGCTTTTGGTTTCAGTGGCCTCATCTGACCACCCCTCTACATTTCTGGGAGCACCCCTGACCCTACAACATTGCATGAGGTGAAATTTTTTCCAGTGTTTTTAAAGTTTTCATATACTATATTATACTATACATACTATATTCTATTTTCATATACTTTTTATATAAATGCTTGCAAGTGAGAGAGGCAGCTTCTCTCTGCAGACAAACGCACTTGTGTGTCGGTAGTGCTGTGTCAAGGCAGATGCATTTAGAGACACATTTTTGTTTAGCTGACCAAAATAAAACTATGTAACTGTTAAATATATAATATTCATAAAGCTTCATAAACTAGATGCATGTAAGAGCATTGTTTGTTTTTTAATCTGCAAATTGCTTAACTGAAATGTAATTTTTTCTTGTATTTTGGCTCATCGTGGTGTTTAAATGAAGAGATGGTGTTTTTTAGGTACAGTATAACCGGAAATGATGATTATGATTGTCGCTGGCTTGACAGTGGTGTCGGGTGAGGGGTCATAAATTGAGACAGACTCCCCACATTTGCATACACTATTTCCCCACTGCATAGCTGAAAGACAATATGACCCTGCACCGTTCACCCTCTGCTCGTTAATTCACCGCCTGCTGCGCACCGAGGAGTTACTTTCTTTAACAGGTTTGGGCGGACCTCCACTTTCTCCACAGTTTTCACCATCTTCCCTCTCCGTCCAGCCGGCTGCCGCTGTCTCCCCACAGCAACGGGAGGTAAGAGAGAGGTGCTCCGCGCTGGGACAATCCGGTGCTAGCTAGCGGCTAACTTAGCTAGCTAGCGAGCTAACTCGTTAGCAACTCGGTGTGTCCCAGCCTCTCAGCCCCTCGAGCTAACACACACCAAATGTTTGCTAGCAGCCTCGTATAACCGTAAAGGTTTCACACAGAGCAACCAAACTGAAATATGGTCGATTTAAGTCGAAAATCGCAAGTTTTAGATAAGTTGTTGGTCAACAGAAGACAGACTTGAGTGTCAAGGTAGCAAGACTAAATAGTGACATTTCCGGTGTCCTTCAAAATAAAAGCGCAGTGTAGACAGATTTTTCAGAGACAAGCTACAGAGGTGGATCTCATGTAATAAGTAGGGACTGTTCTTTACTTATCAGAGGAGGTGTTTATTTATTTATTCATTTATTTTGATCCTCCTTGAGCCTCCGAGTGACTGGCAAAAAATGCATGATCCTTTCTCTGTCATAAATTACCCGTCAGAATTTTAAAACTCCCCTTTGACCTTTGAAAGTTAAATGTTGACGCGAGACTGTGGAGCTGAGAAAAGCTTTGGTTTTACACTCTCGTTGTTTATGCTGGTTAGTTTGTTGAAACAGTTTATTTTTTGCAAAAGTTGAAATGGGATGTAGAATACAGTGATTTTGATGACAGAAGCGTTTGACACACGAGATGTGTGTTTTTACAGTTTCTAGCTATAATAAATGGCAGAATTAACCTGCAGGTTTGCAGGGCCTGTGGGGGCTGCAAAATGGGGGAGGCACTTCAAATAATTCCTTTAAGCACTTGGGAGGGAGTTATGTTGTTTGATTTTGTCAAGGAGAGGGATTTTCAACTTCAAATTGTCTTATGTTGCTTTTATTTTTATTACCCTTGGAGCCCCAAAATTCACAAGGGAGGTTGAAAAGCATTTTTATTTGTGTGCTGTGTGGGCTTATTAGATTTTTTTGGTTTTGTGTGTGGTTGTCATCCAGCCATATTCTGCTGTAGTGCACACACAGCTTGTCTGATGATGTGAATTTGAAGGATTTGCATTTTGCATAAGAAATTAGCTGTGTGTTTTGGTGAGTACTCTCACTACTGTGCTGTTTGCATATTTTCTCCATACCTACATTTGGTGTGAATCAGAGGGCGACACTGGAGTGGATTTTCACTCTGGTCCCATCCCGCTCCCACAAAAAAACTCCTGTCCTGCCCCAATCCTGGAAGAATAACTGTTAAAATAATGTCTAACAACAGTTGAAACAACTATATTTTACAAGTTTATTGTTAAATGTTTTTATAAATATCTTTTAAAATTTTTCCTGTTCTTGCACTTGTGATATTTTTTTACAGTATTTTTTCATATTTTTATTGTAATTTTTCTATCCATTCCTAATTGTTGCAGTACTTTGCCTTTAATTTTATTTCCTCTTAATATGTTTAATGCTAATTTCTACTTTGTAATGAACCTTATTCTGATTCAAACCGATACAACCATGTGTCACATAAATTGCGCTGGTTGAGGTCATTAGCTTGATGCTAACACACAATAGGAATTACCATGAATGGGCTAACAGAAATTAGCATTGTGATTGTATTAACAACGAACGATGCATTTTGCTTGACATGCTTAACGTAACATGACGTGTGTTCTCACACATATATTCCCTGTGTTCTGTGAAAACTAGTAGCCGCTGATTGACTTCATATTATGAGGTTATTATATGATTCCTGTCCCGTCCGTCCAGTTGCCTTTTTCTCCTGTCCTGTCCCAGTCACGTGATAAATGGTAAAACTGACTTCCATCCCGTGGGAATCCCACAGGACTCACGTAACCCACAGGATCACTGAGAAGATGTCAGCCTCAAGTGTGACTATACAAAAATATATTTATTCATGGTGGAGTAAGGGTCATGCATGTTCCCCCAGTCACTCAGGGAAGCTAAAGGAAAATTATTTGTAGCTCTGTGGAGGGTCCCAATAAAAAAATAAAACAAAGTCACACCTTTGCCCCCCCTCCTCTGATAAATAGAGTACAGTCCCTAAGTCAGTGCTTATTATTTCTAAGTAGTTTTGGTCGTCAGAAGTGTTCTTTCTGGAATATGGGGATA
>JAPZEB010000008.1:23658629-23669665 GCA_029783705.1 Chaetodon striatus | reverse complement strand
ATATGGGGATATAATCTGAGTCACAGGGAGGTTAATATTATTGTTATTATTATTATTATTGTTGTTTTATATTAGAGAAAGCATACATGTCACAAAAACTGGACATTTTCTGTTGATGCCATGAATGCTTTTATTTTTTAAAGTTCTATTGTATTACCTCCGCTTTCTGTCTACCTCGCGCTGGCTAGCTTGACACAACAGGGTAGCAGGCGGCTATCGGTGTGAGGCTGGAGCTCAGGGGAACCAGCCGGAGTTGACGGTGTTAGCTTAGCCTTTACAGCCTGCTAGCGAGTCATCTGCTGTTGTATGTCTGCCAGCATGCTAATGGAGGCAGCTTAACCGCAACACACTGCAGCAAGTCTCCTGTGTGACTCTGTAGAGGTCCAGCCGAGCTGAACTCCGCGGAGCCATGCGACAGTGGTGTGTCCCCGCTGCGACCCCTCGCACTGAACCACTCCCGGGGCGCCTGTCTGTGTCACCCCCTCCTTCAGGTAAGATCACCTCAGCGTCGGGACACCGCTTAACTTACTTTTTAAGCTAAAGTCAGCTTGCTGCTCAGTCCTGAACCTCTTAGTTTTGCACAGCAATGACCCGAAACACCAGTGTGGTGAAGTGGTGTGATGGGTGCCTGTCTGTCCCGTAAACACAACATTTGAAACTGAATTCTTTAAATGCTGCAAGTCAACTTTGTCCTACTTATCAACAGACAGAAGTATGTGTGCAGTAGTGGACTTGACACATCTTAAAAATGTTCGAGGAAGTCCCTCTGATGAATTCGGCTTACATCTCATTTAACTAGATGAACTTTTTGAAGGGAGTAGTTGTCTCTGCTTGTTGCAGCTTATCACTGTGTGTTTTGGTGGAAGTGACGTTATTTACAAAATCAAACCTATGCCGAATTGAAGAGTGGTTTCATAAGATTAGTAAAACGTGCAAAGTTATGTTGTCCCAGATGCTCACCCTTTCAAGTGTGCAAGGTCATGTCAAATTGTTAGATTTTCTAATTGAGTTCAGTGTGATCTTCAGGCTGTTGCTTGTACAGTTAATAAAGAATGCTAAGGCAAGGCTTTCTACGACCCTTGACTGACAGGTATAGGACATGACAAGATGGATGGATGGATGGATGGATGGATGGATGTGTCTAGGCCGAGCGGACCTGATGTTAGGTTATGTATGCCAGGGTGATCTTACTTTAATTCCACCCTGGACAAATGGAGCAAGGTTAGCCCCAAGTGTCTGTGCCAAGTGTTTGAAAGGGTGCCAAAATTTTGAATGACCCAAGGGTTCTTCAGAGGAGAATGCAGTCTGTTTTTTTTCCCCCCTAAGTTCAGCTTTTCAAACCAGTCTTACTCAAAGTTCTGTGGTATTAGCATAACCAAAATCAATTTAGTCAGATTTGCATAAGATAAATGAACCCCCCAAAAAAGGAAGTGTAGTGTTTGAATTCAGCTCTGACTGTCTGTTTTTATTTGGGTTTCTTTATCTATTAATAATCCTTTCATCACTTATCAGTTTGTCTGCAGGTTCTGAAAAAGTTTGGGACATATTATCTAAATTTAAGTCCTATCAAAGGTAGAGATAAATATAGCAGTATACGTCTTGGTTACACTTTGTGAAGTCTTGGGGTGCTGTTCATCTGGTGAGAAATCAACCAAGCGTGCAGACCTTTGGTGTATTAATACAGTTGGTTCATATTCACTTACAACATTGGTCTTGTATTTCCTTCAAAATGTCAGTCTCAGATTCCCTTTGATCAGACGTGCACCCCCACATTGTGTTTGCAGATGCCAGGATGGAGTGCTGTGAGGTGGAGCCGCGCTACACCATTGAACAGATCGACCTCCTGCAGCGCCTGCGTCTATCCGGCATGACCAAACCTCAGATCATCCACGCTTTGGAGTCCCTGGAGAGGCTCGACCCAGACCACCGCCCGTCGCACTGTGACTCCCAACCTGCCCCGTCCAACAACACCCCCACCACAGCCGCTCCGGCCCCGTCCTCATCCTCATCCTCCTCCTCCTCGCTCTCCTTAGCTTCTGCTACCACCCAGACCTCCGGCCTCGACGGCGCCGCTCTGTCCCCTAGCAATAGCTACGAGGCCTCGCCTCCGCCCCTGTACCCTCCCAGTGTGGCGGTCCAGCGGTCATTCAGCTACGACATGATGGGAGAAGAGGAGTGGGACCTGGAGGAGAAGGTGGAGGAGTACATGAGGTAAGGGAAGAAGGAGGACGGTGGAGCTTAGTGTTATCAGACAGCTGGGTGAGGACGAGCTGGGAAGCAAGACCAAAAGAATGGTAGAGACAAAGAGAGACTATTATAACATCAGATAATGACAGCTACCGTCCCCTGAGGTGCAGGCTTATTCTCCAGAATTTTACTGGAGTTAATTCAGGTCAAGTGTTTGGGGATGGCTGAAAAAAGAGAAGCATCAGTGAATAAGGTTAGTCAGAGCAAAGGCTGGTGTTTTAACCACAGTGTAACAGCTCTAATGTCTCGATGGCTTTTTGTTGCTTTTACAGGAGAGACAGCAACCTGGTGAAAGAAGAGATCAAAACTTTCCTCAACAATCGCAGGATCTCTCAGGCCATCGTAGGCCAAGTTACAGGTACTCTGCTTAGTCTGTGATGTTATTAAAGCTTGTTAAACTGCTACAAGGACGCATGTCAGAGTGTTGTAAAAACTGCTGAAATGAAGGGGAGGGAATCTTTGACAGCGTCATAACTCATTAGAATGTGATTCTTGATGTCACGATTAAGATTGATTTTTGATTTAGTAAGTAGAAAAGGGGAACTACTTTCAGGATCTTACTCCACTGTGTGCACTGTGTGCCAAAGCATTCACTTGTATTTTTAGTCCAAACATAACTGGCTGCTAAGTTAACTGGTCATGATGAAGGTCACTGTCTGACTGAGCAGAAAAATGTGTGTGAGTTGGCAACACCATTCAATACTGTTAAGTGCAGTAATTTGGAAATATTTTATGGTCGTCTGCACATATGAAAATAGTGCAATGAAAGTGTAATTTACTGACCACCAACAGTCAGTATGTTTACATGACATTGAAGAAAAACGATTTGTTGTGTTAGTCCAACTAAAACTGTACTTTTAAAATATATGTCAACATGTTAATCTGACTGAAATTGTGACTGGGAGTTGAATTCCTCCTGCATGTATACAGTCAATCAGACCCAAACTGGCTTAGGTGCATGCTCCACAGTTTCTGCCTCAGGCCTTGACCCGGAAGTTGGACAGCATTAAATGTGTAACAGAAGAAGAAGCCTGTAACAACATGGCAAAGTCTTCACCCAGAGCCGTGACTTTTTGGATGGACGAAACGACAGAGCTGTAACGTTGTCCACCATGGTGCCAGTTAGCTGCTAGCTAACCGTAGCTAACATGTATGTCTATTGTTTGGTCTGTGACATAACAGTTCAACCAGAAAAAAGTCCAATACTAACAAGCTGAAAGGGGGCATATCGCCACCTATTGTAGAGGAGTCTGACACACTTGGGTCAATTAATGGACTCCCCTCCTGTGCTTGTATCCTGAGACAAGGACAGTAGTCCAATTAAATGACCTAGTCAAGCTGTAACTGTAGCTCAACTTAACTGTGCATGTAAACATACTGTTTGAGTGAGTGTCTAGATTCTTCTATAGAAGTTGGTCTCTGTGTTCGGGACAATGACTATATATAAATATTGACGACACGACAGCTCCCCAAAAGTGAGGCTAACATCTCGATGCCCACATGTCGAAGAAATTTTTCCCGAATGGATGTTCAAGTGTTAATTTCTCTGATAGTTTTATTTGATGCTACAAAAGGGGGTGTGATGTCATGATTGACAGCTCTCTGTGCCAGTTGGTGTGCTCCCGATCAATGGCGCTGCTTGCGTTTGGGTCAGACTGGTGAATGGGTGGAAACTTGATACCTTAGCTCCACTTCCTGATCGCCTGTATCCAGGATATTTTGGCTTCGTTTTTGTACAGTGGGAGGAAGTGTTCATCCTTATATACAGTCTGTGGTTCTGGACTAACGGGGGAGAAACAGCCAGCTGTGCCCTCACTAACACTTAACAGAAGAGAGCACACATTCTGCTGCAACACTCGTACCGATGAAAGCCATTGTTCACCATGATTTTATACACCTACGGGTCTTTTTAACTGGAGAAGACAATAACTGCCTGCAGTTATTCTCTTCATGTGATCACAGTTGGATGAAGTTTAGTGAGGTGGTGCTGAGTGTTGGTTGCCTGGCCTGTTTGCCTGTGCTGGAGTTCAGTGCTCCACCTCTCTAACGTTTGTCTCTGGCTGATGGCATACAGCGTGTTCACAAAATACTTCACCTCTGTCTTGCAAAGCTCAGTATGAAAGGTGCAGTAAGCATTTCTGGAGAAAGATAGTTGATTGTCGAGTCCCACTCTCAGGTCGTCAAATACTGATGCTTTGGACTGGTGGTTCTGTTCCCAACAATTTGAGAATGAAGCAGTAATCTTCCTCTGAATTGCATATAGCAACTTCAAGTTAAAGTTTTATAAGAATTATTTTTTAAATTTGCAAATCAATTTAGAATCATAAAAGATAAGTGTTTGGACCAAACAAATAATTTTAAGATGTCATCTCAGGTCCTTGAAAACTGTATCGGGCGTTTTTACACAGTTTTCTGAACCTTTTATGGCCTAAAAGATGAATGCATTAATCAAATAGTAGAGATATAATTCTACTTGGCTCGACGTGTTCTCCAAGCAGAGCCTGTTAATGCACCTTTAAAAGTGGGTTATTAAAGGAATACTTTACCTGCAAAATGACCATTTGTAAATTGACTACTCACTGCATGTTACCTTGAATTTATAAGGAAAACTTTGTTTTTCTTGCATCCCTCCACAGTGAATAGAGAATCCAAAAAGGGAACATTCTTTATGAATTGAAGTAAATGGGGACCATATTTAGTAACGGCAACACTATATCAAAAACATCTGTTTATAAACTCTCACGCAGCTGGTGCAGTATAACCCAAGTCTCAAACATGTGCATTTTCATTTAAACATTAGTATTTAAAACACGTTGCAAGAGCGCTGTCATGCAGGCACGAGTAGCATGCCTGGGAAGGCACGTGTGTTTGAACTGTCCTCAAGTGGAGCTCGTATGTGTGCATGCACTTGTGTGCAGGCAAGGCGCGCTACTGATAGGGGGCAGTGTTTTCTATTGTAACATTTCAGCAAAAATGTATGTGTTTGGGAAGTACTGGGCATACGGCTGGACACATGAGACTTGGATAATACTGCATGAGTTGTGTGAGAGTTTGTAAACAATGTTTTGATATAGTTTTGTTGTTAAATGTGGGCCTTATTACTTAAATTCATGACAAATGTTCGCCTTTTTTGGATTCTCTGTTCACCATGGAGGTACGCAAGAAAAACAAAGTTTTCTTTATGAATTCAGGGTACCACGAAGTGAGTAACGGTGGTCATTTTGCGGGGGAAGTATTCCTTCAAATATAACAGAGCAAGAACAGTGCATTAGCCAGGATGGTTCTGTCACTAGGTAGAGGAGGGCTTGCGGTGTCCTAAGCCAAGACTCCACCTCTAAGCAATAAATGCTGAACTTCACAAGTAGCAGCATGTTCACAAAGTATTGCACCAAACCACGTGTCCTTAATTAAGGTATTGATATTGGGACGACTTCATTAGCTTAACAGGAGTATTTCAGAGCTGGCTCACAGCCGATCTCAACAGTACAGATGCTACCAGTGCACCATGAAGTAAATCAATGTCTTTAATGTGTTAAGATAACATGCCTCTCCTTCCTGCACGCAGGCATCAGCCAGAGCTACATCTCTCAGTGGTTGCTGCAGCAGGGCCTGGAGATGAGCGACTCCAAACGCAGAGCTTTCTACCGCTGGTACCTGCTAGAGAGGAATAACCCAGGTGAGGCGAGGGGCAGGCTGAGGGTGGCGGGGGTCAGACAGGACATACAGAGACTATGATCCAGATCCAGTGTAGAATCGGACTATTACAGAGCAGAGGAGTGGGATTATAGATCATTACGAGGATGATGGATGTTAGGTACAGGAAGAGTGATTATGAGAAAGTGCAGATCAGCGCCTCAAGGTTGAGTGTCAGGTTAATGATAATAGATTAGATAATGTAGGAGGGAAGGCTTGTGTGAAAAAGAGATAAGATTTTTCTGTGTTATGTGAATGTGAACCACTGCTTGCTTTCCTTCCCCCTCCATCCATTCTCCTGCATGGTACACACCTCTAATTCCTCCCGCTAACTCCATCCTGGTCCTCGAGGGCTGTGAGGTCAAGGAAGGACACGAGACAAATCTATAATTTCAGAGGAAAGACAAATGATAAAGGTAGTCCTGTCACAGGAGATGCTAATCAATAATATTAAGGCTTCTGGTTTGGAAATGAAACTTTAGTGGGTGAATGCGGTTTGTCTGTACAGGCTAGAGTAACAGCTTGGCTAGGTGTTGACCTCTCCATGTCCTCGGATACAGGGATATAGATACTTAAAATTGGTATGGTTTGAGGCTATAACATACCAAATGAGTAACAATGCTCAGAGCTTTTATTTGTTCATCAGACAGCATGCATCACTGTAAAAAATGTGTGTAAATGTGTCAGAAAGGCACATTTTTACAATCAGTCCTATGGAATAAACAAAGCCGCCGACGGACCATCTGCTGACCCTGCTGTCTCCCTTCATCTGAATCCTTTATATTTCCCCCTCCCACCCAAGCTTTGCCTTAGCTCCTCTGTAGTTCTCAGCCCTGATGCTGGAGGTACTCTGGTGCTGGTTTTCATTCCTACATGCCTAACAAACTGGTTATTAACAGTGATACTAACAACAACTAATTTTCTCAGCGGCCACAACGCTTTGCTTCCAATATTGGCTCCTATTGACCTGCCCATCCCAGTCTAATCAGATTGACTCTTAATTGGCATATACAATATAAAGCAGGCATTTGTTTTTAAATTTAATATGACTGAAAACTTCCCAGGCAGGTCTACAGGAGTGTGTCCGTTAACCCAATTAACCCTCAATTTCCAATGACATTAGCCTAAACTGGTGTCCATAATCTGATCCCTGGCTGTGGCCTGCCTGACCGTTGGTTTTGTCCCGACTGAAGGGCTGAGGTGGAGTGAAAGCCAGCACAGCGTGAGCCCCATGCCCAGGGCCAGGGGAGGGGACAGAGACGGGACGGTAGCAGGGGCAAGTGGCAGCCTCCCCAACCCCAACACCAACCTCAACCCCAACCCAGTGTGGAGCAGACAGAGAGAGCTGCTGATGCACTTGCTGCCGTGGTACACTGCCGCTGCCGCGGCCGCCCAAGCCCAGCCAGGTAATCGTGCCCCCCCTGCCCCGGCCTCAGCAGCTCGCCACAGGAGACGCCTGCACATCAGCTGACCCGCATGCCATTTACCCCACAGCTTCTGTGTCAGCTTGGGATGCATTTCAACCATATTAAATGGCAGAGATAAACTGAAGCAGCTCCTTACTATTAAAATCCTCTTGTCTTTGGCGTAGTAGCAGGCTGCGAGTGTGAGTACAGATGTGGCTTAGTTTGAATGTAGTGTGGGAGTTGCGCTAAAACTTCGTAAAAACTCTTTAAAAAAACAACAAAGTGTTGGCAAAACAAAAACCTCAGAAGGTATTAGGCAAAGTGAAGTTCCATGATTCTTGATACCCACTTCAATACCATGGTAAAAACTAAAAACAAAACAATGAATCCCATGTACTTAAACACATTCCTCTTTATTAAAAACATGTATTTTTATTAATAATTCTTGATGATCTGCCTCAAACACAAAGTACTAGTCTATGCAGGTTCTTGAGATTTTGTAGGAGATGAAACATAAATATAGCCTTCAGTATATTAACATATTTCCCCTCAGTAACCCTTGGTAGTAGGCTATTTGTCCTGCCCCTCCTCCACTGCGATTGGACGGCTGGACAAGCGCAGCGTGTTACCCTAAGTTTTTCAACCCTCTGTGAATAGACCTTAGCATGTGCAGCCTAGTATAAATAAACCATCGCTCCCATGGCAAAGAATAAAAAAAAAACAAACATTTGTGCCAAATTCTTCTTTTTGTATTTAAGGGCAGACTAGAACAATCTAGGAGTATGTGCTGCCCCGCTAGGTCCAGAAAAAGGGTGTCCTCAGTAGCTGTGGTAATGAAGAAAGACGAGTATGGTCACATTTTTTAGAACTTTGGCATCGACTAGGTATCGAAGTATCAGTTCACATGACATCCCCACAAGGTATTTAAAAACTGCAGCAAACATTGTCTCAGCTGGTAGCTATAGTAGCTTTGAAGCTCCTCTTCTGACAATGAACAAATGTTGATTTAAGCAAAAACTAAAATGATCCTTAATGAATTCATCGTTCATTATTGCCCAACCATTCATCCATTTTTTGACACTCCGCAGGGTCCAGGTTGTTTTAATTTAATTAACTCATTAGCAGTTATTACATAGTGCTGGGAAATAATGAAAAAATGTGATACTGTAATAATAATATATCATATCAGACCATACTGTCCCTGTTTTTTTCCATCGTTCCACACTGTATGACTGTGAAACATCTGTTAAACTGCTTCCTATGTGATATGAAAAAGTTCTATACCCTGACACAGGTGAGCTACATAACAGAGTTAAGATGTAACTTAAAATTTCTACCTCCCAGACAGGTGTTAGTCAGACCTTGTTACCATGGTGATGTTTGAACAGTCAAAATAACTTTTATCTTTGATATTTATACCAGGAGCACATTTCCTGTGACAGACTACAAGCATTTATGTTTATGATGAAACAGACATGAACACTGTGTACTGAGTTGTACAAATTACAGTTACTTGAAATAGACATGATGATTGATGTGATGATGATGATGATGATGATGGTGATGGTGATGTTCAGTGTGATTTATGCTGCTTTTGCTGGAGATGAGAATTGCTGCTGGCAACACCTGGTTGCTTCTGTTGTTTTTTAGCAGATAGAAATTGTTTTGCAGATTCTTATTAAAGTTTTTCTCTATATTAATGTCCATATATTTGTGTGATACAATCATCCCCACTTTAGGAAATAACATCAAAGTAAAACAGAAGGGATAATTGTTAAATTATTTTATTTATATTGAGGTAAGAGGCAACACTTGTTGTATCACATGTTAGCTAGTTCAAACAATCGCACACATTACCTTCTCTTTTTTGATAAAGCAGTCTGTTGTAGGTGTTCATTCCTGTCAGTAGTTAGTGTATTTTTTTTCCTGTACTACCTGATGTTACATACATGTACAAACTATCATATTACAGATGTTAGTTTTAAAGGATGTTCAGTGCATCTGGTGCAAGAGGCATCTTGAGTCTTAACACAGTTACTGTCTTTGTTTTAATGAATCTCAACAGTTAAATTGTTTTTATGTGCTGTCTGTCTCAGGGGCCACCTTATCAATGCGTTCTCTGGTGAAGGAGGAACCTGATTGGAGGACAGGGATCATGGCAGGCGACAGAGCAGGGATGGTTGGCGGACCTCTGAGGCTGCGTAGAGGAAGCAGGTTCACCTGGAGGAAGGAGTGCCAGTCAATAATGGAGAGGTGAGCAGGTCTTGGTGCTGCATACAGAGCCAGAGTGAAAACCCCAGGAGTGTACTTCATTTTCTCAGAAGGACTTAAGAAAGAAATGCTGAATAAAAGATTGCATTGAGCTACAAACACTAGAGGAGCAGAGGTTAGCCGAGGACATCATGACTTCGGCTCTCTATTTTGGACTTAGTCTGAAAAAAGGAGACAAAGTACTGTTTGTGCTGCATTCATATCCTGTCGGAAAATGTGAACATATTGTCTGCTGTAAAGGAAAAACTCCACCCCAATTAAACTGACTTCCCTCATTGTAGCACCACCAATGATGAAAACCTTTGTTTATAAAGGTTGATTTTACTGTATCTGAATTCAACAAGCACTATAAGTAACGATTATTTTCATTATTAATTAAGCTGATGCTCATTTTCTGAATTAATTAATATTTTTTGGTCTATGAAATGTCAAAAAATGAGAAAATCACAAATTTCTGATGTCTAATGTTAGTTCTGTTTGACCCAGCGTCTGAAACCCAAAGATATTCAGACAGTTTTAATCAGTGGTGTTGGGATCAATTTGCCCCACACGCTAGAATTTGTCACAAGTTCACATTTCAATGTTTCTGTAAAACACAAACTCCAGTGTCTCCCTTACACTGAGTTTGTGTTTTGAACCATAAAAAAGATGATCAGGAGCAACAAAGGTCTGCAGAAAACTCCTGCGTGTGTGATGGCTTCAGATGAGTTTGAACACGTCAGCACTGCTCAAACCATCACGGCATGGATTGTTCCTTACATATGTAAGGAATGCTGCACTGCTTGAGGTCATTTTCAGTTTTAATAAGCTTTTCCAGGCTCTTATCTGTCGTGCTAAAAGTGTGAAGTAGGGTGCTGCTCGGGCTGCATATTTATGTCAGAACCCGACCTGAGCCTGAGAGAGTAGTAACCCAGCCTGACCTGAACCTGACGCACTTAATGTAATGTTACTGAAGCGTTTCACTGTCAAGCTAGTGTTGTTACCATGGTTGCACCTTGCCTGTATACAGTGATAGCACACGTGGCACCTTGTAAATGACCGTCAGAAGGCATACGCGTCTCTCACACATGCACACCCATGCAAACATTACGTAATGTCATGTTTTGAGTCTTGCTATTGGCGCATGTCAAGTCTTCATCTCCATGAACTCTGTTAACTGAACTATTTACACAATCCAACCTTTGTGGTTTATTTGGAGTTAACATGGAGGAAAGTGATAGCATCCACCATGGATAGCTTCAGTCCTGTCCTCGTCTGTTAAACTGGTCTTCCAGCAACATGAAATTACTGTTTGCTGCTGCTGCACGTGGAAAGGCCAGAGTGTCCCGAGCAAGTACACTGAGCGTCAGGTATTGTAAGGTGCTTTAGCTAGCTAACTTAAACTTGACATGAATATTTACAGGCTGAAATAGGCTATGT
>JAPZEB010000008.1:23641218-23658529 GCA_029783705.1 Chaetodon striatus | reverse complement strand
TCTGAACAAGAAGTATCCCAGCACACACAGTAAGTCTGTCATTTTTAGGCCAAACTGACCTGAACATCGTTTGTAAATATTTGTTCAAGCCAGGCCTGACCTGTCGGGTCCTGACAGGTCCCTTTGGGCTCTGGCATTGCCGTTCAGTTTTGAACAGTACACTGTTTTATTGCCTCCGATGACACTGGAGGTATTATGTTTTTGAGTTGTCCGTCTGTCTATACGTCTGTCCATCCGTCTGTCCCATTTGTGTAAAGGTGACATCTCAAATATGCCTTGAAGGCATTTCCTCAAGTTTGGTTCAAACATCCAGTTGTACTCAAGAATAAACTGATTACATTTTGGTGGTTAAAAATTCAAAGGTCACTGTGACTTCATCTGTCTCATTCTAGTGGATGCGACACCTTAAGAAGGCCTTTAGGGAATTCCCTTTAATTTGGCACAAGCATCCACTTAGATTCGAGAATGAACTGTTGATGTTTTAATACTACAACTACTGCTAATAATAATGATAATAATACATTGGATTGAACAACAAAATAAAACAAAAGAAAAAAAAAACAAAAATGAAATAATCCATTAGAAGAGAAACAATGCTGAGAGGGAGAAGAAGAACACAGTTTTGGTGGTCAGAGGTCACTGTGAGCTCACAAAGCATGTTTTTGGCAGTAACTCAAGAATTCATACTCCAATTATTACAAAATTCCCCACAAATGTTTTACAGAATAAAATGATAAAGTTACAACATTTTACATCCAAAAGGTCAAAGATCAACTTCACTGTGACATCATAATGCTTTCAGGCTTTTGTTCAGTGTCATATCTCAGGAACAGATGGGGAGACATTTGGTCAGGTACTGAATTGGTGACTCTAATCTTGAAGCTGATTGTATAGATCTTCTGAAGATGTGTGTGAAGCATCTAAGCTGTAGTTTCTTTACAGCAACATCCATTTTGAAGTATTGTCAACTGTCATGGCTGCATATGAGTTTGGATAGACTTGGATGTGAACTGTAACTGCAACTTGTCTAGTTGGCGCACAACTACGAGGCAGTAATTCCAGTTTATTAGATGTATTGTGTCTCTGCTTCTCTGTAACATATTTGTCCCACCTGGTCTTCTCAGTAACCCAGAAAGATGCACAGAAAGGGGAGTAGGCATTCCTCTACAGTTCTACCAGCTGTGTGCAATTGATTTGTCTATTACATGGTTGCTGTAAGTATAGGGTGCAGTCTGGGCACTCACAGTAATAAGACCACGCAGGCCCTCAGACAACACTCACCAGCAGTGGCCCCGGATTACGCAATTCTACCGCAGTGCTGATCTTTATGAGCTAGTTTAGACCCAAGGACGATACAGTAGAGGTGAAGATGATGTGGTGGTGTGTGTGTGTATGTGTGTGTCTGAGACAGAGTGGACAGGATAGGGCAACTCAGAGGGTGAGAGGAACAGAGGGCTGGAAGAAATTGATCCCTGTGTGTTTTGTAATGTGAGATGATGATTCTTTTTCAGCCTTGGAGGGATATAAAGACACGAGACATGAGTGAGGATAATTTGAAGAGGAAAAGAAAGGTTACTTTGGTCTTTACCTGAATATATAAGTTACTGTTTTCACCAATCATATTTCTAGGCCAGGGAAGAGATTTAAGAATGCACTGCTTGAATAGCAGAAATTAATCTACTTAATGCATCCATTAATCTGTCCCTTTACAGTGACGACCTCTCCTGTAGCTCTTCCACTGTATAAATATTGTCCTTACTCTCCTGTGGTTCAATACAAAGACTAAAAGTAGATGAGGTGTAAAATGAGGGCGTACAGAGCACTGCTCAGACTGGTGCCATCTTCTAATAAATGTGCAGTCTATGATGCAACATGATTTAACTGTTTCCAATACTGTGGATGTTTGTCTCTTACAGCTTCTTCATGGAGAACCAGTACCCAGATGAAGCCAAGCGAGAAGAGATTGCCAACGCCTGTAACTCTGTCATTCAGAAACCAGGTACGAAGAGGTGCTGGAAGTGAATGGAGGCGTATCCTGTCAGAAATGTCCTCAGGCAGCTGATTGGCATAGCTTAGATCAAGTTTCTTGTTAAAAATGGCATCCCGCATACTAGTTTTTAAATTTTGTAATAGATCAGATTGAGTGGTTAGTGAATTGACAGGTCATTTATGTGATAGCTACTTTGATAATTGACTATTTTAGTCACAGAACAAGTAAAACTACCAAATATTTGATGTTAACAGCCTCTTAAATATAAAGACTTTTCTTTGCTTCCTATCATTGTAAAGATCAGACAAAATAAGTAGCTTAATCACTTCAGACTCTTGGACACTTGAATTATTTATTAAAATAGTAGTTGCAGCCTTAATATGAATATTATTTTATTACAAAGTAGATTTTTATCAACCCCCTATTATGTGTGAAGCACAACAAACATAATTATACAAATTAAAATTGTTTTTATGCCTTTGTGATGGCGATGGCTGTGGCCGAAGGCATGTTTTCAGATTTTACGTCTGTCCGTCCAATTCTTGTTAACATTTACATCTTAAGAACGCCCTGAGGGAATTTCTACAAACTTGACACAAACGCCTACTTTGACTCAACAATAACTTCATAAGATTTTGGCGGTCAAAGGTCAAGGTCACTGTGAATTTGTCCATGTCATTCTCATGAGCATGATATCTCAAGAAGACCTTGAGAGCATTTCTTCACATTTGGCAAAGACGTTCATTTGGACTCAACGATAAACTGATATGAATTTAGTGGTGAAAGTCCAAGGTCACTGTGACCTCACAAATGATGTTTTTGGCCATAACTCAAGAATTCGTAAACTAATTATGACAAAATTATCCAAAATGTCACACAAATGTCTTAACAGGATAGAATGAGGAAGTGATGAGATTTTGTATACAAGTCAAAGGTCAACTTACTGTGACATCACAATGTTTTCTGACCATTGTTCAACATCATATCTCAGGAACAGACGAGGAGACATTTGGTCAGATACTGAAATGGTGGCACTAAACTTTGTTGTGCACCTTGAAATTGTGCTGACTGTATAGATCTGTACTGCGGGGTTGAAGATGTGTGTGAAGCATCCATGTTTTCACAGACATGGATGGAAGCTGTAAGTGCAATTTGACTGCTTTGTGGAGGCATACAACTGCTTGGCAGTAATTCTAGTTTTTGTCAAGCAAAGTAGTCTGTGCAAGTAATGGGAGAGGTTGTGAGGGGACAGCGTACAAATTAACTGCTCAAAACGTCCCTCAGTTTTGTGGTCAATACCGATGACCGCAAACTCAGGATTCACTCATAATTCTTGCAGAGCTCAGACTTGATGAAACAAATTGTGTACACACACAGGCTTGAGAATGTTTCACCTTTCAGCAAAATTTGACATTTTTTATCCAAAATTTGTCCCCTCTGTGATTCATGTAGATCTGATGAGTTTTTAAAATTGTCATGCCAGAGTCTGTGGATATGAAACGACAACCACACCTTCAGAGTTGTCAAAAAAAAAAACGGCTTCAGGCTTTTCTGCCTGGCACATGTAATGAACCTGAGCCTGCATGCCTTAAGGAAAGAATTTCTTACAGTAGTGTTATGATAACCTGAATTGGCTTACACGACAATATATCAAGCTTAGGACTGTCACTCAGCCTGATAAGGTTTGGTTGTTTTGATGTAGCATAGGCTAGCCATCACAATTTGGATGTAACATTCGTTGTTAGCGTTGTTTCCATGGAGTCTAACATCAGTTAGCGCACTTGTCATTCCAGATTCCACTTGTAAAATGTCACTGACATCTTTTTTTTAATGCTAAGATAATATTTGCAAGGCTAATACTGTCATAACCACAATGTAAGAAAACAATTTGCAGCATGACACTAACTCATGAGACACCGGTGTAGACATTGTGTTCATATAGCAGTGTCATAATGACAAAACTGTTCGATTAAATGCAAGATTGGTGGTTGCGTTTGTGATAACGTTACTTCACTTAAAGTCCAGTATGTGAATTGAGTTCTCATTATGTGTTTCCACTTAAGGATGAGAGAATTTTGCAGATTGAGGCAGGCCCCCTACATTGGGCCTAGTTTTGTAGCAGTAGGATTACATTAATTCTAGGGTGAGTTTTCTCTATATCCTCGTGAGAAAGTTGACTGTAAATCCACATTTTAAAGCTGATATTTTTTTAAAAATCTCCTTGCAGGGGTCATGACCCCATATTCCCATAGGGGGTTTGTATTTTTGTCACCTTTTACACCACTGATGACATGCCTGGTATAGTGTTTGTGCATATCCCCTTTTTTATTTTCAGGACCTTCTTATTGCTTCAGTGTAATTAAAAACATCTTATAAATTCAGTAATTCCCTTTACTGGAAATGATCCAACTGAAAAATTCCAACCATCTTCTGTGCGTGCTTTATTTGACCTTTTAAAACTGCACCGGGGGTTTGTTTTCTTTGAAATTAAATCTATTAACCTAATTATGTACAAGATGTTTCTGTAAGATGAAAGTTACTTGTGTCAGATGTGGATGGTGTCTCCACAGAGATCCTGTGGTTTAGCCATATGTGCTGGCACTCTAAGTGAGAGACTTTGTGTGTTTCATCACCCAGGCTGTAAGCTGTCTGAGTTTGAGCGTGTGACGGCGTTGAAGGTGTACAACTGGTTTGCTAACCGCCGGAAGGAGATGAAGAGAAGAGCGAATATCGGTGAGGATCTAATACTGTGTATGTTGTTGCTGTCCATGTATATCTAAAAGGTCAACTTTTTATGAGCTTAGAGAAAAAGACTTTTTTTTCAGTAGTTATTTATAAGACAGAGAACACTTCCAAACCATGAAGGAAAATATCATCTTTTAGTTTATCTGGAAAATTAGTACAGAGGAAAAGGTTTTCTGTTGACAGCAACGATATGCAGACTCACAGCAGGACGCTTTTGGCCATTTTTTGTCCCTGAAAAATGTACGTGTACATTTATATTTGTAATGTTTTCATCTCTTCCCTCTAACACAACCAGAAGCTGCCATTTTGGAAAGCCATGGAATTGAGGTGCCAAGTCCAAGCTGCCACTCAAACGGTGAGGAAGGAGAGATGCATGAGTTTGGCGATCAGGTGAATCATCGGTTCTCAGAGCAGGTAAGTCAACTTGGTGCCACTTTACCAGCTGATTAGGAAGGAAAAGAGCTAGTAGAAGGGCTCATTGGCTGTGGTGATTGTAGATGAAAAGTGTATTTTCTGCATACATGCTGAGTTTTAGCCAGGTCAGAGGAAGGTGATCATAACAGCCAGTTTGCTATATTGCAGGCTGTCTCTCAGCTGTCACAGCAGGAGAGGAGAACATAAAGACAGTGTGTAAAGCCTCAGCAGCAGGCTGGTGTATTTCAACCTGCCATACAAATGTGGACATTATGGGTCAAGCTGGCTTTGCACTCGCCACCTCTGATGTAGGGATTTGAGGAAACAAATGCTCATGCAAAACAATGTATTGGAGTTATCTGTGCAACCCTCCCACACAGAGATGTGATTTTTTTAGATGAATCCAGATTTTACAACCTGAAAATGTGACCAACATGAATCGTATCATGCCTTGTCCATTAAAAAAACATGGTGGTGGCTTGTAAGCTGCCTTAGAGAAATCGAGGGAATTTGACATCTTTAAGCACAAGTATGTAAAGAGTAAGAACTTGGTAGGAGAAGTTACAGAATTGGGGTTTTGTTTAATAAAGAGGGATAACTTTGTTGTAAACTAGAGATGGGTTTCTGGTTTGTTTGGTCTGGTCCGGAGTACTAGCTTAAACCGGTTTAATACTGGCTGAACCAACATTTGTTGTTTTGACATGTCCTGACAAATTAAAAAGTAGCCCACATTAGTGGCACTAAATCCAACCTGTATTGCTTTAGTAATAAGCAATATGGCAACAATTAAGATAATATTATGTTTGTGTATAAATGGACCAGAGAGCCAATAGTGTATGACAGACTGTGAGCCGAGTACGGCAACAGGATTGAGATCAGATTTCAGCAGAGATGGGAGAAGGGAAGAGCGGTGCGTGTTGTGTCTGTGTATTAGACAGTTAAAGTGTTTTTTGGGGTGACGAGACGAAACATGGCAGAGTCTCTCAAAAAACTAAAACTGCACTAATATGGCATCACTTTGGATTTGAAGCAAACGAAAGAGGTGTCCTAGCTGGCTGCAAGCAACACCGCTTTGAGCTCAACTTTTGTCGGACACCCTATTTCTATGTATTCCTGTTGCTTACTTTGAAAGTGCTGCACTGGAAGAGGAACAGCTGATTCGTGAAGATGAAATGAGGTGTTATCCTAACCTATCTTAACCTTGAACATTTTTACACCAGCCCAGCTCAACAGGGGTGTGTTCCTAATTGCATACTTGTTCTTTTCACTTTTAGTTGATACTGTTGCTGCCTTTAAGAAGTACGTACTGTTGCATGCAGTATTCACACAGCCAGGACACACTACTGTCTCATAACATTACGCCCTGAACTTTGACCCTCTTGCTGTTAGATCTGTTACCTTGGAGATTAAACAAACGCCGCTCATTGAGTTTCCCACAGAGATCAAGCCGGAGAGCTCTGCTGTTGTCACTTTGTAATGTATGTAGTTTAACTTCAAAGTTAGAACTGAACAGATTGTAGATTTGAACATAATATATCTGCACAGTCGGTTGAGATAAACCCAAATTTTTCTTTAACAGGTTGACCTGTCTGAAAGCGCTAGAGCTAGAGCAGACAGTAAAACGTGATGAATTCGAGCTGTTATAGTATAGTTTTGCTGACTGTATGCATCCATACTTTTCCACAGGAAGACACATCTTCCCACAGGATTGCTGACCAACAAGACCCCTCCTCATTGGCTACTACAGAGGTCGCAGCCCTGCCGAGCCCCACCCCTCAGGTCCTGGATCAGAAAGAGGAGGATTCAAAAAGGGAGACTGTGGATGAAGAGTGACCAAAGCTGGTGGAGTTTGGATCGTATTTGAATTTTAATCAGATGACATAGGAAAACAATAAGTGTCTCCTCCTCCACACATGTAGGGCCTTTGGGGCCGGTGGCACCCAAAAATCAAAGGGAGGGGGGTGCTGAGGCTCGCTGAGGTGCCTCTGATGGTAAGGAGCCCACTGTATTTATCAACAGTAATCCTGCTTATATTAACGGCAATATACAGTATATATATATCAATATATAGTGCATTCCAAGATGGTATTAAAAAGCCTAAAATCCTTAGAGGGAGAATTATGTAAAAGATACCTCGCCCATTTTAAGCTAAGCCTTTTCTTTTTTCTTTGCTACATGCCTTCTTTTAGCCTTTTCAGAGTGCTTGTTTGATGGACTGTGGTGCCATGAGCGTGCTGAGCCTGCAGGTCAGGTGTGTTTGGGTGTGGGGTTAAAGTACGCTATCAAGTATCTAGTTAATGGTGATACGAATGCCCTCTGCTTGCTTGAATGTCTTTGACCCCATCTGGTTCGTAAGACTCTAACCTCAATCAATCGATTGATTCAATCAGTCGATCAATCAACGAGTGCTGTTATCAAATCCGTAAAGCCCTGAGGGACAACTGGAATCTCAGGAAATCCCAAAAAATGGTGGATAAGGACAGTGAAGAGTTGTCTTAACATCCGCTTTATTTTCTTCATCTTGATTTTCCTCATGGTAACTGTGTTTAACCAAAACAGGATGTGTTATTTATACCTTTTTATATTAGCAAAACAAGCCTAAGACAATATATCATAGTATCTCTTTGTCATCGGTCTTCTTTGTTATACTGAATGCTGCTGTTTGTTTGGTCATTTTTGGAGTATATCCTCATTTCAAAGTCTGTCTCAATCCTCAACTCAGCCAGTGAAGCTAGACTACGTACACAAGTCTACTCAGTTTTTGTTTTTCTTTAACGTTTGAAAGAACGCTAAAACAAATGTGATCAAAAGTGATGCGTTAGCTAACACGCTACAAGCACCTTCTCTCCTATTGGAATAAGCTAAAGCTTAAGCTCCTGTAAGTTTGTATGACTGCAAAGCTGCACTTCAAAGTGGATCTCACTATAACTGAAAGAGGGAAGCGTTACCGACTACCTGCATTTGGGCCTAGACATGTACATAACCCAGAGAGTATACACGTCTGTGGGTGCTTTCCTTCAAATTACATTAGCACTATATAGAACTGTTATTTGTCAAACTTGAATAGCTTCCTTAAAAAAAAAAACTTCCCTTACAAAATTATCATTTGTGTGTCAGTTACTCACCACGTGTTACCTTGAACTCATAAGGAATCCGGTTTTGCTCGCAGGCCTCCACGATGAATGAAGAATTCAAAAAAGGTGAATATTCTTTATGAATTGAACTGGGACCACATCTAACAAAACTATAGCCAAACATCCTTATTACAAACTCTCAGGCAACTCGTGCAGTCTAATCCAAGTCTCATTTATCAAGCTGTATGCTCCATACCTCCCAGACACAATCCAGGGTTGCCACGGTCATGGAAAACCTGGAAAAGTCATGAAACTTTGTTGTGTCTAATGAGCTTGTGTCAGTAATCTTCCGTGGATAACCTTCCACCTGATGTAACATAAAGGCAAATTTATTTTCTACAGCTGTCGATGTAACGTAGCTCAAGGCTGTGGCGATGTTTGACATTTCCTTTACCATCACGTATGTTTGTCCATTTTCTCCCCGTGTTCTGCCCCACCCTCCTTCCTGTATGGCAGCTAGTTGAAATTATGTTTGAATAGAGTATGAGTCTGATATGTTTGAAAAACCCTGGGCAAGTGGGCAAGAAATAAAATATTACTGTGGGTCCTGGAAAAGTCTAGGGCTGCCCCTTGAAAGTAAGAGATCGAATCATCAGTCAGAGACCACCCTCAGTTGACTGAGATTGCTTCAAGTTGAGCGGTTATTTATTTTTATTTTTTTGGCTTGTCAGTGTGCTGTTTTGGTCCCCAGATTTTGCTGCGGAGAGAAAGCTCCCATGCTACTCTGTAGTTCAGACAGCTGCCAACGTGATGCAGCACAGAGGAGGAGAAGTTTTATAAATTTGTCCATAGAAATGTGTGGGAACCCTGACACATGCATGCTCACTAAAACATTACAGTTTAAAACACTTCTGCCTTGAGCATTTTTCGCCACTCGGCCGTGCATTAGACTGTTTTTACTGACATGTTTTAAACTGAAATTTTTCTGCCTCCACGCCAGCGACGGCAGTCCACTTGGACTCAACGATGAACAGAGTAGAATTTGGTGATCAAAGGTCAAGGTCACTGTGACTGTGTCCATCTCAGTCTCATGAAGGCAATACCTCAAGAACGCCTTGAGGAAGCGTCCTCAAATTTGGCACAAACGTCCATGTGGACTCAAGAATGAACTGATTTGAATTTGGTGGGCAAAGGTCAGTGTGACCCCAGAAAAACATGTTTTTGGCCAGTAACCTCAAGATACGATTGTTACGACAAAATTTCACACAGATGTCATATAGTGACATTCTATATCCGCAGGGTCAAAGGTCAACGTCACTGTTACATCATAATGTTTTCTGGCCATTATTCAATGCCATATCTCAGGAACAGAGGGGTAGACGTTTGGTCAGATTCTGAATTTGTGACAATTTTTCTAAACTGTGCTGATTGTACAGATCTTCTGTGCTGTTGGGTTGAAGACGTGTGTTAAGCATCTACTTTTTAGAATATGAAGCTTCTTTGCAGCAACTTCTGTACTTGAAGCTTTGTCAACCGTCCTGGCTACATACAAGTCTGGGTGGACATGGATGTAAACTAACTGGTTGGTGGAGGCTAACCATGAGGTGGTAATTGTAGTTTAAATGTATGTGTTTGGGAGGTGCTGAGCATACGACTGGATAAATGAGACGTGGATTATACTGCTCGAGTTGTGTGAGGGTTTGTAAATGGATGTTTTTATATAGTTTTGCTTTCGTTACACATGGTCACTGTTTACTTCAATTAATGAAGAATGTTCACCTTTTTGGATTCTCCGTTCATCATGGAGGGCATGTGAGAAAAACATGTTTTTCTTCAGTAATTGAAGGTAACGTGATGAGTAGTTTTTATACAAGTGGTCATTTTGCAGGTGAAGTATTCCTTTAAACTCTGCATTACTTAGTCCCCTATATTTACTGGCCCAAGGCCGTGGGAGTTACTCCCTAAATGTCCATGAAATGGACAAAGACGCTTGTTCTTGGCCCCCGACAGGGTGCTACCATGTTACCTCCTAATGCCAAAGCTATGCCAAGGTAGAGATGAGCTACTGTGCTCCCAGGAACAGGATATGACACAGTCACGACACTATAGATATACAGTACATAGATGTTTATTTGCTCAGTACAACACTAGCCAACTCTAGCTTACCTCAGAATATCTCTGTGTCATGAATGTGTGACGGGCTAACTGTCATACAAGTGACAGCAGCCATTATTGTGACTGTTGACGATACGGACAGTGTTATGTAGCATTTATGACAGTGGGGTTTGCCCTGTATTGTTAATATATACTCACCTCAGACAGTTCTCTCGTCCGGCTTTGGACAGGAACCCCAAAGCTGCACGCTGTTTCTGATTATTCTGCTCCTCTATCTGCTTTTATCTGACAACGAGAAAACAATAACAATAATAAAATTGTAAACAACGGCTGTGATGTGTCTGGATTCATTCACAGTGATTAAAGCTTTGGGATGGAAGCATTCAGCTGGTGTCAAGATGATGAAACTGGATTCAAGCAAATTCCTCAAACAAGTCGAGGCGCATTTGAAACAAGTCAGCGTCTCACCCTGTCAGCACATTCAGAGTAGGACTGAATTATTCAATTAATTAAAAAATTATTCTCTAGCAAAAGCTTCAGTGTTTTCTAATGTATTCAGCTCTGATCTCAGGAACAGTGCCAGGGCTGTTTGATCATATCTGGAAGAGAAGACGCTCAGGGTCACTGATGATGATGATGTCTGATAACTGAGAGGTAGCTGAAGAAGAGGGTGAGCAATTCTGCAACGTAAAGGTATGGCAACATCTTAGCAGCTAATATATGCCACTATATATGTCCGACGTGTTGACTGGGTAAAAAATAGGGTCGTTAAAATATACCGATTCAGGGATCAACTATCCAGTGTTATTAATGCAAACTGAAAACGTCAATACATATCTCTGTCTTCAACATATGCCTTTATTTTGGAATTCCCATGGCACGTCTGTGTCACCATTTCCGTCCAAGTACGCCTGCTCCTTAAACAATGCCAAGGCTAGCAGCCTGGCGTCAGGCTGATCATGGCAGGCAGCCAAGAGGAAGACACGGGGGATATTTACTGATATTATCTCTTATCGATCAAAAGCCCCCGGATTGAATTGAATTGAAACTGTCGTGGCAGACTTTGTGATATTAGCAAATATTGTATCGCTGTCCAAAGAATCTGTAACATATGGAATCGTGATGAGACTTGTGATTTACACCCCTATAAAAAATGGAACAACTGATAAAATACTTGGTTTTTGGAGGATCACTGTTGAACTTACTTACACTTGTGACATTGCCATGTCACCACTCTATTTAAACATCAGAAATTTCTGAAATAACACACGGTGGCAGCATTGTCACATATCTATAAATCAAAGAAATGTGGCTGCTGAAATAAGAACAAGGCCCTGTTTACACCTGTTATTAATGTGTTTTGGGTGATCCGATCACAAGTGGACAGCAGAGACACATTGGCATTCACACCTGTGTCTGTCATGCGTCTCTAGCTGACACCTTGTGTTCGTTACTGCCCCGCGCACAGTTACTACGCCACACTTTTGCTAGCTGCTCTGTAGCATGCTTGCTAGTTATGTTAGCAGTTGTGTTAGTAGAGCTGGAGATGCTGCTGTCAGCAGACTTCAACACGTCTCCCTCCACAGGGCAAAACAATGGACAGTCACACAACACTTTGTCCAGCTCGACATAAAATGGGTAAGTTGCAGAGCTTTGTTAACACACTGCCATCAAAACAACCACCACATCCTGCACTGGTGATGTCATCTTTTTCAGTGACACATCAGGACTCATTAGTGTTTACACTACGAAGGATATGTGGTCAAATGTGTCCCAGAACACCTCAGCAAGTGGTTTGAGTGATCACATCACAAGGCATCTTGGTGGTCGTTTACACTTTTATTCAGCGCTGACTGCTTGTGATTTGATCACCCAAAATGCATGTTAATACCAGGTCTAAATGGCCTCAAAGTAATGCAGCCTGAAAAATGTGTTTATTTATTTAATATTTATTTGTATAGGGACCAGTATGAAGCATACATAAATGCCACACACCACAGCATTTATAGCTGAAGCTAATTTGCAATGCCTGTCCCTAGCTGGGCCGTAAGATACAAAAGACTCAGCAACAAGAACACAAGAAACAGTGAAAAGTACAAACAACAAAAAAAAATACAGAGAGAACAACACAAGACACAAACTGCAATACATAATTAGCACCATAGAATAGGAAGCGCCAAATTATTCATGACTGCATAACTGATTCCTCTTTGAAAACTTTTTCAGTTTGAGTTTAAAGTGATGTCAATCAGGATCTGATATAAGTTCAATCAAATCTGTGTAGTCATTACAGAGGCCATGACCTCGGCTTGTTTGAATCAGGACTGAGTCATATATGTGGACACATGTTGCTGTGATATTCAGGCCAGATGTCCAGGCTCAATGTTTAAAAAAAAAAGCTGAGCTGAAAGGAGAGAGCTGTTGGAAGAGGTCTGCCGTCAGGGCTTTCTGCCAGGAAGCTCTCTGTTGGTTAGGTTTAGGAAAAAGATCATAGTTTGGGTTCAGATAAATAGATGTGTGCCAGTGAGGGCCTTCTGCCATGTGCAGGATGAGACGGTGTTAAAGTTGGCAACTTTTAATAGAAATTAACTTTTTGTCATGTTTGCTGGCACTGTTACTGCATCCTGACCGAAGAACATGAGACAGACTGTTGGTGAAAAACAATCATTTTCCTCTGCCCTCTGGTCGTGCTGCTCGCCGCAATATGATTTTTTTGCAGGCAGGAGTGTTTGTGTGTTACAGGCAGGAAGAGATCCTCTGTTTATCACTGGCTGCTGATTATCTGGCTATAACTCGTCACTGTAAGTTAAACTATCCCCAACTTTTAGTTTGGCCACACTTTTCCACAGAATCAATCAGCTGCAGCTTTCCATAGACACCGCAGCTCACCACATTGTGCACTTAGCCACTACTTGGTGTGTTTTCGGCTTTAGAAATCACCACATGAATGAAAACAACCAATCAGAGCTAAGGACTCTCTAACACACTGCAGTCAAACTGTTAAGATTCTGTAACTGCATTGCCTATTTCTCGACTGAAATGTATTCAGAAAGGTTGCTCTAAGACACTCGGATCAAGAGAGGGAGGTCACGGGGCCCACAGAGACTGCATAGGGCCCTGAATTTGGTGCTACACCCCTGACGGCGAGGACATGATTGACAGCTACATTAGAGACTCCTCGGTTCTGATTGGTCGTTTTCATTCAGCTGTGATGGATTCTTAAAAATGCCTTTAGAAGCACCACGAGGAGGAGGAAAACATTTTTTCCACAGACTGTCTGTCACATATACGACTCTCTGGATATAGTGACAGTTTCAGCAAATATAATCATCATCATCACATCATTGCATATCTGTAAATGGTAAAAAATACCAAAGAAAATAAGAAATTAGTGAATTAATTTAACAATTTTAGTAGTTAATTATAGTTTATTTGGAATAAGCGTATTTTTTATTGATGCTGTTGACTATTTTACCAAAAAAAAAAAAAAAAGGCGAAAATGGGTTTGCCTTTGTCAAGGGCATATTCAGCAAATGGCCATGTTTTGAATTTAATGAGAGCTCTTTTGAGATCATGGGCGTTTTTCTAAGGGCCCATTTTCCACCTAACACATTGTTGGAGGGCCCACTCACTCTATGGGCCCCCCACCAGGGCAGCTGCACCGCCTGCACTGTCTATGCTCACGCCCCTGACCCCTGATCTTTTCCTTTTTTAAAAATCCTTTCACAACATTTCATCTTTACAATTCAAACTATTTATAAATCATCTACTAGCCTTTGAACAAAGTCTTTAGAGTTTAATTAAATGATTATACAAGTTTAATAATATAGAGTGACAGACTTCCTAAGTGACCGCTGGCTGCAGCGAAGCAAAGTTTCTTCTCTGGATACTTCCTCAAACGTGCTCAGAAAGTCATGACGTGGTCTCATATTTATGTTGTCCAACTTGTTAATTGATTTTGGGCCGAGCGTTGTGCATGGAGGGAGCAAAGGACTTGGCAGCATGCAAAGAGGTGAAATTAACTTGTCGCAGGAAATTGGCATTTAGAAAAACATTAGCGTTTTATTGCCCGCGGTCACAGTGACTCATGTAATGTAATTACATCAACATGATAGAATTTGCCCCAAATCCCTTGGAAAGCTGCTGTGTGCTGAAAGTTTGGCCTTGAGGCCAAAGTCTGGAGATACTCCAAATGTTTTTATTCCATTAATTACGTAAATGAGTCTATCAATGTTTGTGCGTGTGTGTGTGTGTGTAAGCAGAGGTGGGTGTGTGTTCATATGTATGCATGCTTGCAGGCCTAATCAAACCCTGTCACGACGTTAGGATGTTGGCAGTTGTTCATGTTGTTGGAGAGGGGTTGATCTGTGGCTGGTGGGCTCAGGGAATGCAAAATTAATGAGTGAACAATTTCCTCACCTGTTGTTCCTCCCTTCGACCACACGAGGGAGACATTGTCTGCTGCTGAATTTTGAGCACTGGCCTCAGATGAAGCTCTTCATGCTGTGTCTACAAACAATGCTGAATTGCTGCTCTAATTTTACCCTCAGCTTGTTTGCAGAAATCTGAACCTTCATGGTTTTGTTATATTCACACATGACTTTATCAAAGACTTAAAAACTAGAGCGAAAGAATGTTTTCACAGAAAACTCTTCACATTTGTTTTGCTCAAACTTTTCCAGGATGAAACAATATGACGAGTGTCAGCAAGTGTCAGCAAGTGTCGGCAATCACACTGACGTATTTATTTGCAAGTCAAATTAGCACAGCTCTCTGTGTTTCTCTCGTCTGGCACTCTGTGAATAGTCGTGTACCAGTAAAACCCCAACCATCTGGTACATTTAACAGCCTGAAGCAAACTACCGATTCTACGGATCAACTGCATTGAACTGTGTATCTGTAATTGTGTATCTTTATTTCTGCACCACAAAAATGTCAATCTAAACTCATTATTAAGTCTAATTATGTTGTGCTAAGATGTCGCTGAAATTAAATGAGGTAGCTGGTTTGTAATTGCAGTGAGATTGGTCCACATGTTTCCAGTGAGGTTTAATTTGTAGCACCGTGGAGACGAGCCTGCACACTATAGCTGCAGCCCATTTTTATTACAGCATCATCACTAGGCCAGAAACGTTTGAGCCTGCTTCCAAGCACCAAATCGACCTTGAAACGTAGCATGACAAGGCTGCTGCTGAAATGACTGCTACATCATTTAATTATTCAATCTATAGAAAGTCAGTCAACTAGAATTTTAATAACTGTTAAATATTTTAGGTTGCTTATCAAGCAGAGGTGATAGTTTGCTCGGTTTTAATTTCTCAATGTGTTGCTTTGCTGTGTTTTATGCCACTGTTATTTAATATCTCTGGATCTGGGACTGTTGTTTTAAAATGTAATTTTGAGCTCTGGGAAACATTTTTCACTTTTTTCTGACATTTTCTAGAATGAAATATCGATCCAGAAAATCTGCAGATGAATCAATACTGAAAATAAAATTCATAAGACGAGCCAATATGAAAAGTTCTGATCCAAGAAACATGGTGATTAACGGCCTGGCAGGATGGGTGGGTCTGGGGGGCCTGGCCCCGCCCACAGAGCTGCCACGACTGATTTATTGTTTCATTCAAAAAAAGATTTAAAGGTCCAGTGTGTAGGATTCAGGGTGATCTGTTCTCAGATATGACATACACATAATATTCAGAATTATGTTTTTATTTGTTTATAATCAACTGAAATTAAGAATCATTGTGTTTTCGTTACTTCAGAATGAGCGGTTTATATCTACATAGGGAGCAGGTCCTGTTCTGCCCTCTCAGTTATATTTACATTAGATAGCTGTCTCCATCAGGACATCTTGAGCAATAAACAACAATCTGGTAATTTTTTACGCAACATTTCTCGCCTTTGCTGCATTAGTTTATCATATAACAGTCTTACATTTGGTCACAATAAAAGTCTTCTGCTAATTTAATGTTTTTATTGTGGGGGATAAATGCACATGTTTTAAAGATTGAGGGGGACGTGTCCCCTGCACCCTCCTCAAAATCTACGCCTATGATAGTGGATGCACATTCACACACGCACACACACACATGCACACACACACAAGTCACAAAATTGCATTCAAATCTGTGCATGTTAATATACCCAAACCTGAATTCAGACCGACAAATATACACACAAAGACACAAGCACCCTCACATAGACACACACATCTAGAAGGTGCTGTGCACAAGAGCCCTACACACACACACACGCACACACACACGGGCACAGCGGTGTGTTTTGACCGCGTCAGGCTTTAAGACCAACGTGGCTCTTCTATCATTCAGTCCCTCAGAAGTGTTTTTCATCCTCTTTTTCCCCGTGGAAAACAGAATTCATGACCCGTCACCTTTTTTGCTGACTGCACAGGCCGTCCGCTGCCTTGGTAAACGATTTCCCGGCTATTTTAGTTGCCTCACAAAACACTTGATGACACAAGTGGCATGAAAAGTATGCAATTCAATTTGTCAGTGGTTATTACTTTGTGGCGAGGAACAGTTACAGTTATGTTTTGATTAGGGGCGTTTTCTGTCGACTTGGCTGTCAGTGGGACTTGTTTTTAAAAAGCAGAGGAGAGGTGTTTATTTTTCCCTTCGGCCATCTATTAAACGTCCCCTCTTGTCTGATTAAATTTCATCTCATTGCAGGCTCACCTTTTAGCGAGGTGTCCTTTTGTGCTGCGAGAGAAAGGAGGTGAGAAACAGAGTGGGGAGAAGGTGTTACACAGACGAAGATAAAGGGAGGAAGGGAAAGGTTACCTTCAGACTGGCAGCAGACTGAAGAATATGTGTGAATGTGAGAGAAAATTCCATCTACTCCTTGTGCTCTGGTTTCTCTTACTGCATGTGTGCATAGTGTGTGTGTGTGTGTGTGTGTGTGTGTGTGTGTGTGTGTGTGTGTGTGTGTGTGTGTGTTTTTTAAATAAAGC
>JAPZEB010000008.1:23581158-23592699 GCA_029783705.1 Chaetodon striatus | reverse complement strand
CTGAATATAATTTGTAGCTTCTTAAAATATTAATGAGGACAGTGATAGTGAGATACTGGCTACAGTGATGAAACAAAACCAGCATCGGATGGACTGTATTCATAATAAATACACCACAATAATAAGCACATACAGCAAGTAGCAGCAGCAGACCCACTGACCGACGGCAGCACACCGTGAGGATGGAAACGGGACGGAGCACCTGCTGCAGCAAGCCAACACGCCATCTGCGGTCATTTTGACTTGACCAGTGGCTTCACTACAAGCTGATTGGCTGTTGAAACAGGGGACGTGCTTTAAAACCAGCTGCCGGTGATTTGACCAGCCGAGTGTCAGGTGACACCATCAGCCAGCTCAAGTCAAACTCAGACCAGCCAGTTCACACCGCTGCAACTTTTCTCTGCAACATTCAGTTTCATCTTGTCACCAGTCTTTTGTCTGAACTGGGCTTAAGACACAAACAATGGAAAATATTGTAACAACATACTAAAGTTACCCTTTGACAAAAAAATTTTAGTCTCAAAGAACAGAGCTGGTTGTTTTCTAAAATTTTCTTATTTTGATCTAATCCCATAAAAAGACCCGAACACTGAACTGATTCCAACACTTCTAATGCTGAGTATATACAGTTTGTTCCATTCAGCCTCATCACTGCACTGGCTGATATGTAACTTCAACATTGGCATTGTAGTTTATCGTGAGTCAGTTTGACATCCTGCTGATTTAAATCAGTTATGCGTGAATTTTGTGTTAATCTGCAGCTGAAAATAGTCCCCAACAAACGCAGCATTTCTCCTGATAGAGTAATTTTTGTCAAATTTACTTTGCTCATTTGTTATAGGAAATTACTGAGCTGTAACTGCTCAGTGAAAATCATGTATCTCCAGTTTTAGGAATTTTGAATTTTGTAGTTAAATTGGAGGAAATTGGCTGAGAAATCATTTTTCTTAAACAACCCCATCAAAACCCATAACATTAACTGAGAAAGGCATCTCTAAAGCTGAGAACAACAGGGTTTTTTTGCACATGAAAAGTTGACATGTTCATGTGAGATGCATGGTTTTCAAAGGACAGTGTTGCTATGACACTATATACTTATGAACGGCTCTCAGCATTTTCTCAGTCGAAAAGTTTTGAACTCAGTAAAGGCCTGTAGACATAAAGGTTTGATGGATTGCAAAACAACCACAAAGAGATGCAAAACTGTGACGTTGCCACACCTGTGAGGGGAAGGATAAAAATTGAAGGTTTAATACTATAGAAGACTTGCATATGACCCAGGCCTTAATTTGAAGGTAACCCATACATACACTCATATGGCTAACAGTGGTCAGGTGATCTGTCAGGTGATCTGTTTCCTCCAGGATCACAGGTGTAAGGGGGCGTGGCCTGGGGGCACATGGAAGAGAATTGTTTGGAGTGGCCGGAGAACAAATGTTTTTGGAGGCAGATAAAGGAGTATTGTAAAAGCAGGGCAGCCTTCAGTGGAGATGCTTCCTTTCATGGTTGTACTTCTTCCCTCTGACATGAACAGGGAAATCAGTTTGTTCTGAGGACCATCACTGGGCCGAGGACTGGAAATCAAGTCTGGATTATATATTCCCAAAACTACATCCGGTGAGTTCTGTTCTTTTGGGGATTTATTGCAGTGTATGCTTCCACTGATTTGTATTTTTTTTTATTTTGAAAGAAGAGCATTTATTGGTTTTTGGTCATTTTGGTTGGAGTATGTGGCAGGACTTTTTGATTTGGACAAACCTTGTGGACAAAACAAGTAGACATTGTTTTCTTATTGAAATCTGTTAAAGCATGTATTTAAGTTTCCTCACAGTGCAATCATTTGGTGTTGTCAGGAGGGCTTTAAAGGCAGTCAGATTCTTTGAATTTCCTTTTGAATGCATTTTTGGTCAGATCAACACAAGTAATCACGCCAAACACAGATTTACAGCTTTGTTGTGGCGCCAATGTTAGTCATGCCACTGTCATGTAGCTCATTTATAGCCTAACGTTAGCTTTCTACTTCATTTACGCTCCGAATGTTATTTTGTGAAGATTATCTTACGAACAAAACATGTAATCATGATAACCTTTTGTTTTCCGCCCCAGCTGGCATTCTAATGTTTATTCACCGTTGAATCAAAGTCACACACCATGGTTTAATCACTGTTGAATTATGTTTTGATTTTGAGAGATGAATCAAGGTTGACTTTGCAGTGTTGTTTCATTAATTTTAAATGTTTTTCCAAAATTGTTTCACCGTTGAAACAGACCTGTCTGACATTTCAATTTTGATTCATGAGAATTTTGTTAACCTTTTTACAACCATCATAATTAAATATCATTTCAATGTTGTTTTAATGTTGAAATACCAATTGATATAATTTCAGTCACATTTCAACATTGGAGGTGGGTCGTGTGTCAGTTGGGGCATAGATCTTATTTTCTGCGATAATCCAAAATCTCACTGGCTATTTCCAGAGGGAACCAGGTCAATGCTACAAAACAAACCGTCATCCTTGCAGCACTCTGTAACGCTCCAGTGTTAGGCCCAATTTTTGGCCAGGCAAAAACTGGCGTGGTCATTTTCAAAGAGGTCCCTTCAACTCTGACCTCAAGATATCTGAATGAAAATGGATTCTATGGGCACAAGTCTCCCCTAAACATGAGAGGGGTTGTTCCTGGTAAATGCTTTGTTCCGTGATCAACGTACTTCAAATTAAAGCTGTATATTTGTCTTTTTATGGAAAAAGGAAATCAGATGAATCACCTAACACATGTATATACCTGACACATGAAAACAGGATTGTTGTGGAACTCAAAATGTTAACTGTACCGGTGTTAGTTTATGCACATCAGAAAATGCAATTCCTTAACTCTGATATTAAACTTCAACAGCATAACACAATTTGCAAAATTCAGTTATGGCTTTTGGTTTTGGTGAGCCACCCCAAGACTTTCCGTGGCCCCATTAGGCCACCCTTATGGAAATTTTCTGGAATAATCTTTGGATTATAGTAGTAACTAGGCTTAAAATTTCAGCTGACTGTTATATAACGTCCATAAAGAGATGTAGAATGACTTCATGTGATGAAGCGTCCTTGTTTGTAGTTGTTTTATGTCTTTTTCAGTCTGAGGGTTTGGCTCCCAGGTGGTGGGGGTGCTGTATGAGCCGAGGGGCTCGTTGTCTCACAATGCGTCACTGCTCACTTCTTTTATTGGAACAGCTTTACTCGTATTCTCTACTGCTTTATGTGCCATTTTAAGTGTCTGCAACTTCAGCACTCATATATATTTTCGCATTAAAACGGTCCTCTCTCACTATTATCTAGGTCTTTTCAAGGCTTTATTAAGTAGAACACCAACTTTCAAAACTAAATGTTGGTGTTTGCATAGGGATTTTGTCCCCGCTCTCTCCTGTGCCGTGTAGTCTGCACAGGGCCCAGTCGTCATCATGGATGGCAGTGCTCAGCGGGGGCTGGAGTAGACAAATTAGGCCAGCTATATAAAGTGGATGAATCTTACTTTTGAAATGGTTGCCATGGAAGACTCACTAGAAGCTGCAGTGCAAAGTGGGATACTCTAGAGCAAGCCTGTGAGTGTGTGTACACGCAAGGAAGAGACTGGAAGCACATCTTGGGTTGTTTATTAATGAAAGACGGAGTGAAAGAGAACAGCGAGTGCTTCTCTGTGTGTGTGTACCAGTTTGGGCAGGAAGACAGAGAGAGAGAGTGATAGAAAGCGAATGAGAATGAGAAGTGCCTTTACATCTATGTGTGGGAGGATATTGCTAGAAAATGTCATACCTGTCATGTTCCCTAAATAACATTTATCAAATTGCGCGATCACATTTAAAGAGCAACACGGCCGTATTTTAGTGTAGTTTACATTCTGAGAGCTCACGACAGCCAGACCTTTCACTAATCCCATTGATATTCAGAACCGTGTGTTGGTGTGCGTGAGCGTACAGCGGCATGTTCACATGTTGAATTCTTATATCCCCTCGTGGCAAGCAGAGATCAGTAAGACTGGAGCTTTACTGAAGTCAGCCTTTTCTTTAATGTACAGACGGCTCAGGTACGCGGTGCGGGAAACAACGAATGGTGCCCAACTGGCCCAGCTTGTGATGTCCTCATGCTTCTTTGTCACGTCTGATTTCCATCAAAAATAATGAAGTTACTTCCCCTTGTCTCAGCTCTGATTTGGTGATGCATTCATGGGAAGCCCAAAGCCTTGTTTTAAGTTGAGGTAAAAGGCATGGACGGTTACCCGCGCGCTCCCCCGCTTTCATCTGTCAGACTGCAGGACCTTTCCTTTGACCTCCTTCAGCCAATTCTGGCGCTGCTTCAAACAGACAGGAGAAGTAACTGAAACTTGGCTCCAGCAGGAAAATCTCAGTGTGTGAATATGGGTGTTGGCAAAGCCAGTAGCTAGCAGCTTTGATGATGGATCACACTTAAGTGGTGTGATCTTTATCCCCTTGGCAAAGATTATTGTATGTGCATGGTGAATGGAGCCAGGTAAACAGGTTTGGTGAGTTAGGTAATTTTGGAATTAATATTAAATGGGCGTAGCAGCAATATCTCTCAGCTGGCACCGGAGCCAAATGAAGTCAAGTGTTCCTTTTAGTGTTGGCCCTTTTCCATTACAGGAAATTTCGACAAATATCTGAACCTTTTTACAAACTCCTGAACCATGCCTGAATTTTAACCACAGGAGGCTACTTTGGATTCTGTTGCCATGCCATCCAAATAGTCTGTGTTCTTAAGGCCCTGATCACACAGAAAGCATTTCAGCAGCTGAAGGCCGCTTTTTGTAATTGTTTTAAATGAGAATAAAGCTTTTTGCTTGCGGTGTTTGCGTTGCGATGCCTAGCATTTTTGCCGTAGCGCTCCGAACTCCTCGAGTTGGAAAAACTTCAACTCAGAGTGGAAAAGTGCTCCATGTCATCTCAGCCTTTTTCCTATTGTCCAATCAGACGATTAGAGAGGCGGGCCGTCTGTGGTGGTCACGACAAATTTACAGTTGGTAAACAATAAATGAGAAACTGGTGGTAGCGGTTGCTGGATACAGAGATATACAGCCCCAAGTCATTCTAAAATATGCCTGGAAACATCTATCATGGAGGTGAATCTCCTGGACCAACTGTTTTAGATTTAGTCTTAAGACGAAAATGATTATTAGTTTTAGTTACATTTTAGTCACTTTTATCCTTCATAATTTTAGTTGACAACAACTGACAACATTTAAAGCCCAATTCACACCAAAGATTTGTGATGAAACCGTTTAAGAATGTTGCAGGCAAAAGTTGCAGTGGTGTGAACTGGCCGGTCTGAGCTGGACTCAAGCCAGCTGATGATGTCACTTGCAACTCAGCTGGCTGAATCACCAGCGGCTGGTTTTAAAGCATGTCACCTGTTTCTACAGCCAGTCAGCTTGTAGTGAAGTCCACTGGTGAAGTCAAAATGACCGCAGACGGCGTGTTGGCTTGCTGTTTCAGGTGATCCGTCCCCACTAAGCCCTCTGTTTCTGTCCTCATGGTGTGCCGGTGTCGGACGGTGGGTCACTGCTGCTGCTGGCTGTATGTGCTTATGCCCCGCCCACACACACACATTCTCACTGACTGATGAGTTGGCGCTGGTTATTGATATTATTGTGGTGTATTGATTATGAATACAGTCCATCTGATGCTGGTTTTATGTTTATCACCGTTTCATCCCTACTACAAAAGCAGCTGTAGCCAGTATCTCACTATCACTATCCTCATCCAGATTTTAAGAAGCTACAAATTATATTCAGCCACAAAATAAATCTGAAAAGCTGCAAATCAGAACAGAAGTACAGAGAGCATAGAGAATATATTTTATTCAACTAAAGCCATTACTTTTAGTCAAAGTGTTTTTCTTCTTTAAACTAATTAAATGTGGCTAATACAGGTATCAGAAATTGGAATCAAGGTAACAGGACGTATCAAGTGCTGAAATGTCATTTTTCTGCAACAACAAATAAAGTCTACACATTTTCAACCTTGCATTTCTCCAGCAGAGTTTCTGACAGGTTTAAAGGATAATTTACGAGCACACGCTTACTGATCATCATTTGTAGCTTGAAATCTCAATCTTTGAGAGCATAAATAACTCATTTGTGGCAACTTGACAGCTTGTGCCAGGGTCCTCTGTAAACTCTGATGCATCAGCGTCACTGTTAAAAAGCAGAGAAATAACTTTATTTCAGTCTGAATTCTTTTCTATGTCTGCAGCGTTAGTCTGGAGGTTTAAACCTATGTCGGCTCACAGAGTCGATGGTTAAAACTGGACTCTGGGGTCTGCCAGAGAAAACTCAGAGTTCAGACTGTTTACTTACAGCACAGCTACTCTCACAGATAACTGAGCCTCCAACCTGCCTGTCAAACAGCAATCAACCACAAACCTTTTCTCTGACAGTTCGGATGTGTGTGGAGTTCTTTGGGGATCAACAGATGGAAGTCCAGTGGCTGGCAGCTGCTTGTTCTGCTGCAATCAGATGCTAACAAGCACAGCTAGCTGCTAACAGCCACAGCTACGACCAGCAAATCCATTCGACAGCTCCAACATTCACAGTCAGACACACATGGCTGATCATTGCAAATTACAGCTCACGGCTCGCACCAGCGGCTGACACTGCTCCGGTGTGAGTGTTGCAGGCTAGCAAATCTCATACTGAACATTTGGCATTAGAAAATAATTCATCACTCTGTTCTCCTTAATTCTCATTTTGTATGTCCCATAGTCCACCACTGGCCTTTTAGTCCTGTCTCGTCTCTTCAACAAATATCAGAACTTTATTTGGTCACACTTTTTATTCTCAAAAATCTACTTTTAGCTTATCAACATCGCATCTTCGTCATGGAAAAAAGGTCTTTGACGAACATTTTGTGTCATAGTTTTCATTAATGAAATTAATGCCAATCGAAAGCCTAGAGACTGCGACAGCTACTCTGCAGCAGTGGTTCCTAACTGGTCCAGTCATGAGGTCCCGATTTCTCCTTAATCATTAGCTCAAGGTCCACACATTATTATTAATATCACATGTTGTCTTTTCATGTACAACAACTGTGCCTCAAAGTTTATGTGTCCTTCATCGGTCTAATTTGCCTGATGTTCATGATTAAAGAGGATATGAAGGAACTAAAATTACAATTTAGTTTGAAATTTAGCTCACTGACCAGCCTTACAGTTTATAAGAACTGTCACGCACCACATTTTTTCTGTTTTGGTTCACCACTGTCATCAACCTTGTTTTACTTCCATCCCTCTCTTTCAAGAAAGTTATTTTCCATCAACTACTGCCATACTTACAACAACATGACATACTGGAGAGGTTTCAGTTTGGGTTTAGGGCTTATCATAGCACCAAGTCTGTCCTGCTGTAAGTGTACGATGACCTGCTACTCTCTGTTGACACCGGAGACTGTGCCATCCTAGTTCTTCTTGACCTCAGCGCAACGTTTGATACTATGGCTCATGACATTCAGTTTGGTGTCTGCATTGGTGGTTCTGCATTACACTCGTTCATTTCCTACTTTAAAAGTTTAAGCCTCTCTGTCAGCATAGGAAATCACTCCTCTTCTTCTGCCACTCTTTCCCGTGAGGTCCCTCAAGGCTCCGTCTTAGGTCCCATTCTCTTTTCGTTGTACATGCTTCCTCCCAGCCAAATTATTAAATATCATCAGCGTTTGAGTCCCCCTGATGTGGCTTTCTCTGACATCCCTCTGTGTGTCTTGTGTCTCTGAATGTATGGGCTGTGTACCTGACAGTAATGTTGCCTCTCGTGTATGTGTTTTTAGCTTGTGTTTTTAGCTTGCCTCTTGTGTATGTGTCTTATGCCTTTTCCATAGCACTTTGGTCAATGTGAGAAGTTTTTAAATGTCCTTTATAAATAAATCTGAGTTGAGTTTTCAGACACAGGCAACTACTTTCAGCCACAAAATATCCAATAAACCTACTACACACCCCGTACTGCACCAGACATTAGATGGAGAAAAACGGAGACTACCTGGTGAACATAACATTTAACACACTTAAATTCAGTAATGCTGGTCTAAACAAATATCCACCATAGTAGCTTATTTATCATCACCTAAACAGTTGTCCAGAGAGGTTAAGGGGCTTTGTCACAGTGCAGTGAGCCTTTCAGGAGGCTTCGTGCTCCCTCTAACAGGTGCTCCACTAACAACATGATTAAGTATAAGTTTGGGTTATCGATTAGGCAATGTGCCTTGATGGGTAAAAAACAGAGCTGATTTTATCCCACTCAACTCTAAATATGCAGACTACTCAAGCAAAGACAGTTTATAAAATTGTTGATTTAGCTTATCACCCGTTTGGTTTTTGCAAAATTGAACTTTATTTTAGTTTAACAGTTGCCTGTTGTCATGCATGCTTGTGTCTGTATAATACACAATGACTTGGAGCTAATTTCTGGTATGGTCAGCGTATTGTCATATGTAGTGGGAATGCACCTTCAGCCTGTTAAACATCCCAGTGCTTATAAATCCCCGACTTTTCCCACCTGCCCACTCGCTGTTATTAACAATAGCAACGAAACTAAATGAACAAGTGACGGCCAATGAAATCAGACTCGGGTCGAGACCAACACCAACCTAGGCCAATGGTGCATTCCCATGCTCCTCCAACTTTGGTGTGTTCATGAGCCTTAAGGCATGATGTGGAAACAACATGGAAGCTACAAAGATGTGCTGTATTGTAATGGAAACTTTCAGGCCTTGGTACTCGGTAAGGCAGAAAGAATGTGAAGTAATCTTGCATTTTATTTCTTGTCAGGATGTCACAAGCACAAGCGCCTTACATGACATTTACTCTTCCTCAGTGTGTAACAAGCTGTGAGTGCTTTACTTGACATCCAAGGACATGACTAGATAAGATGGCCCAAACTGCTCTGTCTCCCCTCTGACAATGCTAGCTAAAGATCCCTGACCTCAGCAGTTGTCAGTGAGTGTATGTATCTGACATCTTCTATGTTCTGGGCTCACTCTTTACTCTCAGCTCATTCTTAACTGTTTGTTGCGAATCCATCTGCAGATGCTGAATTGAACTTACAGAAAGAGAAGTTTCTGACTGCATGTGTTCTGTCTAATAGAAATTGCCACCACAGTATTTTATTGGTCAGAGCGTTTAGACAACACATAGATAATGAAGAGCAAAGACAATAGAGCCATAAAATATGTTTGTGAACTAATTCTCTGATTATTCAGACAGCACCTGAATGCAGCACAAGGCTGCGGAGGTAGCTGTGACATCTGCTACTTGCCCCTTAAAGAACAGCAGATTACTGGTGAGTGACATTTCGGTAACATAGCAATGAGCTTACACAGCCTACCTATATCCCCCTGAGACCTGAGCTTTTGTTTGGTTTGCATTTTTAATTTCTCTGAGCTACTGGGGATCAGTAGGACCTGATAAACACAGAAAACTAAAGCATTGTCTCTGAACAGGAAGTAGTTTTAGAAAAAATGACATCAACTATTAACTGTTGCTAAAACTGGTCAACTGTGTATCAAACCACAAACGTTATCAAGCATAAAGGAACAAGATTCAAACATAACATTGTCTCGTTTGAGGACATTCAGACTTTTTTATCATCTGGTTTGAGGACATTGGAACTTTATTACTGTCTCGTTTGAGGACGTTGGGTCTTTGTCATCGTCTCTTTAGAGACACGGGGCTTTGTCATTGTCTTGTTTGAGGACGTTGGACCTTTATTATTGTTTTGTTTAAAGACACCTGGATTTTGTCATCGTCTCTTTGGAGACATTGGTCATTGTCTCATTTGAGGACATTGGGACTTTATTATCGTCTCACACGAGGATGTTGAAATATTGTTTTGTTTAAGGACATTGGGACTTCGTTATCATCTTGTATGAGGATGCTGGGGCTTTATTATTGTCTCGTTTGAGGACGCTGGGACTTAATTATCATCTGGTTGAGGGTGTTGAGCCTTTATTATTGTCCACTGAGGACATTGGGACGTCACCGTCTCTTTGGGGACATGGGGCTTCGTAATTGACTTTATTGAGGATGTTCAGACTTTATTATTGACTCATTTAAAAACACTGGGACTTTATTATTATCTTGTCTCGGGACTTTGCCATTGTCTCTTTGGGGACATTGATCATCATCTCATTTGAGGACATGGGGATTTATTATAGTCTCATTTGAGGATGTTGGAACTTTATTATTGTCTCATTTGAGGACGTTGGGACTTGGTCATCTTATCTGAGGACACTAGGTCTTTGTCATTGTCGGGTTTGAGGATATTGGGACTTATTAACGTATCATCTGAGGACGTTGGGACAGTAGACAATAATAACGTCCCATTGTCTTCAAAGGAGTTGTTCCTAATCGGCTGCAGACTGACTCGGCAGAGATGGCTGCCATCTTGTTTTTACATGGGTTAGTGTATTATGGTCCCACTACCACTAGATGGCACAAAAAGGTGTCCACGAGCGAGGACAACAGATAAGTTAAGCAGAAGCAAGTATAAGATGCAGCAAACCCAGAGTGTGATGTCCTCATATGAGGATGCAGGGTCTCAGGAGGACATACAAGTGGGAAGCTGAATCAGTGCATTAAAATTAATATTTATCTTTAGTAATGTACGCTTATACATGATGACTGGTAACATGCATGTACCATAACGTCACAGACGCACCATATTATTTGTGAAGTATCAAAAATCCAAAGGTTCGATAGATTTGCAAGTTTCGACTCGAAGACAGAAAGAAGTATGTCCATAATTTTTTTTGGTTAATTTTACCATCTTCTAAAACTTTCTCATATAAGTTAACATGTAGGCAAAATTTAGTCCAACTCAATAAAAGGGAAGTCCGAAAGTAGTCGTAGCAGAAGTACCAAGTTCTCTAAGTCTTTTTCTGCGTACAATGCCTGCTCTAACCTTTGCTCTGCATAAGCCATTAATTGAGCAGTTTTATTTTACTTTCCTGTATTTTATACTCTAAACTTTCCTTCCACATGGGTAATATTTGAACTAACAGTTCTTCTGCCTGACTACTGGTAACCCACAGGCTGTAGCTGTACACCCACACACAGACTCACATACAAGCGCTCACACTTTTCTCACTCATTTATTTATTTCTTTCTCGTCTCTCAGTTGGCTGGGAGCTCAAGTTGGAAATTAGAAAATTTCGACTCCCTCATTTCTCTCCAATTTCACTTCAATTTCTTCCCCATTCTGCGCTCCCTCCCTCTAATTTCTGCCTCTCCTCTGCCGTCTCATTGTGCTCTCTGCTTTCCTTGTTAGCTCTGCTCGGGTCTCTCACCTCTCATTAGCTTCTCCTCTGCTGACTGGAGGCACCTGTCCTCAGGTCCCACTGCGGATATCTCAGCTTCTGTTTAAATCAATTTCCATGTTAAATAGCTGCCGGAGGGTGTGTGTGTGTGTTTGTGTTGTCTTAGTAGGTGTTGTACCTCGCCAGTTCAGTCTTCAGCTTGGCAGTCTCCTCAGCCAGCTGTGTTATGCGTCTCT
>JAPZEB010000008.1:23526988-23540636 GCA_029783705.1 Chaetodon striatus | reverse complement strand
CTTGTGTGTAGGTCTTGGTTTTTACTGTGTACTGTGTGTGTTTGTGAGACCAAAAGTAAATCAAAAGCGTGTGTTTTGCTGTCGGCCTCACAGCAAAGAGGGAGTATTAAAATTGAGTGTGTCCGTGTGAACAGAAAAAACAAGACCATGTCTTTACAGTGTGACCATGAAATAAAAATTGTGTTGTTGCAGACATTAAAGCACTGTATTGATGAAGTGGGACCTCAGAGGGAAACATCACGGGCAACATGACTGGGAGGAGATATTAAATATTGAATACTGAAAACATGCTTTCACACACACACACACACACACACACACACACACACACACAATCACACATTTAGTATTAATATGTCTTCATGATGTCATGTGTTTTTGTGAAATGCAAAAGCTCACATTTTGACACCTCTCTCTCTGTTCTTGCTTTGAGGCCTCTTCCTGTTGTCACTTTGAGGGATCTGTATTATTAATCTGAATATTTATTAAATACTACATTTTTCCTATTCATGTAAACATGCTGGTCAGACTGAAATCACATCCAAACTGAATTTCTCGAAGTTGGAAGTCATCGAAATCCTGCGCTTGAGCAGTGACTTGCGCCGTCAGAAAGCAGAGAGCAACATGAAAGCAAGGAGGAGGAAATCTGGGGACTGAAACATCTCCAAAAGTACACTACATGCTGACTGACAAAAACGAGAAGAATCTCAGTCGACTAACGGGTCTCTGATGATTCGGACTTTCAAGGGTAAGTCTTAAGTCAAACCCTCAGGTGTTACCAGGGAAACGAAGTTATGACTTGTGAAAAACTTTAGATTTTGACTGCAAAACACATGAAAATATTAAATGAATGGTCTTATTCTATTTTTTATTTATTTATTTTTTTAAACGTTTTTACTACAATTGACCATAGCATACGCAGGATAATGCCCTTTCAGGTGGCTGTAATCAGGCATTAATGGACTACGTGGAGGCAAATGATTGTGGCCTTGTTGTCATCCATTAATTCCAGATAATGCAGGCTCCATCTGGCGTTATTCCTTACTGAATTCTGCTGATGCTTTCATCCAGAATGATCACAATAAGTGCATTTAAGTGTGTGGATACAACCCAAAAATTTGATGCCAGATGATGCAAGAATATCAACTTTATCGAATATGTTGAGCTTTATTGTTTATCGTCAAGTTCAACAGGTCATCTCAATTTTATTTATATCGTGCCTAAAAATATTTTCTCTAAAAGTTACCTTATCCGCACTTTTCATACAGAGCAGGTCTAGATTACTCTCTAATTTACAGACCTAACAATTCCCACCTCAAGCAAGTAATTGGAGACTGTATCTTTTGCTCTCTCTAACTATGCCAACAAAAATGCACAAAAAGTTACTGAACATCATGTCATTGATCTTGTGGTTTAATGGTCTGCACCTTGTTAGCATTGAGACCAATTAGGACCAGCTCAGAGTGCTAAAAAGTGACGTCGTGCATCAATCAATTCAGGTGCAGCACTGCCTGTCACTCACATGCTAGTCCTCTAACACACACACACACACACACACAGATTCCATGTCTGTGGTAGAGCAGACCGGGGGGACAGCCTTTGTGTTACACTTGTTAACATCTCCACTTTTTTATCTGTCAAATTAACCGTGCAGTCCCAGTGGCAGGGTTAATCCTCCAGGAGAGAACGGAGCAGCGAGCTATTGGGTAGTCAAGTTCTGCACTTCAACAAATGTTCATGTCAAACAACTAATTTCATCTTTTACCAAATTACCTCAGGTGGGAATGGGAAGATAAGCAGAGAGAGGATTCGCGGAGCAGACGCTGTCGCAGAGGATAAATGAGAGAATTTAAAAGGTGCTGTACAGATCATTTTTAACCACAAGTATATGATGGTCTAATTGGTGTAATTAGGTTCAGCAAATGAGATCATGACAGAGATCGGTCACCTCTGTCTTACAAAAGAGGTGGTGATGGCTCATGTTTCTGCAAACGAGAGACCATATTTCTCATAAACACTGACCATCCTCTTCATCTTTCTTCCTTGATGAGGAGAAATATGTCCTTCCAAATCTTCCCACTAATGATTTTAAATACTTCACAGAGTACCTTTAATTTTGACGTACAATGATTGATCACTGAGTTTGTATTGGAATTTGTAGGCTACTGGATTTGCTAACAACTGAAGTCCTTTCGTGTTGGACGTGTTTCCAAGTCTTCAGTGCAGAGAAAGATAAAGTATGCGGACAAAAGTTCACATTATTTGTTGAGGATCGTGGTCCGTTATGGATCACTTGGGTGGATTTCTGACTTTGGTTGAAATATCCCTGTGAACTACTTGCCAGATTTAGACACTTTAGTTGATAATAACAATAAAAATTTGTTTTATTTGTAACAAAGTTGTGAAGTCACTAGGGATCATCAGGAAATCATGAAGTTTTGTAAATATTTCTTGTTTATTAACTTGACATTATTCCATGATTCATCCCTATTTGATCTGTGATCATATTGTTTGGGCAAATACAAGCACAGTCTCCAGCAAGGGTCGTCAAAATCCGGCACTTGGGCAGTGACGGCAGTGTCACAAATCAACAAAAAAAGGCATCCTTTGCCGTCTGCATGATATGCGGCCAGTTGCGTTATACCTTAATAGCCCTTGGTGGCATTATGGGGAAACATCGCGAGACAAAGATAAAAGTTAGGGCGGTGAAAGTCTGAGTGAGGCAGGCAGGAGGGGTGGTGGATGGGTCCAGCAAACACCGACTTTCACCTGACAGAATGGTTTTTGCATCCCATAAGATTCTAACAGCAAACGCTGTGTTTTTGTTGCCTAAACCCAACCATGTGTATTTGCTGTTAAAGGAAAAAAAAGACATCAATTCGTGGTGTTGTACCGACGTAGTGCATATATTCTGAAAACGACTGTTTGGAAATGTAAAATTTCCTGTAAAAATGGATGTGTATCTTGAAAGAGGAGAACTTGACCCAGTGTCTCAGAACGTCAACAACCAACACACCCAGGGTACCTTGCACGTCATACGTGGACGTGGACAGTCTATGACCAAACGTTGATATGTGGCGAGGTCACAGTGTTGTGAAATTAGCTATAGAGACCAAAACAGTTTTTTACAGGCTGTAAACATGTTTATTTCTGCTGTTAAGTTGGGCATTTTAACATGGGGGACTATGGGGCTTGACTTGCTCCTGGAGCAAGCCTCAAGTGGACATTAGAGGAACTGCAGTTTTTGGAACTTCACGTTAGCCTTATCTTTCAGCCCCGGAGGTGACCGCTTGCTGTCTTCACACCAACACTGACTTTCTGGACCCTTTCTGTTTTACGAAATATCTGTTTTCAGTGACGCAGTCTGCATGTGGACAAACGAAAAAGCTACTTTTTCAGATGTGCCCATGCACATGTGGACTACACCTGAGTGGTGAAACTGTAGCCACACTAGCCAAACAGTACTTAACTTTTGCCCTGCAGGTTGATCCAGTCGTGATTTCCATACATCCCATTTCCTGCAGAGCTGCATGCATTCTCCTGCCAGCTTAGTTTTTCTAAAGCTTAACATTTGCCTGGGGAGTGACATACACAACTTTCCAACACCTTCTCTGTGTGTAGGTAATGTTTATAAATGAGGCCTCAGGAGGATGTTGAATGGGGCAGGTGGTTTTGTTCCTGCAGAGGCATACAGGTGGGATGCTGCAGGCCGCGGGTTATAGTCTCTTCAGTTATTGCTGGTTACACGCTGAAGAGCAGCGAAGCCAACAGACATCACTGACTCATCCCTCCTCCCTCTCTTCGTGTCTCTCCCTCTCATTTTTCTCCATTTCACTCGTCCACAGAGGGGGGAAAGGGCTTCTTTCTCAAGGCACATGCTCAGCTTTTACGCAGATACAAAGCGGCAGGCGCACGCACACCCACACCTCCTCTCACATATTGTCACACAAGGTACATTTGCATATGATTTCTTACATTTGAGACACACTCATTCTTTTCTTGCACATTTGCAAATGTATATGACCGACATGACCCCCACATGGCACATATACATGTGAAGTCTACGTGGCTACGTGCTTGGCCAGCTTACTGCTGTTTTCCCCCCAGCCTTGATGAGAAAAGTGAGGGGAGGCGAGTAAATATTGATGCACATTCTGTTCCCTCTCAGCCTCACTCCATCTGGATCCACAGTAGCCTCTGGAGAACAAACAACCTGGAAGAATCTCTCATCACTCCCCACTCCGCACCAGACCCTCTCACTGCCTCATTGTCTCCTCTTTCTCTGTCGTTTCTCTGCCCTCGCGCCTCGCTAAGTTTTCACCATCCACCTCGCCGTCTCCTCATTTCCTGACAGTCCTCCTAGAGATTACTTTGCTCGCATTTCATGTATGTGTTCCCAGTCACAACACATGAATTATAGATGAACATCCATGAAGCGGAGTACCAGAGATCTCTTGCTGCTGTTACACACACCCCTGCCGCAAAACTACTGCCCTGAGCAGGGGGGACGTTATGATACGGTCATTTAACAAATGCTTTTATCTTAAGTGAACAGCAATACGTGGTGTATTTTTAGCCTGGACCTAAAGGGGCTTGTGCAGATTGTTTGGATTGCAGAGCCAGTTTACTCTGCAGCCAGCCGAGTTGGTGTCCTCATATCGTATTGTCTCTGCTCAGCCTGAGTCCATATGTAGGGCACAGAAACACAACCAGTGGAAAACTTGTCCTATTCCCTGTTATCATCTGTTGGAAAATAAATATCTAAGCATGTCCAAAGCCTCAGAAGAATCTATTTGAGCAAGCCATCCGTGAAAGTGAATAGTAAACGCAGTCGCAGCTCCCTCATTGCCTAGCCTCTTTTTCACAGCAAGTTTCTTTCTGGAGCTCCTTTTTCTCCTTCTTCCGTCTCTTTTATTAAACAGAATCAGTTTTTCTTGTCAGTCCTCCCTCGCTCCATCACTTTTTAATAACCCTCCTCTCTTTAATGAGTTCTGTTATGTACACAGGGGGCAGCGGCTAGGGGCCAATTTGTGATTTCACATCAGATCAGATCAGAGAAAGATAGGAAAATAAAAGGAGGGGGGAAAAAACACACACACAACTTCCTGCGTATCTCCTCCTCTTCCCGGCTGCGCTCACAAGAGAGAACCCCGCATCTCATCTCAGATGTCTGGGGAATAGCGGCGCTCCCCGAGCCGCCATTTTGGAAGCATCCTCTGGAACAGCGAGTCACCGGAGAGAGCTCCTTTGAGGGTGAAGGGGAGAAAGCAGCAGGGAGAGAGATAAAGAAGAATGCTGATGTGTGGCCGCATGAGGTTAGTTAACTTTATACTTGTGGATAGGCCTAATGAAGCTCTCCTGTTCCTCCTTGCTGGGTTTTGTAGACGGTGGAGTTGCAGGGAGGTGAGGGATTTGAATATGGGAGGCAAGCTGCAAAAAAAGAGTAAACTTTCACACCCGGACTGAGTTTATCTCTCCCAGATTGGGATGCAGGAGCAGACTGGACTGACTCGGACACACACACACACGACTCAGTGTCATAACCTCGCAGAATTTGGCTTGCCTGAGAGGAACTGCTCCTGTTACTTTGCAGGGGTGATGGGTTCATGTCAGACAGGAAATTGGTGCAGAATCACAACATGAGGATTTCCCTCAATCTTATCTTACCATTTTCTTTTAATTTTCAGTCAGGGAGATAGAAATCATTTTAAAATGACAACAAAAAATTCAGTTTTTCTTCTGTTAAACAGTTCTGCCAAAAGTGCAATGACATCCATATTCAGTGTTGCTTTTAAAATATATTCAGTTACCAATAGTGAATACATATCCTAAAATGTAATTTGTAACATTTTCCATAAGATAAGTTAAGTAACATACTCTATACTTTGGATTGCTTTTGGAATACTTCAAAATAGTCTTGTGTAGGGATGAGCAAGTACACTACTATCTGTATCTGTATCTGTTCAACCAACTAAATTATCTGTATCTGTACTCTAAAGGGGTGGGGTTTAAATCAAAAATGGGCTGGGCCTGATCAGAAGTTGCTTTTTTAAGTCTGAAATCTATATGGATTGACCAAAAGTCACTATTGCGACTTCACAATAAGTTAAAAAATAACCGTCCAGGAGATATGAGCAACTCACTGTCAGTTCAATTGTACTCACTGTTGTTGATCCATGGGGCTCTGGTTGGTTTAAAAATTGACTGATTTGCAGGATGTACGGGGAGTTGCAGGATGACGCTATAAACTGATTTACTTGACTGTCGCATTAAAACAGAAACAAAAAATCCCCAAACATACATTCCCAGGATATTCGGGCCTTTACAAAAACAAACACCGAATCAATTCATCAGTTTATTGCTGATCAAATCTTTTAATAACTTTTGATCACAAAGCTGTCTAGGTGGTACACACTAGTTTTTAAATCTATCGGATTATGTCTGCAGGAGAGTTCGTTAAAATGCCAAGCCTGGAAAATGCCAAAATTGACCATGACATTCAAAATGGCCGACTTCCTGTTTTTGGCCTATGGGTCCAGGGGACCTTTTGTGTGTCAGGGTGTGATACATGTGTGTACCAATTTTTGTGCATGTTGGTGAAACATGCCACAGAGGCTGATATTTAAAGGGCGTGGCCAAGCCATTTTGCAAAACTGTGCACCCATCAAAAAAAAAATGTGCCCAGGCCAGGACTTTTAAGGAGGATATGAAGTATGAACCAAGTACACTAAAATTAAAGGCAGTTGCTGTGTTTTGGCAAAACGTGGACTTTTACCACGCTGCCACGGTGATGCACTTTGATGAAAACTCACAGTTTCCACAGGAAAGAATCATCAAGGTGTTGTGGCTTTTTTTGACCAAATTTGAGATAGATCTGGTCAGCTTTGTAGATGTTCATGAAAGCATAAAACATGTAATTTCCTGTTGCCAGTAGGGGGCGCTATAACTTTCACCAGTTATTGGCATGTAGATAAAGGCTTCCATCAAACAATAAAACTAAGATTAACCAAGTAAACAGAGGTTAAAGGCTGTAACCCTGTGGCGTCTTCCACGCTCCACACTCACTTCAGCATGCCTGCCTTTAGTTAAAGGTTCCCCAGACGTCAGGTGAGGTGGTGCATTAGAGTGACTCGAAAAATAATAGGAACCTAGGAGTTACTGGAAATTGCTCTAACAGCCTCAGAATTGAGCTTCAGATAATTTTTATCACAAGAATAATACATTTAACCTGTCTACCAAAAGGAGGATATAGCTTTAACACAAGTACAGATAATGACACATTTCATTTGTATGATACTCGTACTTGTAAAAAGTACATTATCTGTACTTGATACTTGTTTCATCCAGGTATTCGGCTCAACCCTAGTCTTGCTGAGCCTATTTCTCTGGGTCACTCAATAGTTAAGTTAACACTTCTAGGAATGACCTTATTACTGTCTTCAGAGGAAAAGTTATGTAAGTACATAAAACACATATGATTTTTTTTTTCTCCTGCAGCTGATATAGCTTAAAGAAAAATGGCCTCTACCAGAGAACAAAGTCTTCAGTCTTCCTTTACCCTGTCTTTCCTTTCCACAGCCTCAGTTAACAGCAGCATCTTTTGATGCTCAAAGCAACAGCCTCCACTGCACCATAAAGTCGCAACCTTCTTGACCGTGTGTGGGTAAAATGTTCTTTATATTTCCGTGCTAAAAACACGTCACTGACGGTGTCCTGGCAGTTCATCTCCTTCGCTGATGTTGTGTGGTGTGCAGCAGGTGCACAAACTGATTCATATGAATTCTAGAGAAAATAAACTGATTTATAAAGTCTGTTTAAAAGACAGTAACTGTATTGAGAATATCACTAATTTCAACTGTAACTACAACACAATGTGGTTACTCATATTCTGTAACATGATGGTGAAGATTCTCAGCCATCCAGCTCATGCTCATTCCAAGTGCTTTATCGAAGGCAACTGGACTTGCTTGAGTTTCTTGAGGACGTTTCAACTCTCATCCAAGAGGCTTCCTCACTTCAGAAGACTGAAGTTAAGAGAACTGAAGAAGCTGCTTGGAGGAGATAATAAAGGATGCATTGAAGCGTCTTTCCTCAGTATGAAGAGAATTCAAACTGCTGCTTAGATACTTCCTGGTCATTTCACTCAGTTATTCCCTTTTTCCAGCAACAGCAAGTTTATTAACTGTGGAAAAAAACCCTAAAAGTAGGTGATAGGCTGCTTTCCCATTCCCAGTAGACCGGAACCATGCAGACCAGTATGTCTTTCTTTTTTTATGCCTCCAGGCTGGTGATAGTCGTGGCCTGAGGCATTATGTTTTTTTGGGGTAACCATCCGTCCATCTGTCCCATCCATCCAAGAACGCCTCAAAGGATTTTTTTTTTCCAAATCTGGCACAAACGTCCACTCGGCCTCGATGATGAACTGATTGGATTACGGTGGTCAAAGGCCAACAAAATATTTTTTTGACCATAACTCAAGAATTCATACACTAATTATGACAAAACTTCACTCAAATGTCTAACAGGATAAAATAATGAAGTGATGACTTTCTTAGTCAAAACAACTTTCTGAGTGCAGCCCCTGAACCTCATCACATTGAGAGAACACTTCTTCCTGCACTAGCACTCAGTGTTTGTACTGAGATGCAAAGTTGTCCACTATGGATGTAATTCTTAAGAATACTAGGCTGTAAATATATTATTTCCCAATGTGGCAACATTCCTCTGGCCATAGTGTACACGCATAAACTGCATTTGTAATAAAATGTTTGAAACTGGGAACATAATGAGTGAGATCAACCCCGAGGAGAATAGCTTTTAAGGTTTAAGATCCAAATTGTAACAGCAAAATGGATGATTAATTGTCTTTCACTGCCAGGAGTGCCAATGTAAATGCAACAAAAGCAAATCCAAAGGTACATGAGCTAAACAAGCAGAAATGAATGCACTGAAGAGCCGTGCCAAATAATCTGTCCAAAAAAGCACAGTGCTGCAGAAATACTGTGGAGAATCAATGTGGTGTAATAACTGCGGGCAGAAGCTGGTTGATTTAAGGACTTGGGTTTATCCAGGGTACTTTGTCTTTGGATTTACTGATTTTGCTATTTTCTGGCATTGCACTTTGAGTAGACGATTTATATTACCACCAGTAATAAGCAGGGTCTTTTAATTTTTCTTGTCTCTCAGGGTCAGGGTCAGCCAATCAGCAGCACCCCTGGCGCTGGAGGGGATTCAGTGTCTAGTCAAGGACACTCGAGCGGGGCGGATGTTTTTAGTCACATGGGCTTGAACTCGTGCCGCCTGATTAAAGGACAGCCTACGCACCACTCCACTCAGCTGCCGCTCAGATGATGAGAGGCTCCAGCTTTGTTTCACAAATGATGGGTTTTTGCACTTCATGTGTACAGCCTGAGAAAATGTCACCTTACTCTGAATGCAAAAAAAAAAACTCTCATTGCCCAGGAATAATAGCAGATACTCAATTTTTTGTGGAGTAAAAATAGTCAAATTCTTCAAATCTTTAACAGACTCATAAATTGCCTGTCGTGTGAAGTAAAACTGTGAAACTCAGCTGCAAAGAAAGCGATAAAGTGCTTAAGAATAAAATAAGTGGTGGCAGATTATAATAAATACCTTCATTTATCATTCTTTCCCTGGGCTCAGTTGGGGAGACTTTTAAAACCTTAACATCTTAGTGTGGTCCCTTTGGCTATGTACGCTCTTTATCTATGGCTAAAGGTAAACAGGGAGATTTCTGAAATCTCTGTTGATCTGAAACTCCATCCACCAAATTGTTTTTTTTCCCAGAATAATAATAATGTAATACTTTGTTGATCCCTGGGGAAATTCTCTTCCCCCTCGCCTCTCAGAGATTAGAGGTCAGGGCCGACTATAGAGGAACATCCCTGGAGCAGGTAGCGATTCTTTGAATTGCTCAAGGACACTTGAGCAGCACAGGCGTGTGGTTTGAAAATGTTTTCCAGCTTCAGGGCGTTCTTTGGATTGGTTACACTGGGCGGTGACTGTATGTTCAGATAGGAACAGGATGAAATTTCGATTTACTCACAGGACATTTATTTCTTGACACAAAAATAAGCCGTAGCAACAATTGACCGCGTGGAAAACCCCTCTCCTAACAGAGATCATCCAATCATACAGTAGCTTATAGCTTAGCAACTGTAACTAAGCACAGCAGGTCTGTCAAGTTTTGGATTTCTCCAGAGGTGGTGTGCATGGGACTTTAGTGACAGCAGTACTCTGTACAGAAAGAGTTTGGATGGTAGTTTCTTTTTTTTTAACCTTCTTAAAAACAAAATAAGTATAAGGAATGAATGAAACTGTATGTTTGTCTGCTCAAACATACAGAAGGTAGCCTCCCTACAGTGCCTAACCCAGCGTTACAAGGCCAGTGGCATTTCATACTATGTCACAATGATCAGCCTCATAATACATTTCCTCATAATACTAAAAATAACTATACACTGCAGGACGAGCGCAAGGCTGTTTCTTTATGATCATGTTTTCTTCATGGATCATCAACCGGTGATGATGGTGACTTTTTGCCTGAGGCCACCTTTACAGGGTCGAAACCTCATAAAAAAGTCAGCAGGATATTAGCCCGGGGACCAGCAGAATCTGCAAGCTCGGGTTTTATTTGCTCTGGCAGATGAGCCTTGTCTTCTAGAAATTACGTTTATATACTGCTAATTTGAGGGAAGTTCATTTGAGGGAAACGGAATGCCAAGTGAATTACGTGTACTATTAACATCATGAGGAAATGTTGCTAATTCACATATTTGGCAAGTTGCGAAAATATTGATACTGAACGTATCAGCTAAATGTTCACTGACAGCATATTTCTGTTTCTTTGTCACATGAGATGTTGATGCTCTGATTGATTGTAGGTCTATCAATTTGGTCTGTGGTCATTGATAACGCCCCCTGGTTTTTAAACCTGAACTGAAAGCTTCCAGACTAACCTGCATTTGTCAGGATAGCAGGTTAAACCATTTTCAACCAACTCCTGAAGCTAACATTACCCTAATTAGCTAACTAGCTAGAACTGATAAACCGTGATAGCGACAAAACTATCAGTCGTCAACTAGAAATGTGAAGTCTGCTTCTCGATCTTAAGAAAAGGGCCTTTTGATTTAAGAGTTACACAGAACTTTGATTAATAAATCTGCCACACTTTCCACCGTAGACTGCATACGTCCACATTGTCATGCTCTTGCTTTAAACTTGCCAACCAGCACTTGGTGTGACTACTAAAATTTGCAGCGTCCTACATTCTTATAGTCAAAATGTGTGTAAGATACACATATCTATTCTCTTTAAGGTAGTTTTTTATCTGATAAATGTTGCAGCACCCCGGGTGACTTTTTTACTTTTAATGATTTAAGTGGTGATTCTTCCAACATGATGGTATATTTATGGTGGTGACAGATTGTTCATTGGCGGAGCGCGGTCCTGAACTAAGCTGCTAAATGAGGCACTGAGGGGCTTGACACGTCTGTCTAACAGCCTGGTCTGAAACTGGCTGGACCGAGAGGGATGGAAGAGTGATGGAAAGGCAGTCTGCTCTGACCTAATGCTGTCATCTGTTGTGAAAAGGCTGTGGTGTAGCCCTGGGCTGCTCTGCCCTGGTTGCATTTATCTGGTTTGGACTCTGCAGGGGTTCCAGACAGTCTGAAATCAAAGGGATCAGTGACACTTTTCTTGCTGCACTTGTTTACACACATTAGTTGGCAGCCTGGCTGAGGTGTCAGGGTTTTTTGTCTCCAAATGGAGGCTTGAGATGCGGTTTTTCATGGCTGTGTAGTCGGTGGTTTCACTGTGATTACAGTGTATGTTGGACATCATGTGGAGTGGTGGGCAAACAAGTGCCTTGAAGGGCCAAGAGTGTGCAGCTTTCCCTTCCAAAGACTGCACCAGGTGATTTTGCTGATTAATTCACCATCTCGGGCTGGAACAGCTGCCGGAGCCTCTGGTTGGAATAAAAAGCTGCAGTCTCTTGAACATCCATGGCACATGGTTGGATACCACAGCTGTAAAGTGATCTGGCTTTTGAGAGAATAAAGCAAACCAGGAGGCCAAGGAGATGATGTATTGTCCTGGCCTGCGCTCCTCTGGCCACAGAAGGATGGGGAAGCTGGGAAGGGAGATGACACATGGACCAACATGCCAGTGACATGATGATGGCAGGGCCATAATGATGGCTCTCAGCACCTCATTCTCCATTTCAGGGCTGTCAAACCACGTGCTGTAGAGGGCCATGTGTCTGGAAATGTTTTCTCCAACCAAAGCTAAGTGAATGAGCAGGTGAGATTGTTTTCTGCTGCTGATGTGAACTAATTAGTGAAGACATCTGGCAGAGCCACATGAGTGCCCTTATTTTTACCATATTCCTCTCAAATTTTTAATTTCAAGCTGCTCTAATTATTATTTTTGTATTAACCATCAATGGAAGTACTATATGTCGTGTGAAAGAGGCCACATGCTGTGACAAAACAACAGAAAGTCATCAACCAACTCTGCAGTTCCCCTCAGCTTTACAGAGTTTTAGCGTCTCTTTATTATATTTTGGTTTTCCGTCCTTTGGCTTTGCTGTTTTAATTCACTCTTACTGCTCTCATTAGCACCATTTTCAGCCAAGCAAAGCTGGAATAAACAACACTGTGTGTACCTGCTGAGCAGAGGGTGACACAGGAGTGGATTTTCACTTCTGTCTCATTTCACCCCCACAAAAAAACTCAATTCCATGACAGACAAAAAAATCCTGTCCCATCCTGATCCCAGAAGAACAACTCCTGTTTCTGTGTTGTGTTTTCAAATAATAAAGAAAATAGTTTTATTTATGTGAGAACTGGATATTTATATGTAAAAACTAAGCATATTCAGTTATACAGGAAATCATAATGCTAAAATGACTCCTAACATAACAGCTGAAACAGCTTTATTGTACGTATGTCATATTTTTTGTTTTTTTTTTTCATAAATTTTCTCCTCTATATTTATGTTCTTTGCTCTTGCAGTAGTTTGACTTAAATTTCTTTCCTCTTAATATATTCATTTTATGTTTATTGTAATGATAATAATCTTTATTTATAAAGGGCTTTTCAAGACAGTTACAAAGTACTTTACATGTCAATGATTAAAACAGACAAGACATGAAAACAACAACTTGTAAAAGAACTGATAAAAAAAACTTTAGTGTATAAACACTTAGGAAATAAAAGACAGTTGAAATCAGGAAAGGCTCTCTGATTAAAGTATATTTTCAGAAGGGACTTAAAAGAGATCGCTGACTCGACCGACCTGATTTCCTCGGAGAGATTGTTCCAGAGCCTCGGGGCCCTGACAGCAAACACTCTGTTCCCTTTAGTTTTCAGTCGGGCCTCTGCAACAGACAGAAGACCTCTGGTGCCCGTGGATCACAAAATACATCTTGGTGTGTACAGTAGTAAGAGGTCAGAGATATAGCTGGGAGAGAGACCATGGAGAGACTTAAAAGTAATCAGTAAAATCTTAAAATCTATTAAATCCTAAAATCTATTCTAAAACATAGTGGAGGCCGACTGCCGGCAACTTTTAAGGTGGAACGTTAACTTGTAATGTTACTCAATGCATGAGTTGATGACGTGAATCC
>JAPZEB010000008.1:23469359-23482442 GCA_029783705.1 Chaetodon striatus | reverse complement strand
CAGGTACAACATCTGAGGTCTCTGTCTAGAAGAGTCATAGAGTGTAGTCCTAAGAACAGCTGTGCAGAACCCCCAAACTCCCAGGCCTCTGATTTTATCAGTCAGTCTGCACCAGAGTTTATTACAGTACAAAATACAAAATGGTCAAATGAAACCCTAACTGCCCTCCCTTTTTATTTCACAGATAAAAACACTGGATAATTTAATGATACATTGACTGCTAACCTTGAAATGTTCCTGGTTTTCATTTCCCAAATCTGGTCACCTTAGTTGGGCAGTGCTGGTTGGACAACAGGATGACACATGATGCTTTGCACACTTTTGCATAGTGTCTCTCAGATGAAGAGATCAGAGTCATCTTTGGCACAAACGCAGCGTCAGTGAAAACATAGGTAAGAGCTGATAATGTTCATTCCTTTGTTTCTGGCTAAGTTTGGCTGCTTATTTTGTTTGTTTGACTGATTTATATATCTGATTAAATATCAACTATTTGTATACCACTAGTTCATATTTTATGTCTCTACTGTATTTTTGTGCTATTTAATTATGTTATATTACATAACTAGTTTTCACCTTATACTATTCCTCATGTCCTATACTACATTATGTCAATATGCACACTTTTTTATATATTATATATTCTATTCATGTTATATTTGTATATTGATACAGACAAAGTGCTATTCCTTAATCACATATTTATATAGTGTATGCTGTTTGTACACACTGTACTACTTCCTCTTGCCTGACATTTTGCCTGTAAATGTTCCTTTATAGTGTCTATTTTTACTTGTATTCTTATTTTAGATGTCTATTACCTTCTATAATTTTCTGTAATATTATCACGATTAGAATCAATAATATCATCTTGTTTGGAATTGTTCAATTATTATAATTACAGATTGTCACAGTACGATATTAAAACCGTGATGGAGAGGACAGGACTGATGATCTTGCTGCTTCTAGGTTAGTACACATTAACAGCCCTATTTAACGGATTAGCTTCCACTCACCAAAGCAACAAGTGAATATGTTTTACAAGCTTCCACAAACAATCACTGAACTTGTATCTTTCAGTTCTTCCGACGCCTTCATTGGGTTTCATTAGAAAATACAACTACGTTCCGCTGCTGAAAACCTGGAATGAAGCTCAGAGTTACTGTAGAGAGAATCTTGCTGACCTGGCGACAGCAGAGACTGAGGATGACTGGGTGAAAATGAAAGAAATAATTACAAGTTATGGCCCACTTTTATGGATAGGACTTCATTATGATTCTAAAGACTGGAGGTGGTCCATAGACAACACAAAACTCTACCGTGATGATGGCAGCACCGGATTTGGAGCATGGTTTTCTTTCAATTACGACGACAAACCCGGTACACAGCACTGTGTGGGTATAGTCGGAGGCTTACTACATGACCAGCTATGTGGTCTTTTACAAAAGTCAGTGTGCTATGATGGTGAGTGTGCACTTTATTCCAAATTTTCATAGCTTCGAAGGTAATAATGTATTTATTATTATTTATTCATTTCAATTAGGTTATGTCAGTGAATTATGATCTAACACTGTCGGTTATTCCTGCCTAACACTTAAAGGGATACTTTACTGATTTTCCATCAGCTGTGTATCTAAAAGATGTGGGAAATATGTGTTAATGAACCGCAGTAAACCTCCCTCCATCTTGCCAGCACCCAGATCTCCCTGATACTCTCCCAGCTCAGATCACCCGATTTTTGCCAGCCCCAGGGCTGTTTCCCAAACTAAAGACTGCACTTCCACATGTTCGTACACCTGCTGACACAGACACAAAGAGCACAGAAGCAGAAAAAAGAGAGCCACCCCCCTCCTTGTCTCTCAATCTCAGATCAAACCGTAGAACTAGGGAGTGTTGATCAAATAAACCAAGATTCTGTTAATTAATTGCCCGTTTTCCTCTTAAAATCTCATCAGAAAAATGTTTCAGTGCACTGTTTAGCTGTAATAAGAGAATTTGTAAACAGGAAGTGGGCACCATACTGTTTCCTGTATTGTTAGAAGAGGCTGAAAAAACTGAGATCAAAGGTAAATCTAGGTAGTGATGATGAACCAAACTTTAACTATAATATAGTTTTCCGTTACACCCCATAAAATTAGTCATCATGTATTTCCCCAAAATTTTGATGTGTGTCTCTGTGTGAATGTCAGGGTAATTGCTGTTATGTGTAGCTAAGGCTAGATAGCTTCTATTTACCTGGGGGCTTACTGTTTGCTGTGAGCGGTATTTTCCTAAAGATCTGCCCGACAGACAGAGAGTCACTCATGGAGCAACATTTCATCCACCACATATCCAACCACAAGCTCTATCACTTCTTTGTAGCGCCAGCTGTCCACGATTAAAATCCAGGTAGCCTTCTCTGCAGCTGGCAAGGCCTCACCTTTGGTGGTGTGTATTTCCTGAAGCTTCGCATTGTTGTGCTGTCGGTCATAGTAGCTGAGATGTTGCAGACGGGAGGTTTGAGGACATGTTTTTTGCAGTGGAAAGAGTTTTTGTCCAACTACCTGCAGAGACAGTGTTGATTGACATCTGTGTTAGACACTCCTCTTGGCCCTGATTGGTTGTTTCATACGTGCACGTTTGATTCTTGTAGAGGCCATTAGGAGCAGAAGGAGGAGTCAGATTTTTTTTTTTCCTTATCTGTATCATGTACTACTGTCAGGATATAGAGACAGTTTCAGCAAATCTAACAATTATTTTTGTAGAAGTCACCTACTGTAGCTTTAATGACCTTGATACATTGCTAAGAGTTGTCCACCTGGATATGCTGTGTAATTTCAGAGCCCACCCATAAGTACATCCCAGTTGCAGTTCCTATGACCTGGTCATCAGCTCAGAGTTACTGCAGGGAGAAATACACAGACCTGACCAGCATGAAAAGCCAGCAAGAGAAGAACGAGATCATGAACGTCACTGATCACTTGAGCTGGTGGATTGGTTTGTCTAGAGCCAACTGGCAGTGGTCTGACGGGAGTGACTCTTCCCTCAGAGTATGGAAGCCTGGAGAGCCCAATCAGCCAGCAACGGAGCATTGTGTATGTAGTAGGTTGGAAGGGTGGGTGGATGCTGCTTGTACCAGGAAATTTGCATTCATCTGTTCAGGTAAGTATTTAAATTCTGTGTCGATAAATTAACAAAATTTTATTTTATCTGTAGATATTAAAGTGATATATCTACAAGTAGTTGCCATTTACAACACACTAAAAACTATGACTTTTATCCTTATTTTGCAGTTCCGATAAAAGTAAGGCTGTTTCAGGTTGAGCTGAAGCCTGGCGGATCTGTGGACCTGAATGATCCCCTAATGCAGGAAGCTGCTTTGAACCATGTCAGTGTCGTTCCTCCTAAGAGTGTTAACAAGAGTCTGCAGATATGCCAGTAGCTGTATGAGGCTGTACTAGCCAAATGCTGATGCTATGCTCAAAATGGCAATGCTACATGCTAATGATTAGCAGGTTTAACATTTTTTCATGTTCACCACCTTTATTTGGTATTTTAGAATGCTAACATTTGCAGCTTGGCACTAAACACAAAGTACAGCTGAGGCTGATGGGAATGTCATTAGTTTAGCAAGTATTTGGTCATAAACCAAAGAAGTGGACAGATTAAAATTTTGACCCTATGATGGCAGTAAATGAAAGACTTATGGATCAACAAAGTTATTACAATTCATCCTGGGGGGAATTTGCACCAAATTCCATGGCGATCCTTCCAGTGGTTGCTAAGATATTTCAGTAAAAAACAAACATATCAACCTTATAGTGGCGCTATAGAAAAATCAGGGGATAAGAAAAGTCATTACAATACATGATCTCGGAACCATAAGTCTCTACAAATTTATGTGACCATTCATTCATTGCATTGTGATATCATCAAAGAAGTCAAAAATTTGACCCGTTGGTGGCACATATATGTAGCATATTTCATGGCAACATCGTGTTCCTAAAAACCAAAAATGCCAACTTCATGATGGTCCTAGAGGAAAGGTCAGGGGCTCTTCATCAATAGGATTTACCCCCTGGAGACTATGAATGTCTGATCAAAATGTTATGGCAATCAATTCAACAGTTGCTGAATTAGATCCCAACCTTATCAAACATTTGTTGGACATGCCGTTAACCATGAGGTCCTGTGTCCGTGCCTCAAGAGGTCAGAGCCAAGTCTGATCAACAATGGGGATCTGACCTATCAGGGCATAGATACATGACCACTGAGGGGAGTCATTTGGTGTCTGGCACCAGGGCATTGACGAGGATCCTATGAGTCCTGTGGGTTGTGAGGTAATGTACTGGCACATCCCACAGATGCTCGATTGATTTGGGATCTGGGAAATCTGGAGGCCAGGTAAACACCTTCAGCACTTTGTCACGTTCCTTGGGCCTTGGCAAAGTCATGTCCCAGTGCTTAGAGGGACAATGCACCATGACACACCGCAAAAACAACTCAGGAATCACCAGAAGAATGTGACAAAGAGTTCAAGGCATCAACCTAACCTTCAAATTCCCCAGATCCCAACCTCATCAAGCACTCATGGGACATGCCCTCATCAGAGAGGTCCTGTGTCCATGGATCAGAAGTCAGAGCCAAGTCTGATCCACTAGGGGGATCTTACCTGTCAGGGCATAGATACATGACTACTGGGGGTTATCATTTGGTTTCTGGCACCAGGGCATCGATGGGGATCCTTTGAGTCCTGTGGGTTGCAAGGTAATGTACTGGCACGTCCCATAGATGCTCATTTGGATTGAGATCTGGGGAATCTGGAGGTTAGGTCAACACCTTTAGCACTTTGTCATGCTCCTTGGGACATTCCTGAGCAGTTGTTAGGGTGTAGGGTGGCATGGCACATTGTCCTGCTGTGGGCCACTGCTATCAAGGGGTGCCATTGCCACGAGGGGTGTATTTGGTCTGAAACAGTGGTGTTGGGGTTATCAAGTGGCATCCACTTAAATGCCAGAACCCAGGGTTTCCCAGCAGAATATTAGATTGAAACTAGATGATCAATGTTATGCACTTCACCTGTTGGTGTTTTGATTGTTGTGGATGATCAGTGTAAATGCAAACTCACTGAAACTGCAGTGATGCCTGAACTGATCTGATGACAGTGTTCAGATAATTAACTATAATCAGATATTTCCATCTCTGAGGATAACAACATCCACTGAAGCTGTCCCTGAAAATGTGTTTAATGAATTGTTAATAGATCAGAAGGAAGTAATAATCGTTGGTCAAACTTGTAGCTGATTCTATTTAATATTTTTCAAGGCTCAAATATTTGGTCCCAAGCTATTCATCAAACAGTATTGTTAGAAAGGCAACACAATGTGAACTGAATTCACTTGTCTCATAGGGCAACACAAAGTCAACAATACATTTTATTCTGTCTTGTAGATGGAGAAACATATGAGGGAGCGTGGGATCAGTCAGGAGTTCAGACTGAGATGGAAGAAGCAACCACACGGAGAGATCTTCTATTTGAGAAAGGCTGAGTCGTTAGCGTAAATGCTGTCTTGTTGTCTTTCTCATACAAACAGTCAGTCCCTGCTTAAACCATGATGGCTGTTTATTTAAGACCTAGATACATATTTAAAGAATTGAAATCTATGCCAAGTATGCATTTCCAGTGTGGAGCTTTAATTACTGTTTGCCCTGCTGTTGTTATATTGGTATTTTCTTACTAAACAGTTCTGTTGTGCCAACCTTATTAACTCTGTTTTACAACATAAGTTGTCAAATTATTTATCACTCTGAATAACACTGTTTAATCTGCATATGAATTAGGAGTAAAGAATACTGAGATGTGTGTTTTTTCTTAATGAATGCATGGGGGAAGGCGATGGTCCATTTTTTAAAAAAAGGATGGTAGATCACAGTAGATTACTGTGACACCATTTAGGCTGTGGCCCGGGGCCAGAATTAAACTCTGCTTATGTACACAGATATGGTTACTCATTATAATTGGCCTTTAAAACCAAAACATTTTTTTTTGTTTGTCTTCAGTTGTTAAGCTTAATGTGGCATATAGACACAAACAGGATCCATGCACAGTAAACAGAGAGAAAAGAAGAGGACTAGAGTAAGATTTGTGAATGAGCTGCAAGTCTTTGTCTGTCAACATTTGGGGAGTTTGCATTTGCTGTACTTGTTCCTGGATAAGCTTATGTGGAAACAAGCATTTTCCTTCTTTTTGTATTCAAGACCTGACTTACATGTATGGGAATATGGAGATTGGAAGAACATCTGGGAATCTTTGAACTCTGACATATTCCATATATCCATTCCAGCAAAATTCGCCCAAAACCCTTAGCCAAGGCATACACAAAGCAAACTGAGAGCTGTTCTTGAACCACTTGGACTACATGCACACATGTGGTCTCATTTTAAAGGTAACTCTGAAGTGTTTCCTCAATAGTCAGAATCACAGTAAGTGCTTCTAGCTTTGAAAATCGAAGCTGAACATTTAAGTAGAACGTTTTCAATCTCTGCCTAAATATTTTCTTGAAAAAAGATGTCTTCAGACTACAGCCGGGGCTTAATAGCTGGACAACACAAGGAGACTGTTGTATAAAGCCTTACCTTGTCCAAATTCAAAGTAGTTAACAATAGCACAGATAATAAATGTTTTACACATGGTTTTTTAATCAATTGCAGACAGAAATGTCTTTTTAGGAGCTTTCTACATTTCTACAAAAATCTAAATTAATAAGAAAGACTAGAATTTCCCCTCAACACAACAGAGGAGCAATCAGTTCATTATTTACATTTATAACGGTCTATGTTTAAAAAAAAAAAAAATGCTCAAAATGCATATTTCCCAGTTGGGAATTTCATTGGCTGTTAGAAGCAACAGTGATCAGACCAACCACGTACTGTTGGCTGGCTCCAGAGACTGAAGGAGGGGCAGGCTCTTGACAGCTATTGTAGTCTCTGGAGGGAACATGGAAGCTCCTACTGGGTCAAAGGAGGTGTCAATCAAAAGGTCAGAGTTCAGCTGTCATTTTGATATCGAGCTATCGGCAATATTTACATGGAAACTGGAGATATTTTGGACAATACACAGAGACATTGGATATTTATAGATGTAATAGTGTTCTACTGGATTTGAATCACCTGAAACTTTGCAAATTTATGAGGATTGTTTTTGTTGGAATATTATCAATAATGATTGCAATAAAGATTTATAGGTGAGTTGTAACAGTCTATTTGTTGGTGGTCTGAAAGAAGTGTTGATCGAACCTGCTGTGTTGGTTGTATCTTGAAATTGTTTGCATTAATCAATCAGTGAATCTTAGCTTTCTAACGATATGTCGCACGAGTAACCACTTAAACACAGCAGTTGTTTACATATCATAATCCTTTTATAAATCCACCTGTGAGCCCTGTGAGATTGTGTTATCATGGGAAACTTGTTAGTAATTAAATGCTTATTTGCACGTCTAGAAGTTACAGAGCACCATTATCATTCATTGTCACAGTGGCTACAACTATTTTTTTTTACATTCTATAAGGAAAAAACTCCTCTTGATCAAATCCATCTCCTTAGCTGCTAAATCCTCTGCTATGCACACCAGCAAGTCTTTCAATGTGTATGTCTGCTGATAGCTACTGAGCAAGTAATGTTAGTGTTTAGTGGGATATTAGAACTTTTTTCCACAACCTGGCAACCCAAACGTTGTTCCTATTATTGGCTTGTAACAACTTATAAACACCATAAAAATGGAACCAAATTAGAGATTGGTATTTTAAAAGTAAACTCATGCTGTTCTTTTTCAAATGATTCTTTTATAATGTTTCATATTATGAATGAAAGATTTAAAACAAAAGTTAAGGATGCAGGTGGTGGCTGGTATTTTATCAATGAGGTACAGTGTTAATATTATTCTTACTTAAAAAATAACAAAAAATAATGAGAAGACTAATAAAACTACAGCATTAAATAATTAGATGAAATAAATCTGAAAGTTGATATGAGGGATACCCATACTATGAGAACATGACATCATATTACATAAAGACACTCATGTATGACTTACTTTATAACTTGACAAAGTCACTTACTTGTCTCTGTGCACACTTACAAGATGTATCGCCGATCACTTGTTAAACATGCATATTTTAACAGATATTAATACCTCATTCTCTGCGTACATATATAATTCATTTACATATTCATATATATAATTCACCACCTCCAAAGGCTCCTTGTTCGTATTGACAGAATGGATTTGTCTTTGACTGGGTTTGACTTTGCGCCTGCTGCTGGAGTTAAATCCCAGAGCTCTCCTTAGTCTCCTCACGAGACAGCATCTAATGAAACATTTAAATATTTATGTGTTGAAAGTTGTTTACCTCCCTCTCTGTGGTGTACTGTAGGGTGGACCAGGGGAAAGCTGACTCTCACTCCGTTCTCTTTGAGCAGTGTCCTTCCTCTCTTGTTTCACTCCTTCCTTCACTTATCAGAGTCGGTGAATTAATGAAGGTGAGAAACGAGGAGTCTATTGTAATTTTAATTTTTCCTGAGGGGAGGGTGGTTTGACTGCTTCTGGAAGAGCAGGGGAGGGACTTTTCCTTTTTTCTTACTCCATAAGTTTATTTTATTTCAGCAGAATTTTTTAATATTAAAATAGAGATCAAATAGTTACATAAAAAAAAAGACTGCTTTCATGTGCGCCACAGGTCATCAAAATAAAGGTTGTTCATATTATTTTAGGCTCTTTGCTGTAAATCGAGGAAGGGTGCAAATATGTGCATCTTAGATAAAACTGAATCTCTGCCAAGACATTGAAAAAAGCCTCGAGGGGTTTGAACCTGTGAATTTTATATGAGAGTCATAAGAATCATTCACACAGAGAGTCTTTGCCCATCTTTGCACCATGTTTCCCTTCAGAAGGGTTTCTGTCACATGTGAATGACATCACTTCAAAACAACAAATAAATAAATAAATGTGGCCCCTAGGAAGAAAACACATGAGCAAAACAACAAACATGTAGGAATAACATAACATAACATGGAAATATGTCGAGATGCAAAACTGTCATGCACAGCTCAACAATAATGATGTAATATTGGCTAGCTAGCTAGTTAGCTACCAAGACATCAGCTTACTAACGATTTCTTTTGCTTGGCTTATTATAAAGAGAAGAACAATAATACATTGAAACAACATTAAGATAATAAGGAGGTTATTGTCATTTTTAAATCATTGCTAATGAAGAAAATACATTTGTGTATTTCTTTTATACTTCGTGCCAATGATTTCTCTTAACACTCACTTTAGAGTGTGCCTCTGAAAAAACTCAATTTTGGAGGGCCACGTAGCCCCACCCCCTCTATTCCAGCAAGACTCGAAACCCTTTACCCCTGTGACTTGAACACGCAAACTGGAGGGGTAAAGGCTAGAGGCAAGGGGTGAATAGACTCCGCCAGGAATGAGTCCTAAAACCCGGAAATTGAATTTTTCCACTTGTGGTTCCCCCGTCTTGAAGTCAATGGAGTTTTGCTCTACAACATAAAATAGGTCAGTAAATACCCCACGAGTTAATTTTGAAGCTTGTATGAGTCTTTTCAATGGTGGTTGCTGACAAGTGGCTAAATGAGACTACAGAACGTCATTGCTTAAAACACGGCACGTTCTGATTGCGACGTTCAGTCATGCGACCGTAGTGTACTTCGTTTAAAGCCTAATGTTAGCATTTTAATTCTGGTGATTGCATTTAGGCTTCAGTAATCATAAAAGTGGTGTTAATTTGTGAAGATTATCTTGTTGAACGAAACATTTACATTTGTTTGCCTTATTTTCTGCAATAATCCAAAATTCATGGAAAGATTCCATAGGCTTTTTAACGATACTAACATTTGCATTAGCCAACAGAAGCATGTCATCCCTGGAGCTCTCTATTGGGATTGAGCCTAATTTGCACCTCTGTCAGTGGTGCTACCTGCAGGATCAGCTCAGGCACTAGTGGACAAGCTGTAAGAAGACACTGCTCATTCTCCACTGCCCTTCCAGCATCTACCTGCACTTTCTGTTTCTTCATGGCCCCCATCATGGGTTTCATTTCCTGCCTTTGCTGACTCTAGATCAGTTTTTCCTTTGCACAGCATGATATAAAACAGACTCCTGACATCAAAATGAACCTAGAAATGTTCTTATGAACCTGTGAATATGTTCTTGCTTTATAAAAGCTGGGAACATGAGCTGCAAAGAGATCAAAAGTCAAGGCAATAACTGAATGGAACCGAGGGCTAGCCTTTATTAATGGAAGCCTCGTCAAGGCCGAAAAGTATGTCATACAGCGCCATTTACCACAGAGAACATACGCCACTGAAACAGGGTACAGTTCAAAATGTGCAGCTGTTTGGATTTCCGCAGGTAATGAGAGCTACTTGTCAGGCAAGGCATGTGAACCGCACAGATCCCTGTAAATCCCCCCAAACCAATAGATGAACCAGCACCAGGGAAAAATTCAAAGGCAACTGCTTTGTCTTTATTTTCAGGCAGAAACAGAAGATGCTACCTCAGCAGTGATATACTGTAAGAGAACTGATACTCAGCCTTGTATCACTCATCTACAGCAAACTACATGATCAGCCATTAAATCAGCTATTGAGAAGAACTGTAGAAATATTCCGCTTGTTCTTCAACATAAAAGTCCTGTGCTATTGTCATGTTTTTATTTAGGGAGGATGCATGCATGTGTTATAAACACTGAAGAAGACATGATCCCTGCAACCTCCACCAAACCTGCACTTATGTGGCAGAGAATAATCAATAACCAATAGAAGAATTTTAAAAGTATCGCCTGGCCGGTTTGTGTAATGCAGGAAATGGCACACAAACTGAAGCAGATGTAGACATAGCAGGAAGAAATTACAGAAAAGTAACACAATGCACAAACTAATCTGAATCCTGGAACACACCGGGATAGAATATATGTAACACATAATGATGATATATGACTGTGTAAAAGGATCTGACGATGAATTTTCTTTGAAGAGGCACAGTGAACCCAGGGTGCACGTGTGTGTATGTGTGTGTGTTGCCTTACACGCGGTGAGACTAATGTGTCCAGACACCTTGCGGGTCCCAAAGTGACTCTTGCAGTAACAGATCAATCAGGGCTGGCTGAGTAGACAAGCTCCCCACGCCTCCATTGTGATACCATTATCTTCCATTTAGGAAGGAAAAGTCATATTGATTCTTGCCATTATGTCACTGCAAATTTGGCTCTATTTTGCTCTTTCTAAGTTCTCTGTTTGCCTGGGAGCGAAAAGTAGAGAGCTATAGAGCTTCAGGAGTTTGTACACAAATAAATAGATATGTTCATGGCTTTATGTGGCACAAAAGTGCTGCGAGGAAGGCCGACAATTATCTTGATTTTAATATTAACGTATTAATAATAGCAGTTGTTACTTGGTGTTAATATTAAAGGGATATATCACCCCAAAATCATAAACATATTCTTCCTCTTACCTGTGGTGCTGTTTATAAGTCTTGATGTGTTGGTGTGAGTTGCAGAGTGTTGGAGTTATCAGCCATGGTGATGTCTGCCTTCTCTCGAATATAATGGAACTAGATGGTACTCGCCTCATGATGCTCAAGGCACCAAAACTATACATTTGAAAAACTTAACAGCAATGTCTCTGTAGAAATTATGCCCCGGCTACTGAAGATAATTCACAGACCTTGTTGGGAGCAATTTCATGAAGGAACCTTCTACCAAACTACACCCAAAAACCCCATCACTGTGGAGAAGAAAGCATTCATCTACTGCTAGCTCACCTAGCCACGCTGAGCCAGATAGCATTACCACGTTATTCCACTGGGGACGTGGGTTCAGTGTAGTGGTAGTTTATTCCAATTTGACATGGCTTTGTACTTCACAGTTTTCTTTAAAGCACTGGTCCTAGGTAAAGGTAGCATAAAGCTTCCCATGCTGGCATGTCTGGTGTCATGATGGTGTCTATCAGTAGTGTGTGTTAGCTGCGATATGGGTGTGCTTTTCTTAAGGCACAGATATTTCTTATGGACTGGATCAGGCTGTATGCTGGTCTGGCTTCACCCTCATCCATGACAGGCTAGCATGCATCCCCTGCACACTGTTCCTCACAGAGCAGTGAAGAACAAGACAGGCAGCTCTGTTTGGAACATGATGGATCTTGTTTTCAGGCACTAGACCAGGTTGCTGGACAGTAGTCCAGGTGTGATCAAACTGAAGCTTGTTTTACTTGTTTAATTGTCATCTCTGTTAAAAAAAAAATAAGCACACTTTCTGATAACTGAAATTCCTCAACTCTTTTTGGCAGCCTTGTTATTAAAGTGAGCTGACCATGACAGTGTTCCCTCAAGTGTGACTGCCAACAATTTGGCTTCTTTAACCTGCTCCATAGCCCCCCAGTGCAAATAGATCACAGCTCTTGACCTGTCCTCAAAGCATGCCTGGAGTCAAATATCAGACCCATTGTTTTTGAGATGTTCAACTTTGGCCTGTTTTCAGAGACCCGCATCAACTCTTCCTTTACCCGTCGAGCTTCATTTGTTTTAGTTCATAACCCTTAAGTCCATTGCCAGGAGGCTCTGCAGGGAGAGCTGCCAGGTTTTGTTACCATGTTTTCTCCTGTTTTTTTTTCCTGTGTTGTTGGGAGTTAGGTTTAGGACTGAACTTTTTCTTTTTTTGGCAGTTAGTTAGCACTGTGGCATCATTTGTATCTAAGGCTATTTTGTTTAATATTTGCAGGATTGTCCCTGACAATTTTCTTTTGCTTCCATGACAGGCAATAAAAGGGTTAAACTGCACCACTTGACTCTTCATTTTCCTCATCTAGCCTTCTGTTGCTCGATCTCGAGCCCGAGCCTCCTGTCCATGAGTAGATGCACACTTCCTTCTGCGGGTTGATTCAGTTGGCAGGTGAAGATCCATAATAAATACTTACTGCATGAAACTGTTTACAATTAGGTGCTGGGCGCTACTATTGTGCATTTTTTTGTGCCAGGTTTCAAGAGTGCAGCAGGAGGTTGTGCCTGAGGTCGCTACGCAACCTTAATA
>JAPZEB010000008.1:23441493-23456390 GCA_029783705.1 Chaetodon striatus | reverse complement strand
AATAATAATAATTCAGTTGTCATGGAGGGGGAAATTACCTACAGATACCAAAACAGTTTTTGTACCAGGCTGTAAACATGTTTATTTCTGCTGTTGAGTTGAACATGGGGGTCTATGGGGATTGACTCGCCTCTGGAGCCAGCCTCAAGTGGCCATTCAGGGAACTGCAGTTTGTAGCACTTCTCCATTGGCTTCATTTTTCAGCCACAAAGGTTGCTGCTCGTTCATGCCACATGAAGAACTGTCTTCTTTTTTAAAAGACTCTTACATTCTTGTTTCTGCTTTTTGACTGCCTTTAACAAACAGCATTCCCAATGCAAAATATACAACATATATATATGTAATGTATTTTGAAGCAGCACTTTCTCCATTGATATGAGTTAACAATTTATGAAACATATATAATCTTGTGTTTTTTGTTGAATAAAGGTCTGTTAAAACCATTTATTGACATTTTTCCTATTGGGTGCTTTCTGCATTTAGATTCTTTCACGTCGACTACACTAATGTTTAAAGCTGAATTGTGTGGGAGGATTTCAAACAAAGGGGACTAAATCAATTTTAAGTGTTTAAACGACAGGATTTAATATGAGACAACCAACACACAATACTGTACTGACAGGAAAAAAGCAGAAATTAGTCAAATCAAATTAACACCACATTATTGCCTACTTATTAAAATTCCATTTCAGATGCAAACAGATACGCAAGTGCACTCATGCATGATACAGCTAGTAAAACAACACATTAACATAATTTGGGGAGAGATTAGTTTGATTTTGTACTTATTAACACTTGGCTTGGATCAAACCAAGACAGCGAGAAATCAAATAAAGGCACACACATTCACACAGACTGCTAAACAAAGACAAACCCCCTGCAGACACCGAGGGCAAGCATGCAGGCAGGAATAAATCAGAGCTCCAGCCAGGCAGACGAGGCGTATTTCACACTCAAGGAGAGGCCTACTCTGCGCGGCACCGGGGATCATTAATCTCGAGGAGACAAGCCCTCTGGCCTGAAGCTGGCACAGGTAGACCTGAGCCGGCTGGGCCCGGGCCACGAGCCTACAACACTAATGGTCTCATTGTGTTATCAGTTGTCAGATAGTACAGAGCTGCCGCTGTTGACCTAAATGGAAAAGTACCCCTGCCAAGAGCCACAGGCCCTCGTGGAGCGACGGCAGCGGTGTTTGAGCTGGATCTGGAGCTCCACTGTCATTGGATCTGGACAGTGAGATAAGACAGCTAGGGCGAAAGTTTGGGCTCCAGCATGGAACTGCTACCCAAGGGAGCGGTGTTGGGCTCATTATTCAGAAGAAGTCACATCTATTATTTATTAGTCATTACTCATTTAAAACGTAATTTCTGGATTTCACTTATTATTCCGCAGGAGCAGTGACTGCTCTGATTCCTCCCCGACGTCGCCAACTTCACGCTCCCCTCACTTAACATAACTCAAACGCCTGTGTGCTCAATCTGATGATCAATGGGGACTAATGACTCTGACTTGTAATGCTCTGAATCAGTAAAAACCTGCTTAATCAGTCCAAATAAGAGCTGTGCTTTAAATGATGGTCATGAAACCAGCAATGCCTGAAGTGAAAAACAATTTTAAATCAAATGCAACACGTTAACACTTAAACACTAATGCTGATGCCGCACAGCAAAATCCTTTAGATGCATCATGTGTTCGTGCTGCAGTGTAGTTAGCCATGAATTTCCAAACTCAGCAGTGAGATCATTTGCTGAATTTCAGTTAATAACCAGTGTTAGGAAGTGTCCCACAATTATAGTGTTTATTTGATAATTTAGCTGTTTGTCATTAAGTGTAAAAACCACTTAATGCACAAAAACCTGTCATAGTTTTTCACTTAACAATTAAATGATATGGAGCTGCTTTCACACCCTGCCTCATCCATCATAATGTCAAAAGTACATTATTATAGATAACTGATCCCAGATCTGCGATGAATAATTCAGTCATGTTTTAAGATCAGTATATTGTAAGAAAGCCACTAATAACATCTTATAAACTCTCTGTGAATGTTTGTCATGTGCATTTGGTACGGTGTCAAATGGTTTGACATGCCTCTGGCTTAGTGTTGTAGACCATGGGTCTTAAACATTTTTCAGGCCAAGGACCCCATAGCTGAAAGAGAGACGGAGCAGGGACCCCCTGTTAATGTATGGTATAACATTGCATTGCATATTAACCCAGGCTGATGGAGGTTGTCAGACAGAAGGCCATATCAGCCCCAGTCGACAGTCTTGACCTGTATTTACTTTTCAGGTGAGGGAGGGAAAAGTTTTTGCAAAAAATTATTTTGATGTAACTTTTAATTCAAAAAAATACAATCAAAGAATAATTTGATAGCCCCCCTGCTATAACTCCCAGACCCCGTGTTGAAGACCCAAGTTGTAAGCTGTATGTCACAAACTCATTTAATTCTGCACTGATTACAGTGGTTAAACAGTTATAGGCTTGATGGAGAAGACTCAGTTCTTTATGTAGCTAGGGACATATACGTGTGCACTGGATCTCAGCCAAGCGGCAATCTGAAATATGAAGCCAATGTGAAAGTGCCAAAAACTGCAGTTCCTCTAATGGCCACTTGAGGCTGGCTCCAGGAGCAAGTCAATCCCCACAGACGCCCATGTTAAAATGCCCAACTTTACATCAGAAATAAACATGTTTACAGCCTGGTACGAAAACAGTTTTGGTCTCTTTAGTTAATTTCAGTGTTTATGACACCTGTGCAGGAACTGAATTTTCTCATAACTCACATGTTTAAACATTACTATGGCTCATAGATATGCTGCTTTTGTGGCCGCTTTGAGTGACAGGTGCATACCATTCATTGACATGTCGCAACCACAGCAACAGCATTGGTTAGGTAACATAATCATGGCGTAACCCCAGATTCACAGAGTGAACACTGTTTTAGTTTTCTTTCAGTTCAGGAAAGTTAATTCTAATGTCACCTAAAAAAGTCTTATTCAGCATTTGGTTGTACTGACAGACCATGGGTAGATTACTGAACAGGCTTACCAGACCCTGGCCCAGAGGGCCCCCTGGCCTTTATCTGCAAAATGCTAATTAAATTAACACATACCAACCAGAAAGAGATTCAAAAAGACCACAAAGAGACACAAAAAGACAACAAAGAGAAGCAAATACACTGCAAAGAGACAGAAAATATTTACAAAAAGGGGCAAAACAACCACAAATAGACACAAAAATGACACAATTACCTCAAAGAGAAAAAAAATCACTCCTAAGAGATGCAAAACTACCACAAGGAGACATAAAATTCTAAAGAGACACAAAACCACAAGATTCACAACAACCACAAAGACATGCAAAACAAAACAGCAACAGCAAAAAGGCAAAACAATCACAGAGTCTTCGTGTCTTGTTTCTATATATAAGAGGTGGTTGGTCCTCTTGCACATCTGTACCTAGGGGCCCATTCTCTCATAATCCACCCATGTGAAAGACACTGTAAGGAGTCGGATGCATTTTGTTTCAATGGTTTTAAGCCTGTTTTTAGTAAAATTAGCATCAGCATTACCATGGTTAATCATAGCTAACATGCTAACCAAGCTAGCAGCTAGCATTAAAGTTACCTCCACCTTCTGGTATGGTCAAGTATGGTCATGTCTGACTCAAAACACAAGATAGTGACGACCAAAATGTTAAACTCAAGGCCTCAAAATGGGAGTCTACAAACCAGTTGTTGATGTCGGGTTGCTACATTCCTAACTTTATACACTCTATGATGTCAGCAAGGTAATAATACTGAAGCATCGGTTACATAAAGAGGAGTATGGAGAGGAGGAGGAAGCAGCAAACATTGATGGTATGATGGAATCGACAGTGTAATAGTGAAATGTGACAATTAGTGAAAGCTGCACTTCTATAAACGTGTTTGATGCTGCTGCTGCAATGAGCAAATGAGGTGTAAATATTTATGTTGCAGGTTTGGGATTGGATTTGATTGACAAATAAATGGTGGGATATAGAATGCCTTCAGCATCGATCGACTCTGAGCAGCACAGTGCCTGTGTTCAACTGACTCATTTGTTTTACTATATTTGTGTTCTGCATGAGATGAAGTGGCAAGGCAAATTATGATGGCAGGTTAAGACCAGCAATTTGCTCCAAACAAAATCACATTGGCGTTTTCTCAGATGCTGTTGAATTCAGCACTGCAGGCAAATGCTGTTATAGTCGCCGCCGCTTCCATGTGTGTTTGTTCAGAGGTGCTTAAGCCAGATGCCAGAGGAGCTCAACGGTCACAGCTGGAGCAGACAGGACTCAAGAGTAAAAAATAAACGCTAAAACAATGATTAAAAGTGGAAACAGTTAGCCTGAAATCACTCGGATGACACTGTTCACCAGCCAGGCGGCTCTCACTTAGATTTAAGTTCTTTGTTTGAAAATGTTCTTTGTGATGTGTTTTATGATGACCCTGATGAAGGCTAAAAGCTAAAACACACTGGTCTGGCAATAAAGTTGTTCCTTAAACTACAAGTGTTGCTGCAGCTTTGACCTCCTCAGACTTCTCCTCCTCCTCCTCCTCCTCTTCTTCTGCACCTTTTTGTCTGTAGAGTTGTGCCAGAAATCCTTCCTCTGCTCCTACAGCTATCAGGTTGATGCTCAGTGATGAGTGACTTCACAATTCAGTTGTTCATTTGATTGCTGTGTTACAGTTAGAGAGTGGGTTTGCAAAGGGAACTAAATCGAAACTTTAATTTGGCTCAGCGTTGGTTGTAAATCAATGTTCTGACACACAGTATCTGTCTTCCTTTTCAATGACTTCAGTGCTGGCTGGCTTTTCTACAAAACTGACTCAATCAACCACAATAACAACAACTCACCCTATTTAGTTTAGAGTTTCTACACTGGTACATAATGTAGTGGAGTGGGGTTTTTTGCCCATTAATTATCACAGGGTTGCATTCAGTGACTTGGGTGTGCATTTCCTATCTAGCTTCAGTCTTTATAGTCTTGTACACAGTGTGGCGTGGCTGACGCCGTCTCTTTAGCGATTGGAAGATATGCTTTCTTGCAGTTCATAGCATGTTCATAGCGTGTCATTTGTGTATCTCCCTGCGCTCCTTGTTCTGCAGCGGGGCTGGCTCATCTTCTGGCGGACAGGCCGAGTGATGTTGTCTGCTTCGAACTTTTGCTTAACACGACTTCACTGTTTGTGGAGGTAGGCTGGTGTGTTTTATGTGGCTGTCTTCAGGAGGCTTCTGTTTGGCCTGCAGCTAAACGTAAATCTTTTCTTGTTCTGCTGTTAATACTGAGCAAGCCACAGTCTGGCGGCTCTCACCCTTCAGTTGCTGGGGAGCTGCCTTTCGATCTGCTCTCTGGTGAGTGTCTGAGAGTGTGTGTTAATTCAAGTGTGTTTTTGATTTTGATGTTTTTCGGTTCTCTGTGTCCTTCACATGTTAGAGAGTGAGAGTGAGTGCTCTTTATGTGTGAGGATCTATGTCTCTTAACTACAGGTGTGGTGTGCTGATTGGCTGGAGGTGTGGGTTTGGTCTGGAGGAGTGTTGACTGTTGATTGGCTCCCCAACTACCATCTGCTGTCTAATATCCTCAGCTTCCCAACAGGCCGATTGACTGACAGCAGCAGTGTTCCTGTCCTTGGCCTGAAGACTTGTTTTTTCTGTAGTGACTGTTTGTGCCTCCTGTCGGCCACCTTAGTGAGATTTTCATGTTTGTGTTTGTAGAAACACTGTGTAGTTTACCTTTATTACATTTAAACTCAACTTTGAGGCTGTAGGTGTAGGCTGCCATTTTATTTTGTATATTCTTTTCATGTTTCTGATGCATCCTAGGGAGCCAGATTTAGAAAATGTCTTTCTGTTGTTTGTTTTTTTTTATACAGGTGTAGTTAGTGCGTTCGGGGTTGAGATGGTTGTTTTGTTTGTTGTTTTGGCCTTGGTCCACTCTGAGGTATTTTTACTTCAGGTTATTGTTTAACTAAGATAATTTTTCACAGTAATAAATAACTTCATTTGTACTGCAATTCCTGCTGTGAGCTGTCTGGTTAGGGGACCGGGGAGGAAACAACCTTTCAGAATTTTATGCTGTGCTCCTCCTACCCTAGACGGGGCCGTAACAAGTGTAACTCCTAATTGGTCATTTTAGTGCTTCCATGCACTTCACAGGAACGTGTAGTCCAGGCTGTGAATCAAGGTGGAGGCCCGTTCCAAATTCCAAACTTCTGATTCCCGTTGCAATAACTGTTTCCTACAAGGCTTTGTCACTGTATTGTTTGGTTTCTGGGTCTCTACAACTCCATGTGTTTTGTTTTTACGTCTGTTTGATATTATAAGTATTATGTTGAAGACAGAAATTCCAGTATCGAGACAACACTAGAACCAAGTCAGCAGTTGTTAAGAGAATAGTCCAACTCATCAACGCATCTAAACCACATGGTTAGGTTCAGAAAAAAACATCATGGTATAGCTTAAAAGACCTACAGTTCTTACTTTTGTGATGTTTCATCACGTGACGTACGTCATGTGACCAACATATCCTCAGAGAACGGTATGTATGATATCCTATGAAAATGCAAACACAGCAGTTTGTATGATATCCTACAAATTAGCGCTCCATGAATTACGTTATGTCCTTAACATGCAGTTATGTTAAGGACGTAAAGTTACGGATAGGTTTAGGAAAAGAAACATGGTGAGGATGTTTCTTAATATAACTTAAAGTTCACTCAAAGTTCACACGATTCTGAACAAGCGTCTCCAGGTGAAAGTCCTGGGAAAAGTCAGTAGATTTGTGACACACACCACCCCAACCTGCCTCCTTACAAGATTGCTTGTGACTGCTTCCTTGTTTACCCCCTTCAGCACATTGGTCATGTGATCACAGCCTTTAAATAAGCGTGGTATATGTACGACTTTGGGTGCATCACTTTTCGTATGAAAATGTACAAACAGTCTGTGAGAGCAGCCTGCATGTGACAGACGTCACTAGTGTAGCATGCTGCATTTACTAGCACACTGTGTTATTAACTACACTGACTTTTGATTTCGCACGGGAAATGAGCACTGGGCTCCCAGGTTGATGTCTGACCTCTGGCCCGCCCTCTATGGACTTTCTTGCTCTTTATACTACAAGTGTTGCTGGTGGCGTCAGAAGTAGCCAGTGTGTATCATATCACCACAAAGGGTGCCTCTGTGCGTTGGTATCTGAGCAGAGATCACTGACAAAGCGGTGGTATTTCATGAGCTGGAAGTGAGAGCAGGCTGGGTACCATTGTGCCTGTCCAGAGACCTTTGCTCACTGAGTTTATCCAACAACCTGAGCTAACAGTCAGAGTGCACAGTGCACAGCACAGGGCGGATGGATGAGCTCTTGTTTAGGTTCCCTACTCCAGCTCTGTACTAAGTGCACACACATAATATTGGTATTTATCTTCTCATCTTACTCTCAGAGAGAAAGTTAATTAGTGTGTCTGCAAAATGTGAGACTGTTTTTTTAAACATCTTCTGATTTGACTCGTGATTATTTCCTATGCTTGACTTGTGATTCACTGGTGGTTATACAGCACCTCACATCATGTGTTGTTTAGGAAAGAGGGGTGTATTTAGAGTGTGTTTGAATCACCTGCAGGACCTCGTGTAACAACAGTGACCAGCAAGACAACTGTTGTGACTCAATCACACACACAAATATGAAATTATCTAGACTAACAGGTTAAACAACACAACAGCAAACCAAGACAGGAGAGGCGTGCGGCACAGCCTGGCTGAGTGGCACTAAGCAGTAATGAGGGTGGGGAAAGTGAGACAGCCATTATTCTTTGGGGTGACAATGGTGTAATCATAGCAGGATTCTCTGCAGGCAGAAATACAGCACAAACACACGACTGTACAAACACCTAGAGATGCTTAAATCTCAGGGATATTTTACCAGTCTCTTGTTTTAGCGAAGTGTCTTCATCATCAAGGGTAACTGGAACATTGTCCTTGCATCCTGGTGTTATTTATGACCCAGCTTGATAATATACCACAAAAAAAACATCTGACAGCGCCTATATCACGTACACTTCCCAGAGCCAGCTCACTGTAAATCCTTTCTAAACTTTTCAGTCTCTCTGCAGTGTGCATTTTGAAGTGTGTATGTGTGCGTGCATGTGTGTGTGTGTGTGCGTGTGTGTGTGTGTGTGTGTGTGTGAGTGATGAATGGTGACTCACAAGAGTCCAGCCACTGTAACACAGTTACCAGGCCCCTTAACAGCTCCCAGACAGTTTGGAAAAATGTCACAAAATGAAAATGTGTGCTTAAAGGTTCTGTCTGTGACATTCAGAGCATTTCTTTAGCAGCAAAGCACCATTTGCTATGTAAAGAAACAGTGGAGTGATGGCTTCCTGAGCAGAGAATGAAGCCACACTGCCTGCGTGTGTGTTGTCATCTGAGCTTCTCTGTGGTTTGTTGTGGTAAGCCGATCCGACCGAGCCTGCATGTTAGTGCATGTGTGTATCCTGCTGTGTAGCTCCGCGCTTTGCATTGCACTCATACGGCGGTTACCACTGATTAGGGTAGGGATGTAACAGGAACCGATACCTTGGTATCAAGTCAGTACCAATATTCTGAATGTGATGGTACTCGTTTTTTCTTCGGTACCCTGGTATGCCCTTCCTCTGGAGCATATACATGTACATACACACACTTGTACGCCTCCAAGTGTTCTAGTCTGTCATTAAATGCCATTATAGGAAGAAGAGTGCCTTCCATGTCGAACAAACAACACTTGGAAGAGCCGCTGCAGCAACAGCTCTGCCTCAACACGTCAAAAAGAAAAGCCTTTTTTCCTGGTGCCACTACATTTTGTTAATTCAGTCAGGACCACTTTAGTCAAGGAAAACTTTATTTCCATTTGCAGTATTATATTTGGCGGTATGGCTGTGGTCTAGGGCCTCTCTGCTTTTCCTCAGGCCTACACAGAAAGCCTCTTCCATGTGCCTACGGGGAAAGCCTGAGACAGAGAGAGCAAACCTCCCTGCCCTTCCATGCGCCTACATTGAGGGCCTAAGGTTACGTAGAAAGGAATCATGTGATCTACCAGCTGAATTCCTTCCATCAATCAGCTGCTCTATCAGTTGATTGGCTATTTGAGATTAATTTTGAGAAGGTGAAGGACCAACCCAAGGTGATATGTAAGCTCATCTTCATTGGTCGATTACAAACATTACGTATCATCTGAATCATGGAAGTAGTTACATGCCCATTAGCCACTTAGCAGAATCATTACTGCTTTACCAACAGCAACAGCGCTCGCTTTCTCTGGTATTTGGTGATATGCCTACCACTGATATTGGTATGACATCATTGTGGAAGGGTAGTGCCAACTATCTGGTTTCCCCCGGTTAACACGTTAGCTCTGTCAGCACTGTTGGCATAATTTAAAGCTGTTTATTGAGTTAGCATTGTTAGCCACCTCCATGTTGAAAGCCGTATCCAAATAACTTATTCTCTTTACATTGTGCATAGAGTCTCTTTAATAATAACCGCAGCAAAAAGACTTTACAACACCACACACGATTTTCACAGAGGCATGATTCACACAACACACACCACCACAGAGAGGATTTGTATGACAGTGTCACACCAATTTGCCCATTCTCTCCTCCACCACCCTCTCCTTCTCTGCTCTCCTCTCCTCCCCCCTCCTCCCTTCCTCCCTCTCACTTAACAGATGGAGGTGTCATCAGATTTCCACCTAAACACACGCCAGGGCGGAGCTACCGGGCTCATTTGCATGTTCTGGAGTGAGGAGTTGTCTGTTGGGGTCACAGAGGTTTCTCTGCTGACCCAGCTGTACAGTCCGTCTGCACGGAGAGGTCAAGGGCAGGTGAGCGGTGACAGGGGCAGGAAGCTCTGTGCTGCTTTTCTATTACTGCAACCTCTGGAACCTCACCTTTTGTCCCTCGCTTCTAAAGCTGATAAAAATAAAGCACTGTTTTTAGCTTAAAGGATCAGTTCAGTCTAAAGCAAAACCCTGTCCTTATTTACTGCGCCTGCAGCGCTGCTACAGAGTGTAATCACCTACCGTCAGATGTTAACAGAGCTGGTTATTTAAAGATGTGAACAGTATGGATTTTTCTCAGCTGATGTGTTGAATTACAGAGATATTCATGTGATCAACATTCGCAGAAGTTGCCACGGTCAACCCCCCCCACTGAGCGGCAAATGTGCATCAGTCAACACCTGCTATTGTGCATTCATATTGAAAAAAAAACATGCTAAATGCTGCTTCAGTGATAAAGAGCTGTTGCACAAATGGCAGAATACAAGGATGTAGAAATATTCCAGGTAAAGGTTTATACAGACTGCTGAAGACTGATGAGAAACAATGCAAGAAGACACGAAAATATGATAAACTGTGTAACCAGCACAGTTCAACATTTGGGGAGATGTCAGTAATGCCAATTTTGTGCTGTATTTAAATGTTCACAGATTCCTGTCTAGTATGTTGTATGGCAGCCCAGTTGCCAGAAGAAAATGTTGGTATTGTACGTTACTGAAAACCACAAGTTTGTTACATCTGAATGTTTTATACATTTTTCTAGCAAGTCAACGCTGGTTTTTCAGGGGGAATAGCGCCAAGAATAGCAGTCGTTTTTTCACAGAGACATTGCTGCATTTCCTGCCGAGATAGTGCCATGAAAAGGGGTTGTTTTTTGCAGAAATCACCGTGTTTCCAGACAGGGTAGTGCTACAAAATGTGGTTGTATTATACTGAAAGGCCACTGCATTTCCAGCGGGAGTAGTGCTACAAAAAGTCGTTGTTTAATATCGACACATGACTTTGTTTATGGCCGGGAGAGTGCCATGACAAACAATTGCTTTTTGCAGACATAGCTGTGTTTCCAGCCGGGTTAGTGCTAGGAAATGTGGTTGATTTTATATAGAAACGCCACTGCATTTCCAGCAGGAATAGTGCTACAAAAAGTGGTTGTTTTTCTACCGAGATGTTGCTGTGTTTCCTGCCAGGAGAGTGCCACTAAAAGTAGGGATTTTAAGCCAAAACATGATCTTCTCCTAACTCACAACCAAGTGGTTTTTGTCCCTGAAAACTAACCTAACCACATGTCAACCATATTGAAACATAAAGTTTCCACATATCTGCTAGATAATACAGGCTGTTGTAGTGCACTTCTTGTGTGTTTTCTGATGAATGATAATGCACCAACATTTGTACATATCTAATCTAATGATGAGCCAGTAACTCTTGCATAACCCACATATTTAGGAAGTCTGCAATCACGTGACCAATGTGCTGATGAGAGTAAAGACGGATGCGGTCCTGAGTGGTCCAGTTAGGAGGCAGATTGGGGTGTTGGATATGTTACAAAACACAGGACTTTCCCCAGGAGACGGGTGTCCGTAATCGTGTGAACTTTGAGTCATTTCAGGTATGTCTACGCCATGTTTCTTTTCCTAAACTCAACCTCAGTAACTTTACATTAATTACATGACTTTACATGAAGGATGTAACATCATTCATGGGGCACTAATTCGTGGGATATCATACGAACCATTGTGTAAGGATACGATGCATAATAACATGCATATGTAATGTGTCTATGGTTTGCAGGAATGTACAATGCCAACATTTTTCACTGGCAACTGGGTTGTACATGGATTTTGATGATTTGCAGTTTTTAAGATTTACTGATAAGTATTTATTTATTGATTTATTCTTTTATTTCCCTCCTGGTATCATAGCTCTTCCCATGCACTGCAGCGGTTTGGCCATTCAGTGTTGACAAGGGAAATGTTTTCAATTGTAAATGATGTCAGTGCATTCTTACTGTAGTGATAACTGATTACTTGTGACTAAAAGCAATAGACAACCTTATATTGTGATGAAAAGGTTACATTTACTTTTAAAGCACCCACCTCCATAATGTAACACTCTCAGCAGAGTACAGCTTCTCTGCATGCTCCTCACTCAGATGATCCTCTGTCTCTTAGCTGTCCCTACCTGACTGACAACACTCTGGAGATGAAAGAAGAGGGAGGCAAAGACATCTTGCAGACAGGTCAAGTAAGTTTGCATGCGCCTCCAACACTCAAGTGGGACTGCTTCCATCTGTGCTTAAGGTTACCTCAGACTCCTTAAGCAGACGGGCTGTGGATATTTAAAAGCGTGAGACTTGCTCTTGGATCTTCACAGCTACTGTCTTCTTACTACTGCTGTCTTTTTTGCTGTCCTCGTCCTCCTGCTGTCTCTTTTTTCCTCCCTCTGGATCTATGTGTTTGTCTCATTGATTACAACAACAGGATGGATCTCTTTCATCCACCTCCTCCTCAGCTCACTCCTTCTTTCTGGTGTCTGCCTGTCCAGAAGAAGAATTAACAGATGTTAGATGGTGTTTCCTTTTTTAGAAGAAGCTCCTTTAACTAAAACTTCCCCCTTTAACTCTCCCAGTGGTACCTTCTAAAGAATATTCAAATATCTAGCAAAAGTAAATAAGCTAACACTCTTTTGAGGGCTGAGCGGTATGGAGAAAAAAGACCACAAGATTTTTGACCAAATACCTTGATAGTGATAGCACGACAATGCTGCAGGGTTTACTACTGGTGCTCTCACTAAGAGATTTTTGATAATCATCAATAATGTGGATATAATAGATTGAAAGTGGAATGGACATTCCCATTCAAATCAACTAGAAGCATGGTCAAAACGGCAGCCATTTTTCTGTGTACCCTTTAACACCGCATAATAATGAACACTGTAGGAACTCTAACCCGGAGAAGTTTCAGCTGGTTGCAATCTGCAATCCTCACTGCTAGATACCCCTAAATCCTCCCTACACCTACACTGAACTTAAAAAAAAAAAAAACTAGTCCAAGTGTGTGCTGCAGGTTTTATTGACATTGCAGCTGCAGCCTGCATGTATCCGACGCCTGACTCACTGAGGCAGCTGCTCATCATGCAGTCAGCTCCTGGACTGAACCTGACACTGAACTTCAGATGTGTTCTGAGAGTGAGGCAGAGCTCAGTAGGCACTGCTCAGTGTGCAAAGTTAAGATTAAGTTTGGAGAAGAAATGATAAAACCAAACATTTACTTGAGCCACACACTGGGAAAAACTCATAAAATGATAATATGTCAATCTTTAAGTTTTATTTTATGTGCTGTAAGAGTCAAACATAGTTTGTTTGCTGTTCTCAACTTCCTGCTCTCTACGAATCATCTTTATTCTATATATCAGACTGAATTATAAATGCTGTGTTTAATTTCAGATAACTGACACAGTGCAGCTCTTTGGATATTTTTAGGGAGCAGTCACTGTGTTTGCTCTGTCTTAGACTGCCGTAGCATAAAAGCAAAGTCACGTTATCTCTCCTGGTGCAAACGTATTTTAAATCCCATCTGCTCTGTGTTTACACCTGCTAGTTAGAGGTGGAGAATTTCTCCACAGAGCTGACCAAATCTTAAGTCTTTACACTCAAGTCCCAAGTCTCAAATGTTAAGTTTGAAGTCCTTAACAAGTCATTGTGTGCTCAGAATTAAATGTAATGCCATGTGAAATACATATTATTTTAATTGTACAAAAATCATGAAAGCTTTTTAAAAATGTTTATGTATTTGGTAACACAAGTTTGTTTTGTCCCTATCTGTAAATTTAGACCCGTATACTGCAGCCTGTTTTCGTATGTAAACAAATGTATCTTTGGTATCTCTTTTTTTCAGTTAGTAAACCAACATTAGTTCTTTATGGCTCTCACCTGCAAGTTGATGGGATGCTGTCAGAAACAGCCAAGTGGATCTGGTGAACTAAGTTTTGACTTGTTGAGAATGAATAGTGTTACATTTACTTGATTCAGGAAATGAAGGGAAATAAATGGACTCATGGCACACTTTTTAAATACCCTTTATTTGGGACAGGGCTTTAATTCCTTTGACACAAAACTGTTGCTCAGCAAAGATGGGGAATGCTATCAAATTCTTTATTTAAAGCAGTGTGAATATTACTTGTGTAAAAATAAGGCTTTAGATAACATATAAATTATGAATCATTCATTTGATCTAGCTCCAACAGACAGCACATCAGAGAGAAGAGTTATGGTCCCCAGCGTACCAACACAACACCACTTTATTCTGTAAAAACAATACTAATAACCTGGACTCATTTTTATGAAAAACCCTTCTTTGTTATTTTGATCTGAGGACCCTTACTGACTAAGGAAATATGAAAAACTTACAGAGTAGTCGAGGAATGGACACATAATTTGAGGGTTTATATATCCGAAGAACTTCTGTAAAACTTCTGTCGTGTAGCCACACCACGCTAGTAAAAGGGACTGGGCATTTATTTAAAGTATGATGGTAACTTACTTTTTAATTTTTGGCCTATGGGGGAAGGTATCAAGTATTTTGAAGTTAAAAGGCTGAAGTTCAAGAGAGGTCACAAATCAATAGTGTTAAAGTCCAGGTCAAGCTGCAGTCTTTTCCATATTATGGTAGGCTGATTCTAAAGTCAACAAATTTGTGGCTCGAATCTGACTCGAGTTTGACACATGACTTGAGTCTAGACCTCTGAAATAATCATCCTCTGCTAACATGTCTCAATTCTGCAACTAAAAACTAGCGCAAAGAAGATCTGGCTCTTAGTATGATTTAGCATGAGCTGGGTGTTGTCGATGTGGAGGTGCAGTGGTTAGCATTGTTGCCTCACAGCAAGATGGTTCCTGGGTCGAACCCCAGGGTGGGGAAACCCTTCTGTGCAGAGTTTGCATGTTCACCAGGGTGTTCCAGCTTCCTCCCACAGTCCAAAGACATGCAGGTTAACTGGTGACTCTAAATTGTCCGTAGGTGTGAATATGAGTGTGAATGGTTGTCTGTCTCTA
>JAPZEB010000008.1:23340775-23356135 GCA_029783705.1 Chaetodon striatus | reverse complement strand
CCCCTCACACAAACACCTCACCTCTTCCAATCTCTCCCTTCAATTGCCGCTACAGTCCTCCTAGCTTTTAGTTTTGGGTGCGCACAAAAAACTGCTATCTCCTCTCCCATCCCGGTGCACCGTAATGAAATTGCTCCTGCTCCAGCGTTGTTCCACTCCCCGTGATGCCAACATCCCCTCATTCCCTTCATTTTTCCATCAAGTCGCTCGCCACGTGCCTCCGAACTAAGAACCCTCCGCAGACCCCACCTGTGCCACCTCCTTTCATTTCCTCTCCATCTCCTCCTCTCCCCTTGTCGTTCCCCATGCCTCCCCCTTTTTTCCTTCCTTCATTCACACCCTGACCTTCATTTCCTCCGACTGCCCCCGCCCCCCCAGAACCCTGCCGCCCATCACTTTAACTACTTCTCCATCCCAATTACCAGGTAACCCCCTGCTGCAACCAGGCCCTTACATCCCTGCCTGTTTCCCCTCCCTGACCTGAAAACGCCTCAGCTTCCACCCCTTCCTTCTCCCTCCATCCTTTTTATCAAGCGAGGCCTCGTGGCAGCTGAGGGTGCCTGATGTTTGATAGCTTGTTAGCATGCATCCAAAGGAGACTCTGATTAATTCTGGCATTTCAGAGGGAATTATTTTGTATTTGCCTCCATGTCCAGCCCCCACAACCACCCCCAGCTCCTTCTCCCTCGGGTAGCTTGCAAAGGGGGAAAAAAGCCCTTGATGTTAATATGGGAAAGAGGAGGTTAGCAATGTTGGTATACCAACCTGGGTGATTAGAAAGGACAGCCAGCACTTCGGCCTTGCAGGTTATACAAAGATCAGTCGGACCCAAGGATGTCCCGTCTCCTGAGAGGCTGCGGCATTTGAATATAAGAGATAACAAGGCTGGACAAAAGCAGGGAATTGGTACTGCTTCTGCTGGCGCATGATGAAGGCAAAGTGAGGTGCTGGTTTCTTGGATGCATTTTCCAAAGGCAGTCATCAGTCGTTTAATTTTTGGGGAACCTTGGATGGCCTTTTGTTGAAGCTTCGATAAATTCCAAGTATTTCTAACAGGCAAAGAACTTCTTTATATGTGTGTGATGTTGAAAAACCAGCTCTTCTAACAGTGTGATTATGCACAAAAATGGAAATCTAGTTGGTGGTAGTTAAATGGAAACAAGCAAGAGCTCTCATCCATCTATTCTTAATATTATTGCGCATTATAATTCACATGGGTGCCCCTGTTTTCATCATCCCTCCGCTTCTATCTCCAACATCCACCGCGGTTTATTCATCATTGTTTCATCTTTGGTCGACTTCCCAGTTGGTGGGGAGCGCAGGTTCACCAGCCTCGTGGGTAATGTGTGTGCTATACTAATTAGCGCCAGCCATGCTGTGAGGAAACACCGGGGCTTTTCAATCGCTGATAAAAAGACAAGACATCTCACAAAACTCTTTGGCAAAGCTGCCCCTTCTCAAATGGGAGTGAGGAGAGGCAGGCTGGGCGCTCCTTTAAAATCTTGAACTGCGCGGCGCTTGAACTGCTGAAAGCTCCTCGCTGTTAACTCTCCTCTCCCAGGCCTCCGATGTCACTCTTCATGAAAAATAACACTAAAAAAAACCTGTCATGTGTTCTTATGTCATCCTAGTTGGATCCTGGGAACATGTTGTGAGGGAAGGCTCCAAACTTTTAATGACTGTTGTATCAGTCAGGTCTTTTTTTTTAGTTTGCTAAGTTATTATTATGTTATTGACTATTACAGCTTCAATATGAACCTGCAGTTTCCAGAGACTAATGTACATGCTTAGACGGAACAAACCGACCTCATGCCCAGGTCGTCAAATACAGATGCTTTGTCATGCCCCTCAGCGTCTCGTATGGACACACAGGGCACCCTTTAGCATCTTTATGTGACACACAGCTGAAAGTCATTGTAACGATTGTAGTTAGGTTTAGGCAACAAAACTACTTGGTTAGGTTTAGAGCAAAGATCTGTTTGTTGTATCCTCATGAATCTGCTGTTGACATTCTGGGACGCCACAACTAATGCTGGAACATCAATAGAAGCACATGGTTAAGTTTAGAAAAAAAAACATCACAGTTTGGCTTTACATTCATTCAGGAAGCAGACAACAGGCTCCTGGGTGAAAGTCCAGGGTTTATTGGACCCATCCATCCTGTAGGACTTTCCAGCTCCTTATATTACGTTGCTACCAGCAGTATTTCAACCTGGCGAATCAAACAGTCGCGACAGGTGCCACCTGTCTGAGTTATGAACTGATGTCACCTGTCTGCATATCATACTGCTGCGCCAGGTGCCATATGATCAACACCGGCATATCATAACACCGTAAAAGGGTCCGATCAGCTGTGTTGCAAACCGGTGCCACCCAGAGGCGTATCATACCACTGCAAAAGGTGGCTTTTAGCGTAGGTATCTCACGCCAAAATAACTGACGGCGCAGCAGTATTTGAGGACTTCAGAATGAGAATGCTGCCCATCCACCTCCCCTTCTTCTCCCTTCTGTTGTACTGAACACATAGGAATCAGAAACTGTTTATGTTGTATCAGTTGACAAATGGATCAACAGTGAAGTCCAGGTTTCATGGAACATATATGCGACAGGGAAATACAATTATAGACTGTAAAAATAAGCCTAGAGTTTGGCACTTTGGCTGTCACCATCTTGGATTTTTGAGCCAGAAGTTACCATATTTGGGCTAAAGGTTGGTGGTATGGGGAGGCGAGGCGAGGACCAGACTGAGGAGACAAAGATACTGTTGACTATGAAAATACACTGATTACACTGGGAGTTTTCTCGTACTTAAAATGTAAACAAGGTACCAGAGTGCATAAAAAGCATCAAAACAGAGCTAGTTTTTTGTTTTGTTTTGGTTTTTTTTAAGTGCCAGAGGAGGATGCCCCTGGGACTCCCCCACCAGAGGTCTGGACAAAGCCTGGAATGTCCTCAAATTCTAGAAACAGCCATGCCTACGCCTGACCTATGTGCAGGTTGCTGCAACATGCCCCTGACGTCCTGTCATTTCATCACAAGTGCCCCCCAGGCAAAGCAAGTTGAGTACCCCCGGTCTATGGGGATTGACTGGTTTCATGGAGCCAGCCTCAAGTGGCTGATCAAAGTACTGCAGTTATTGGTACGTCTACGTTGGCTTAATTTGTCAGCCATGGAGGTTACCGCTTAAATACAACGTAAACAAAGGAAACCAGGACAAAGTAGGTAAAAAGAAATAACAGAGCAGCTAGAACAGTCTAAGAAGTTTAGGAAACACATCACTGTACTGTAATACAGCCTTTAAAAACAGGAAATGACAACTATGATATTAGGATATCCAAAAAAAAAGACAAAAGACAATAAAATCTGGTCACATTTCATGATATCGATTTATTGTACAGCCTTAATAATAGCTACAAGTCATTTCATTAACCCCAAAGCAGTGACTGTATCACATTCAGATCATCTGACGCTCAACTGGGAGATCCACTGAGCTCATCCTCTCAGTGTCTCAGCATGATATGAGCATATAGAGCATTTACCATTATACAGCAGCAGGTACATTACCTCGCTCCATCTCAAGCCCATTGCCTTGCCCTCATTAGTGGCATTAATAAGTAATTCCGCTCTCCAACTTCTATCTCCCCTTTCTCCTTGTTCTATAACTGTACACGCCCTGCCTTTGAATCTTCATCCTTTTCCGGCCCGCTAATTGCTTTCCTTCCTGCATAATTCCCCCGCAGCTCCCAATATTGCCGGACACATTGTCACTGGTGGATATGTCTGACACGCGGCTGGTGAGAAGTTAAATGGGGAGGCTAAATGATGCTTCGTGGCCTGGGTGATGATTCGGATGATAATGACCGCAATGATAAAGGACGCTTCTCCGGTCTAATAGCATTTGATTTCCCCGTTGGCCAGCGAGGAAAGAGATAGGAGGTATCAGGGTTGCTCATCCAGTGAGAATGACCTTTAATTTCACAACAAGGCCCCGCAGATAGCAGGCGCATCTCTCTCTACAAACCCTCATTAGATCGCAGAGCTGGGAGCACAAGCGAAACTTTACTTGGCTGCAAGCTGGAAAAGTTTACAAGGTCAACTGCCATCACTTGGTTGCAAGTGTATGAATTTTAAAGGATTACTGTCTCTCTTGAAAACATGATCTCCCTGTAATAACTGAGGAGGGCTGTATATACAGAGTGAGGACGTGGTCTGAAATCAGCAGCCTATACGTCAGTCTGAGGAAGGCAAAATTGAAACGAAAATAATCTATAAAATGAACCCAAAACACCCGCTCAGTTTTCCTCGGTTTCTTGTGAAATAATCCAACCTGGAGTCATCAAAGCTCCCTGCCTCAGAGAGGTGGTGTAAGGTTAATATTTTCCCTCTGAAATCATTTCGAGTATGACTTTAACTGGCGATGACAAGGTATGCCAGTGAACACTGGGAAAATATAATTTCTCCACAGTTTATTCAATTACAGAGCACCCAGGCACCAAAATAAATCTCCCTCCCCAATGTTTTACCCAAAGAAAATGTCTTATCATCTCAGAGATCTGCTCTGAGAATCTGAATCCTGTGCCAGCGCAGGCTATATGTGGGTTTGCTTTGCTCCACGGCACTGGAGCAGAGAATGAGGGCATGAAGCTTGTCCCCATCCTCCCTTCGTTCCTCTCCTCTCTTGACAAAACCCAATAACCACCCTGTGTTCCAACAATAGGCTTCAGATAAGGGAAAAAGAAGAGAGAATAATAACGCTCAAGTGCCATGGAGGGAATCTGTTTTTATCAACCCAGCACTCCAGAGGATGGCCTCAAAAACATTCGCCGGAACGTGTGCGAGTCGATGTGTGTGCGTGCCAACTCAATGGCAATGAAAAATACAATTTTTTATCTGCTACCCACAGCTGCCCCTAGTGACCCTCACCGCAGCTGCGAAACACCAAAAAAACTCGCCGATAAGAGAGGCCTACAAGGGGAGAGTGAATTTTAATCACTTAAGAACATGTGTTGTGGCGATACTGTCATGTTCCCTCGGCAGAGGTAGTTAGTATAACAGCACAATAGTGGAAGGACTCCGCAGGGATGCCTATATAAATATGACAGTGTTGTTTATGCATGAGCTCCTCTTGGCAGGGAAGTGAATATCCAACGCTGCTGTTTCTACAACACAGGGAGCTCTGCCAGATATATTTGGACACACGCTTTCTGTCCTGGATATGCTGTCAATTACCTGATTGTATTAGCTTCCTAGTTGTCTCCAGTGTTTCTTTAACAATAGCTGTCTGCACCTCTGAGACGATTGAACTGTCTTATGCGAAGTCACACCATGTTTGAGTGTAGATAGCACAAATGGTTTTGGAAACGCCGTCACACCGCAGTGTCATTCCTCGCTGTTTTCTTCTTTTTCTTTTATTAACCGACGGCTATTTCTCAATTTCATTCTCTGGCTCTTTCTATCTGGAATATGCAAATGAAACCGTTCAGCAGCACAGGCACAGCGCGTCTCAATTAAATTAGTGCTCTCAAGAAGTCATCTGCTTCTGTTCATTTAAAGGCGTCGGGATCTGGGCGTGAACAGGCGACCCTGACGGAAGAATCAGCGCCCGGCAACTCTGACACGCTACTCAGCTCCTTCCAAAAGGCCCCATCAGTCACCACCGAGACAGGAAGCAGATAGAAACAGGAAGCACGACCATGGTGGAGACAAATGACGGACAGGCTTGTTGGGTAATCTGACACTGTCTGATTGGACTACCCCCCCCTCCACACACACACCACCTCACCCATGTCCTGATGGTAGATACAGACATATCAGCTGAGATCCACCCTGCCCTCCTTTGCTATCTGATGGTTGCGCTCATTGCTTAAAAATGCTGTAATTACTATCTCATATGAATCTATTTGTCCCTCCATTAGGGGGAACTCTCAGAGGACATGGTGAGAAAACAGAGACTGGATAATGAGAGCAGAGACCATTAAAAAGCTTGAGGCTCCTTACATGATAAATTATACAGCGCATGCAAGACATACTTAAATTCTGCTTGCTGCCCGCTCGTCCCAGCCAATACACTTAGGCCTGTAATGCATGGTTAATGGGAAGACTGGGAATATCTTGAGAGACAAGAAGTTATTTGAAAGTAGGCACTTCAAAAAAACATGTGGTTGGAAATACACGCTTTTAGCGCAGAGAGGTCAGCGGCTCGGGGTTCATTTATCATGTGAAATACATGGAGGAATGTCAATTATGCAGCTTTTCTCACCAGCGGAGGAATCAGCGGATGGTTCGGTGTGAAGCTCACATTGTTCTGACACTAAGAGACAAATGAAGAAAAATGAGGCTCTGATGTCAGATATTATCAGGTGCTTTATTGCTGGACCAGGGTTTTGGGAGAGACGCACCAATTGCGGAGGGTACAGTATTGGCCGCACCGTGTGTCTGAGTCCAATTCAATATCTCATTACTTTTGGTGTGAATAGGTTGAACGGAGACGATGGTCGGTGTGTCTTGACGATACGCCAGAGTACATACAGCAAAAGGCCAGCGCTTCTTTCTGATATTAAGTATTGATTTGGCAAGATTGATCTAAACTGTATTAAAAGAGCACTGAGAGAGAACCAGTCGAGCAGATAGTGTAAAAAAAAAAAACACCAGCGGAGACTAAAAGGAAAGAAAAAAAAAATTAGGAAAAGCAGCAGATACCTGTGTATGTACGAGTGCGCCCAGGGCTAAAAAGATGGGAATTAAAGGGTGAGAACAAAGAGAGAAGTGGAAGGAGAAAGTGAGCCATGTAGAGAAATGCTCCAGACTCGAGGAGGTGACACTAATTGGGGTGTTGGCAGCGTTAGCTTGAGAAGGATCCGTATCTTTTTGTTGAGTTGGATTGAGGAAATGCTCACACGGTTGTGGCAGATGTCAGGAACGCTTGTTTTCGTGTCAAATCTTCACCGAGCTTGTGTAGGAGAGATGCTCTCGGTGTTAACAAGAAAGGCAGAATGGTAGAAATAGGGACGGTAAGGAGAAAGAGCAATGGGAGGGTATTTTGTCAATACTACTGTTCTGTTTTGAAATATGACTCAACGCCGTGCTCCTTTTCTATTTAGTTTCCAGCATTCACTCTGGGATTCGCACGTTCTTCTACTTGCTGCTGGCTACAGAAAGTGTCTTGCTCAAGGGAAACATGGTGTTTTTATTTATTCATCTATTCATTAGTTTCTTTTTGCTTGGTTTCATAATTTGGAACAGCCAATGCGTACAACAGTTGGTGTCAATGCTCAACGCTATTGCCAGAAAAATTGTTGGTATTGTAAGTTTCTCCAAGTTTGTTTGTTGGTCTCCAACAGTGGTCTGCAGCTTGGCAGGCATCTCGTCTAGGTGACAGTCTATCCCAACACATTCTCACTCGACCTCGTCACATACTGATGTTTGGTCATGGACACATTTCCCCTTGACTTTACTGGGTGCCATTAAACAATAATCGCGATTGACTGCGTATCATGCCAACGTGAAAGAATGGCTTTGCTTATTGATGTCAGATGCCAGGAGTCACTGCCCAAGTGGTAGTACACGACGACTTCATTGTGAGAGTGGGTTGGCACGAGTCATGTGACATGTGTTGTAAGTTTTCAAAATACACTTCTGTATTCACAGGAAATGTACAGTTTACACACAGTCTCTTTCAAAATAAACATACTATGTCGGTACCACACCTTGAATAGATGTCTTTTTCCTTCAACAACAAACACACATGGTTACATTTCACCAAAACATGCACGTGGTTGGGTTTAGGAAAAAAAGAACAGGGTTTGGCAGTACAGTCTTACAGGAAGCAAACACACCTCCCACCCACCCTACTTGGACTTCCGCCATCTTAACTTTAGGTTTTGTCTCACTGTCGTATGATGACATACCTCGACATGTTTAGGTATGTGACATGTAATTTTCCTGAACCTCTTATCCTGCTGGGGGGGGCTATCCCAACTGACACTAGGCGAGAAGTGTTTTACACCCTGGACAGGTCACCAGACTACCAGACTATCACAGGGCTGACACATAGAGACAGACAACCATTCACACTCACATTCACACCTACTGGCAATTTAGAGTCACCAGTTAACCTGCATGTCTTTGGACTGTGGGAGGAAACTGGAGTACCAAGAGAAAACCCAGCACAGAAGGTCTCCCTCCTAGGATTGAACCAGGACCCCTCTTGCTGTGAGGCGACAGTGCTAACCACTACACCACCGTGTCGCCTGTGAAACCTACATTTCCTGTAAAAAATGGCAGTTTATTTTGACAGAGGAAAATTTTGCTGCTAACGATTGTCTTTTCTTTGTCTCATCAGAAATGAGAACTCCTTTCTTATTTGGAGGTGACTAAATTCTGGTCCGTTTCTCCAAAATTCCTCCTTAAGATCCTTATCTCCCCTTTTTTAAGAATAATGATAATAATAGTATCTTTTTTTTTTGTTGTTGTTGTTTTTATCATGCCCTGTTTGTTTATATACATGTAATATATTATTATCTTATATTTTATGTTTGTCGTGTATCTTAAGCACATTGAGTTTGTGCCTCTCGTATGAAATGTGCTATATAAACAAAGTTGACTTGATTATTTTGGACAATAAGGATTACTGCATTGAGAGAGGAGAAAGAGCCTTTTAAGCTCTTAAATTAGGATCAGGCTGAAACAGGAGGAAGGCTGTTTCTCAGGAGATGAATTTGAATGAATGGGAGAATGGTCAAAATCTCATAGTGATGTCGGGCTCAGTTATGTCTGGGGAGAAATGGCATGGACAGACAGAAGATCTTATTTTGAATTTTTATTTCCTCTGGGCTGTAATGTTTAACGAGCTGATTCAGAATGGGTATCTAGAGCGTCATCGTTTGAAACCCAGGGCCACTGCCAAGCTGCTGTATCTGACGAGCTGGGAGTGAGAACATGTTGTGTAGGGAGATGATGTATACATTAAGTCTAGAACAGAGCTCCTCACACAGAGAATAACAAATAGATTATCTATGAATCTAGAGTTACGACGTCCAGATGAACTGTATACTATAGGAACTGTGCTAAAACTGTACAGGAAGCCTCTTTAAGCTCCAACGCTTAGAAGACGTGAATCCCTCCAGAATGCAAATGATCCATACAAAGAACCAAGAATCCTCTGGCATTACTTGCTCTGTGTGTCCCTCACGTTTGTCTTTTGGGAACATGTCTTGGCATTTACAATACAGATTAGAGGGGATCTGCAGTCACATCATGGCAACCTTTCACACACGTTTTTCCCAAGAGAGAAAATAACTCACAGAGCATCTTGTTGATCTGTCTCCTGCGCCCGTTCACACTGAATTTCCTTCGAATGCTGCTGCTGCAGTTCTTTCCCAGGCTGCTGTTGGGCTGCCGTCTCTCTCTGCACAGGTGAAGACCCATCACCAAGTACAGCACGCTAATCACCATCATGGGCACAAAGTAGAAGCACACGGTGGTGATCTGCATGACCATGTTATAGATCCACAGGGGCTTCAGCACAGTGCATATGGCCGACTCCTCCTTTCTCTCTGGGAGGTAAAAAATGCCGTGCAGGGAGGTGTTGGGGATGGCACAGACCATCGACACCACCCACACGATGGTGATGACCCGCTTGGCGTGCTGGTTAGTCGACAGGTACCGTGTTTTGAGCGGGTACACCACAGCTATGTACCTCTCCACGCTCAGAGCTGTGACGTTAAGGATTGAGGCGAAGCACACCGTCTCGAAGAGGAAGGTCTTGAAGTAGCAGCCGCCCTCGCCAAAGGGGAACGGGTAGTTCTGCCACAGGTCGTAGATCTCCAGGGGCATCCCGAACAACAGCACGAGGAGGTCCGACATGGCCAGACTCACCAGGTAGAGGTTGGTGGGGTTCCGCATCTTCTTGTGCTTTGCGATCACCGCACATGTGAGCAGATTCCCTGACAAGCCGGTGAGGAAGATGAGAAGGTAAACGCTGGTCACGGGCAGGAAGAAGGGCGATCGTTTCGGACCCAGGATTTCAAAAAGGTTGACTTCAGTAAAGGGATCACTGGTGTAATTCCCAGTGGCATTCGGTGGCATGCTGGTGTTGGATCCGTTTGAAGGGAAGCCCTGCAGAGAGAGCTCCATTTCAGAGAGGAAAACTGAGGGATTAACGAGGAGGTGTCAACACATCCTGCGCCGATTTCTGGGTTTGCTCAACTCTGGGGTCCGGCTATGAAAAGATAAAATAGAGAGATGAAACTAAAAGCACTATCAGAAGAGCATTATCATTTGACATGACCGCTCTGCACTGATTGGGGTCAAACTTCAGTTTAACATTCCTCTTTTTTTTTTGTTTCTTTTACACTTTGAAACTGAAACTGGGGGATTCACAAACTCCCAGAATTTAACACCCAATTATAACTTCAGAAGATTTTAATCTTTAACCTGGCACGCTCAAAATGAAAGGTATTTCTGGATAAAACAAGAGCGATATTTAAATAGGTAACATCATTACGGCTGCAACTAATGGTCGTTTTCATTAGTATTCTGCAAATTAGCTTCATATGTATTTGTTTTGTCTATTTAATGTAAAAAAAACAACATAATATTTCTTGTTTTATTCGAGCATCAATCCAAAAACCCAATGATGTTAAATTTACAGTAATAGCTACCTTTTTACTTAAGAAAAAAAATCCCTAAAACAAATGAATCACTAATAAGGATAGACCCTGATTAATTTTCTGTCCATCTACTAATTGATTAATTAATCAGCTAAGTGTTGCAGCTTTACATATATACCCCCGAGGTGACAGACGGATTAATGTGGCATCCTAAAATGCTTCATTTTCAAGGGGGATCAGCACCCGCAGGAAATACAGGAGCCAAGCACAGTCAGGGCAGATTAATAACACAGTCACCCAGTGGCGTAAAGTAGTTATGACAGGCTCCAGTGTACGATATTGTGATGGGCCCTAGTGCACCCTAGATACCAGTTATAAAGTGAACACACACCACTGGCAACTGCTTATACAAGATCCAAAGGAATCTGATGTAGAGAGCTTTGCTGCTGTCTTCTCCTGTTGGTTTCTCTCTTGTTTTATCTTTTATGTTTAAAGAAGAGAGTGTCGGTATGAACTGAGAGGGAACTGTATGTTCACAAAAATGAAGACCAGAACAAATGTTAAACAAAGATGTGTTTGAGGATATGGAGAAAATTGTGGTATGGGGTAGAAACAGAAATGGTAGTGTGTAATACAAACACTAGATTTGAAGAAAATATTTGAATACAAGATGATTAACAAATAATGAGGTGTAATAAGCTAAGGCTTGAGCTTACACCTTTGTGGTCCAGTTTTGTTCTGCTTTGTTTTGTTTTATTATTGATAATGCTAAAAAAAAAAGCACCAACTTAATGTTTGTGTACTGTCTATGTACCAGTGTCTTTGAGTTTTATAAGTTGGAAAATGGCTCAACTCAACTCAACTCAAGCCATGGCTGCTCGCTGAACTTGCAGATGTGCTCAGCTTTTCAGTCTTGACAGATTTTGTGCCTAAAATGCCTACCGGATCATATCGTCTCGTCACATGATCAAATAAAGACTTGATATTAGACAATATCAACATAAATGTGACCAACAATCATCACTGCATACCTTTATATGAGAAAACCATCAAAGAAAAGAATTTATTGATTGATATTTTTAAATATTTATAAAGTCTATTCATGGTTTTTATAGTTTATGTAGAATAAGCGTTTATAATAGTTATAGATTGCTACTGAGTATTTTACCCAAGAAAAGAAAAAGAAAATCATGATGGAGATGGGTTTGTATTTTTTGATGGCATATAACCTCTAGCACAGTGGTTCCCAAGTGGTGGATTGCGGTCTATAAGTGGGTCGAGGGCCAATTCTGTATGAACCGCAAGTGACTTACAAACATGCCAAGTTTGTAAAAAACACACTTTATTTTGAAGTACAGTGAATTTCTGGCTCAGAGCTTTTATTTTGAAGTTCCAGCTTCTTAACAGACAGCAAACTCAAGCCGATCTCACTTTGAAGTCATCGAAATCCGTTGCTTGGGCAGTGACTAGCAGCATCAGACACTGACGAAAAAAGCTGTCCTTTAATGTCGGTATGATACACAGCCAGTCACCATTATAGTTTAACAGTGCTCAGTGGCATTGGGCGAAACGCGGTGGGACAAGAACAAAAGTCAAGGGGCAGTTGCAGACCTAGAGCATTCAGCTACCTGGGCCCAGTCTCACTCCGAAGTCGTTGAAATCGGCATCAGAAACCAAAGAAAAAAGGTGCCCTTTAACGTCAGCATATGTGGCCAGTTGCTGTTACCGTTTAACGGCACTCTGTGGTGTTTGGGGAAACGCAGGGGGACAAGAACAAAAGTTAAGGCTGCAAAAGTCCAACTGGGGTGGGCGGGAGGGGTGGTGAATGTGTCCAACAAACACGAACTTTCACCCGTGAGAGTGGTGTTCGCGTCCCGTAAGACTGTAAAGCCAAAACATGTTCTGTTTTCCTAAACCCAACCACGTGCGTTAGTTGTTGGAGGAAAAAACATCAATTTGCGTTGTTGTTCCAATGTAGTGCTTTTATTTTGAAAGGGACTGTATGCAAACATTAGATTTCCCTTGAAAACAGAAGTGTATTTTGAAAGGCGACAATGCATGTAACAGGCAGAACTTGACGTCCCCGGCGTCCCTGAACGTTAACAACCAACACACCCAGGGCACCTTTCATGTTGAGTGTGGATGTCAAAGGTCAATGGCCAGCGAGGTTGGAGTGAGAATCTGTTGGCAAACTAGCTCAATGACATGGCCAAACAAAGGTATGACACTGAATGTATTAAACTGTGTGGACCTTAATAATGACTATGGAAAAATCTGGACCCCGTGGCTGGACCAGCTGGGAACCACTGCTCTGGCAAACATAAGCATTTTTATTTGAATGTGAATTTTTGTCATAAACACGGGTGTAATTTCAAGGCGGCAATCTGAATCATTCGTAAGGCCCCCCCACTGCACCACATGGGCCCCTGGGCATCTGCACTGCCTGCACTGTCTATATTTACGCCCTTGCATCTACCTGACGATGTCCACCTGGTGCAGAAATGCATTACTCAACTATCAAAACACACTTTCAATGTGTTAACTAAGCATGTGAGCTCAATGAATGCCTTGCAAAACTTAATTCAATTCTACTTTTGTTAGAAAATTACCACATTATTGTTCTTATCATCATTAAATATTCACTGCTCTATTTTAAAAAGTCTGTGTTCCAAAACCTGCAACTCTGCAGATCTCACTGCAGCAATAAAGACATGAGACCTGATTTAGTCTAAATTACATAATATATTTATAGCACAGACCCTTTCATGATAAGACACATTTCCTGTTGGTCACGGATGAAGAAGAATCAGTTCATTGATGAAAACGAATTAGTCTCACACGCAAATTAAAGATTTCCCCCGTGTGTTGCTTTTACTGCCTCACTAATATGGTTCAAATTATCCCCATCAACCAGAGACTGTTGGGGATAATTGGCATTACACACACTGCACTGATAGATGCTAATGACTTCTGCTAGAAGGTTAATTATGTCCCCACATTTCATGCATCACCCTGCTAATCCAAGGTTATGTGACTAATACAGTGTGAGCTGCACTGTTGGAGTTAACCTGAAAGACACTTGGACTCTAATATTCCTCTAATATCTCTGCAGGGAATTATAACCTGTCTGTGATCTAACGAGTAGATGAAATGATATTTTGATTGTTACATTAAAAAAAAATTAATCAAGTCAGTTAATATTACATGGAGGGTTATTTGGGGGAATTAAATGCCAGTTGTCAAATACTTCAAAGCAAATCATGAAGCAAATAAACATGTATACACTTATATATCTACTTGATCACACAATAGCAGCCTTAAACTTTTCTTTTAAAGATTTAAAATAGAAATAAACCTCACCTTCACGCTGCTGCTCTGCAACCCGCTTCTTATAACGAGCTCTCTGCGCGCTCATGATCCTAAATGACGGAACAAATGAGGCGAACAGAGAGAGAAATAGCGAACGCAAAAGTTGCCTGACGCGCCGCAGACAAGAGGAGACAGACGGAGGACGGTGCGTGCGCTGCAGCCAGGTCCTCCTCCAGACTGAGGTATCACTGGTGAGATGCACAGAGGAGGAGAGAGGCAGAGAGACGGGGGGTGGAGGTGGGTGGTGGGTGGTTGGTGGTCGGGGTGTCATGAGATCATCCATCTGCCTAATTTATTTAGCCTATATGGTTTGAAAGGTTTGGGTCAGGGGAGCGCACCCATGAGCTCAGCTGTTCAACAACAAAGGACAATATTTGCATAAATGAAAAAGGCTGCATTTGATAGATCTAAATGTTGCAGCTAATTCAGCTCTCCAGGAATATTTTAACACTATTTTGGGATTTCTTTTTCCTTTTTTTAATTAGAAAACTCATTATAAAATACTGCTGTGTACCAGGGAAACATCAGGGACTGCAAAACGTAATGGAAGTTGTCTGTGTTTGTGTGTGTGTTGGGAGGCGGGGTCACAAAAGGGGACAGGGCTCTGTATTTTTAATTTTGCTCAGGGCAGGGTAGCAACTTTTTTCATTCTCTCTACCAGCTCATCCAATATCAACTCTTGGTCAGCAGCCCGTCAGTGTCAGACACAGATGCACAGAGTCAGCCTTTAGCGGTGGTATGAGGCGCAACGGGTGGTGGCATTTGTTGACGCTCCAGGCAACCACCATCATGGTGTAAGCCGGAAAGTCTGCATAGGTTGGGTGAGAGGGGAGGTGGATGGTTTAGACACAATCTGAAGTTTCGCCCAGGAGCTCGCTGCTGTTGTCTCGTGGAAAACCAAAAGTCAATCAAGTTAATTTGATGATGACGTAGTGTGCTAGTATGTGTAGCATGCTATGCCAGCAACATACGTCATGTGATGTACATGATGCTTTTTTTTTAAAGCCTAAGCGTGTTCTTTCGTTGCCTAAACCCAACAAAGTAAACCTGAAAAGTTTTTTTTAACCTAAGAAAATAGACTGTATGTATTTAAGAGGAGACTGTAGGACCTGTACATTTCCTGTGTAGTTTATTTGTAAGGAGGCGATGCTTGTAATGGGCAAAAATGGACCCGCTGTTCCTGAACATCCTGAATTAATGTAGGCGGGGTTACCAAATACTTTATATTTGATGTGTCGGGCCACTGATCAAGTGTCTGTATTTGCAACATGTTCTCATTGAATGGTTCGTTTGACATCCTACAAAAAAGGCGGTGTACACCCTGGACAGGTCACCAGACTATCACAGGGCTGACACATAGAGACAGACAACCATTCACACT
>JAPZEB010000008.1:23279017-23289722 GCA_029783705.1 Chaetodon striatus | reverse complement strand
CAAAACCAGACACAACTCAGCCCTGAGCAGAGTGAGCGCCCTCTACTGACCAATCAGACTGCAGTGTTCACAGCTCCGCCTTTTTGACCTTTTTTGACCAAAAATGTGGACGAAACACTTCATTGGCACCATGACTGAACTGAACTGCTCGTTAGAAACGGGGTAGACAACAACAAATGAGGAGGCAGCGGAGGCCGTCATAATACTGTAACTTTAAACGAAGGCAGCGTCGCAGACAGCTGTGGTCTGTGCGGCCATATAACGTTACACACTAGAATGTAGACTGATTCGTTCTGTTTCGCCATTATTTAGATTTCCTCTTCGTCTCCTACGGTTGCATCTCGCTCGAACTACGCCACACTGCCTCCATGATCTCTGGTGGCACTGCTCCGTTTAAGTTTAAGAGGAAGTGTACAAATATAGACGACATTAACGCAGAGTACGGACAGCAGGCTCCATCTGTGTCTGTGTCCGCATTTCACATTGAGCAAAAATGAGCCTTTAGGGGTGGCAGTATGTACAGTGCAGAATCTTATGTGGCCTGTTTGCACAAATGTAAGATGAGATCTGCAACAACTAGTCAATAAATATATTAGTTGATTGATAGAAAATTAATCTGAAACTGTTTTTTGTTTTTGTTTTGTTTTTTTAATTTTGATGGTTTCAAGTTTTCAAATGTGAGAATTTGTAGCTATTCTTTGTCTGACTTTTTATTAAACTGGATATTTATTAGTATTTGACTGTTTCACAGAACAAAACATTTAATGAAGTGTGCTTCTGTTCTATATTCACATTATGAGCATCTACAATATACCACATGAAGTGTGAGAAATAAAAGTACTAGAAACTCATTAATTAGTAGAAAGTGTATTGTGGCTCCTTCGGGGAATTTCTCTTTAACCTGTGTGTGCGTGCATGTTCATGTGCAGGACCTGAAGTTTCCTCCTCGGGGGATGGAGGGTCAGACTAACCCCGCCTCCTGGCCCTGGTTCCAGCTGATGAGTGACGCTCTGGAGGGACGGTTGGCGGGAAAAGCTCCCAGAGTGACGCCCGTCTGGAGCAGCGAGGAGGACGGAGGAGGCAACGTCTTTGGCTCGTCTCCGCCCGCCGACAGAGACTGTTTGATGGCGTAGAGGAGCAGCGTGTCGGAGCTGGATAGCATGGTTGGGGGGGACACCACCGAGGCTGATGGGAATGTGACCTACATCGACGCCAGTGGGGAGGAGTGTTCGACGCCCTCAGACCTCTCTTATAAAAGTAAGACAGGTTCCTAGCCGAGGATTTTCTCCAGCAGCGGTGCTGAAGGGCACAAGTTTTATTTTGTGTTTTACCAGAAGATATTTACACAAAACAGTCAAAATTCAACTCAGTCAAAAGTTAACCACTAAAATAACATCTGAAATAAATAAAGTGCCTCTGAAATGTGGGGCACATTGAACCTTGCAGTTTATGTGACAGAAATGATAGCAGTTCACTTTAAAGTGAATAAAACAACATGTAATTTATAATGAAACTTCAGCTGAAATGAGAGGCATTTAGCTGCGTGCAGTATGAATGTAAACCCTGCACGTTATCTGACAACAACTCACTTAAAGTTAACAAATAATATAACATCTCAAAATCCATTTGAATCCATTTGCTACCCAAAGATAAACATTTTTCAACTCTGGATCAGGGAAAAATGTCAAACATGCAGCACTCAGTCCAGACTAGACACTCGAGGCCTCGTCTCACTGGTGTTTGTAGCATAGCGTCAGTATGCAGTGCTCCCATTGCAAAGTATTTTAAAAGATAAGCTTACCTCGGGGAAAAAGCACTTTCTTTTCAACGTGGCAAAGGCAGCGCATAGATGCACCTGGCAGGCATTCTTGTCCTTTTGGCATTTAATAACGTAACAATTGCATCCCCGGCTGGTGAAAACGAGTACTGTCACATTTTCGACATTGACTTCGTACCAAAGTGTCAGTTCTTGTGACATCCTTAGTCACATATTTGCTTAGTCTTTTCTGCACAGGGTTAAGCTCAACTTGGATAAAACAAATGGTGCATAACTTTATTTCCTGTTTGTGTCTTAAATGTGTTTACTTGTGTCTGTGGCCCTTCAGAGCCGTCAGCCAGTCCGGCCAAAGATAACTACAGGATGAACCGCTACAAGAACAAAGCACTGAACCCGGAGGAGATGAGGCGCAGGAGAGAGGAGGAGGGCATCCAACTCAGGAAACAGAAACGAGAACAACAGGTATCACACTGACCCTGTCCATGTGACTCATCAGACTCTTCATCTCCCTGTGTGAGATTATATCTGTATTCAGTCTGTGTATATTGAACATTATCTCTCTTCACTGTGTCTCTGTGCTCTGACAATACTTTTAATCACAGCTTTTCAAGAGAAGGAATGTGGATGTTCTCAATGAAGAGGAGGCCATGTTTGAGAGTCCGCTGGTAGACTCCTACCTCAGCTCTCCAGTCACAGTGAGTGTGTTTTTCTAATAGACAAAGAGAGGCTCACTCAGGGCCATTGTTATCATTATTGTTGTCTAGCCTCTTTTCCAGCCTGCGGGTTGAGAGTAGTGGAGTCTTCGCTGAGTGGATCAAGTGTTGAGAGTGCTCGTGCATGTGTTGTTGCAGGAAGGAGTCATTACCAGAGACATGGTTGAGATGCTTTTCTCGGAGGATCCGGAGCTTCAGCTCGGCACAACACAAAAGTTCAGAAAACTACTTTCCAAAGGTATATATTTATACTTATAGTGACTCCGCACACAACTGTGGTACCAGTCATGAGGCCACCACAGGCCAAACAAAAATACTGACGTCCAGTTTGACTGCTGTTCATTTCAGAGCCCAACCCCCCGATTGATGAAGTCATAAACACACCTGGAGTAGTGGAGAGGTTTGTGGAATTCTTGAAGAAGAGCGTCAACTGCACACTACAGGTTAGTCTGTACACACTCAGAACACCCTCTGCTCATTAAACATGTACATAGGGTCGACTTTTAATATCTGTAAAGTGAGACATGCCCCTAAAATTAGTTTCTCATGGAAAAATCAGCAAGTGTCACCTGCCATGCAGGCTGGTTATGTTGTCAAACATTATCATTGGCGAACTCCATCCAGGTAAATGCACAAACAGTATAAGCCACGGTGCACTCTTACCTGAAGATAAGCAAGTCAGTGCAAAGCAGTAGCTCGTTAACGTTTTATAATTGAGTCAACACTTGTCTCTAATTAGACTTGGGGTGATTTCTGGTTTTGCCAGTGTAGTCAGCTTAACAAGAATAAACCGGTTTCATCTAATGTGTAAAGGGTAGCCTATAGGAGCCATCCATGGTGTAAAATGTGTGCAGGTTGCTAACTTGTCCTGTAGGGGTCACTGTATTGTCATGGGTGTCACCATTAATTGAGGGACAGGTGTCGCTAGACGGGGGAGCAAACATAGTGTTTTGAGCGCAATGCCGGGCCACGTGAAGTCAGGTGTGCTGCTCAATGTAATGTTGAAAATTTGTATATTTGGATGGTTTATAGACACAGAGACATGAATGTTTGCAAGTTTCATACAAGACTATAACCGTGATCAATCAATTTTGCATCAGAGAAGAAGAAGTGGACGCTTTGTTCTCACCTGAGAGCAGCGGTAGGTTTGGTCAGGCGAGCAGGTCAGTTAGTAAGTAGCCTGTCGGTGCAGCCCCTCAGTGGCTTTAAGATTAGGCCTAACCGCCATATAGCCTACATTAGCAACCTGTGCTGATGGTGTCACGGTGCTGAACCCAATTTGCATTGCATTGCGAGCTGTGGCCAGTGCTGCGTCGAAATGTGTTCCCCTGTCGAGAAGAGTGTCACTCTTGTTAAATGCGTAGCAATACTAGCAACATTGAGGAGTCAAATTTCAGTAGCAATCGGAGGGGGAGAAATGCACACAGTGCATGTTGTGTTTACTAGAAAGTTTATGCTTTTTGGGGGGGTGACAAGATGAAAAAATAATAAATAGGAACACCATGTGTCAGTGGTCCTGCTGGTTGCTGTGCTCCTTCACGCTCCGCTTCTTCTTATTATAAAGTGTTTATTGGCAGTTGGCAAAACAGCTTAGGAATGCATGACTGGCACCAAGTAGACTGGAGTCGCTACACTCTTATTCATGGACTCTGTCAAGGCCCCGACACAACAAAGTGAAGTAAAAAAACTAGTGGCGACAAAGGCTGACCGTAGCATCACCTGATGTCGCCTGTGTCTCAGGCAAAATGTCGTACTTGAACACACCGCAAAGGCTAAAACGAAGAAATAACTCTCCATAGCAGGTGGTGGTGGTGGTGGTCTGCATATGTCAATCAAAAAGGGAACAAGAAGACCGCCTAGGTGGATTCAAGATGTTAGTTAGCCAGAGAGCATGTTAATAACACAACCTGACATTGAAAGTACAAAGGATATTTATTATGTGCTAGAGAGCAATAACACAAACATTTCCAGATAGTCTCTGCTTAAGAGCTTAATTGCATAAAAAATCTTGCCCAACATAACAAGTTTGTTTCAATCGCACACCCTCTTGACTTAAGTTAAAAGTTTGCTCTCCTCACGTCTGTTTCTCTTCTCGTGCACTGAGCTGAACTGCCAATAAGAGAGATTTCGCTCACTGTCAGGCTCAAGGGACTCTGCCGTTTATTTAACATGCTAAATCAGCCAAAAAACATCTGTTGAGAGCTGACTAGGGCCAACGGTGCGGGACACACAGCAAAAACTAGGGCAGCAGACACTTACCGACAGACAGCCAGACATTGACTTTGGGCAGACATTGGGCCCTAAGTCTCATTATGTACCATTTGGAAGCGGCTGCTGCGTGAAGTGCAACACCTAGTGGTAGAAGTTAGTATGCCTGTATGGTCTGGAGTTTAGCTTAATATCAAACCAGTTTGAATGCTTTAACACCAGCTTAAAACTGTCTCCTGTGCCTGACTGGTTCTTTTATGTAAAGTGTATTGAAATGGGAATGACCGTTTTGTTGAGGTGAACCAATAAGGATCCTAAAGGTTCCTCTCATTTAATTAAAACATGTTCAGGGCGGGGCTCTGTTGTCAGATGTCTAAAAATATACTATTTTTTCTGTGCCATTTTGTGCCCCCGCAGTTTGAAGCAGCGTGGGCACTGACCAACATAGCATCAGGCACATCCATGCAGACAAAGACGGTGATCGAGGCTGGAGCAGTGCCAATCTTCATTGAACTACTTAACTCAGACTTTGAGGACGTCCAAGAACAGGTAACACAGTGAGACTGGCATGATGTGCTGTGTCCATCTTGACCATTGTGTGTTTATCTTGCCTTGTTCCGTGCTCCTGTATCCAGTATCTGTTCATAACAAAGGTTTGGGTGCGTGTGTGTTTTCCTGCAGGCTGTGTGGGCCTTGGGTAACATTGCAGGGGATAGTGCGGTGTGCAGGGACTATGTGCTGAACTGCAACATCCTTCCACCATTATTAATGTAAGCTCATCCTCTTTGCCTCTGTAGAGGGAACACTTATTCAGGCCTCTAGCTTTCCTATAACACCGCGTTTCTGATACTATCTCGTGTACTGAGTTTTGCTTTTCTTTGTTATTTCAGGCTTCTGACCAAATCCACTAGATTGACCATGACGAGGAATGCAGTGTGGGCTCTGTCTAATCTCTGTAGAGGAAAAAACCCTCCACCTGCTTTTGAAAAGGTACTGCTTGGCCTCATGAAGTCCAAACACCAAAAACACTGATGATTATGCTATTTTTTAAAGTTTCAACATTTTGCTTTGGACAAGTGTTGTGGTTCAAGTTTTTACTCCCATTTGGACACACGAGCACGTGCTGAATACAGCCTGTATTTGTCAGGAGTTAGCTCACTGTCATTGCCACTCAAACAAAACCTGGGTCTACAACTTAGGTTTGAGAGGTTTGCTAAACTGTAGAAGATACGTAAATGATATATTTGTATGTGGGGTTGTATAGTTGCGTCTCTCAGCTCAGTGGAGTAGTTGTGGCAGTATTTACACTGGAGATAAAATGTCACAGTGCACGAAAAGTATTGTAACTTTAAGGATTTATTTGGTGACCTTCTGAAAAGGTAATTTAACAATCTGCTATAATCTGCGGTCAAGTTGAACAGTCTCTGAGTAAAGATTCTGGTTGACAGGACCAGAAATTTTATGAAGCCAGGATATATCACACACAAGACTTAAAATGCTATTTTTGTGGAGGCTTTAATGTCTTCATAATTTATTATTTCTCATCATGTGCTTTTGAATGCTACTAACCCAAAATCTTAGAACCACTGCTGTTAAATCCCTGAACCATGTTTATATGCAGATGTCTTGTCAGAATAACAGTCATCAGGTTCCAGAAGTGCTTGAAATTTGTGTTTTTATTCATGGGTTGGCATACTGAATGATAATGGTGGCATGTGTGACAGGACTGACATGTTGTTGAGAAACCTGTTGCTCCCTGTTTATATTTCGGTGACCTAGAAAAAAATCAATGTTGCCAGCAGCTTTTCCTTCGGCTGCTTAAGTCTGACCTGATGTTTGTGTGTTTGTTGAACTTATGTTGTGTCTTGTCATAACCATGCGTTGTGTCTGTGCTGTCTAGGTGTCACCCTGTCTGCCAGTACTCTCCAGGCTTTTATTTAGCAGTGACCCAGACTTGCTGGCAGACGCCTGCTGGGCCCTGTCCTACCTCTCAGACGGCCCCAATGACAAGATCCAGGCTGTCATTGACTCTGGCGTCTGCAGGCGCCTTGTGGAGCTACTCATGTACGTCCACCATACTATCTTTTGTCTTTGTCATAGTTAACATGGACTTTAAGAATACTTATAGTCTCTGTATGAAACCTCCCTTGCTGCAGGCACACAGACTATAAGGTGGCCTCCCCTGCACTGAGAGCTGTAGGAAACATTGTCACTGGAGATGACATCCAAACACAGGTGAGAGTTAATTAAACTGAAGTTTGTTTCATTGATTCGGCTTTGTCTGTCAAAAGCTCTTCATACACAGAGATGTTTTAGCCAACGTGATGCCAATCAAGACAGGTGTGTTCATCTAGGATTTATTTTTATTTTATTTTATCGAACCCGTTTTTAACCAGGTAAATCCAGCTGAGAGCAACAGTCTCTTTTTCAAGGAAGAACTGGCCAAGACAGCAGCGCCCAAAAAAGTGATCTACCTGATTATACTTGATGGTGAACTTTTTCATAAACAACATGTAAAGTTTTTTCCTGCTCCTTGTCTGTGTGTAGGTGGTGTTGAACTGCTCAGCCCTGCCCTGTCTGCTGCACCTTCTCAGCAGTGCTAAAGAGTCCATTCGCAAAGAAGCTTGTTGGACCATCTCAAACATCACAGCAGGAAACCGAGCACAAATACAGGTGACATATCTCATATTTGACCTTTTCCTTCAGTGATCCTCTGCAGCCATGGCAGCAGAAATCTTTACTCAGGTGCTATATTGTTCGTTAAGGTGAAATGAATGTCAAAATGAACAGCATTGTAATAATTTGCTCCTTGAGAAGAACACAAATATTAGTAATCGTATCCGTGACACCCACTTTACTGCAGATTAAACTCACTGTGTTGAAATGTCAGCACTTTGCTTTATTTCTGACTTCATATAATCACAGCAAGTCTTATTTAGTACACTTAAAGTGTTGTTCACTTTATGTTCCAGTCGTGCTTCATAATATTTCTGTGCCCTTTCCATAACTCTGACTCATACAGCTTCTGCCTCTTGTAGAGAGCACATCTTTCTTGCTGTATCAGTTGTTTCATCTTATCTTTAGTCATCTCATCTGGGTCTGTGCCCAACACAAGAACAACCTGCTTTAACTTCCAAGATGATTGATTGACTTTTAAATTCAATAGCTTGCACTGTCAACAGCTGCATGTCAGTTATTGATGTTTTCTGACACCATTTACATCAGTAAGTATCTCTACGTCAAAGTCTTACTTTTGTATGTGAATATACTTTAATAATGTGATTCTGTGAAGCTGTGTAATTCCACATTAGGCATTTATCTATAATGAGAACCACACTGAGTTTGATTTGAGATCAGTTTGTGAAGTAGACACTAAGAGACTGAGAGGTTCATTCATCACAGTCCTTACAGGCTCATGATACAGGAGCAGAGTTAAGATGGGCTTTACCCATCCTCACTACATCTCTGATCACCAGGGTCAGCGCCAACAACAGGGTTTACACCTGGTCTTAAGATAACTCATTGTTACTTGGCATCCTAAGTCTGACCTAATCCGCCTGTTGCACTGTCTAGGCTTAAGCCACCTTCTCACTAAGACTGTACATAAATCTAACGTCTAGTCAGGAGCAGGCATAGAGTCACAATCTCGACTGTTTGTGTGTATCAGCAGCCTGAGTCACAGCCACACAATTTGAGCAACCACTAGGGAGGCACCGTTTCATTGGCCAGTGCTCATGTTGTTGACTGCCATCGGCATGTTAGATGGCATTCACTGATGGCAGTTGCAGTTTTTTTTCCCATTATGTCACATCAACTTGCTGCAGGTTAAAAAGCAGGACTCAAGACTGACGGCTGAAAACCTAAATTAATGAGCAGGTACATGAAGAATACAGTGATTGTTTGGCAAATGGGCTCTGTGATCTCACTGTTGTGTGACGACATGGCTCTTAGCAGCGTGCTGTCCTCCTGGTAACAACAGAAAACATGTTTGAGACAAACAGAGATCTTCCCCGGGACGCCTTCAGGGTGAAAGGACGCAGTAAACTCACTATCATTGTATCAGAGGACACACCCTAATGTTTCCATAATACTGTTACATAGTGATCGCATCATGTAGTTAAGACTAAGCTCAAGTGTGGTTGGTGCAGCTAACATAAAGTCTGTTCTAGAGACTGGTCTTAACAAAGACCAACTTAGCAGTCAGGACTAGGCAGTAATGAGCAGCCTGGGTTTTGTAAAGGTTGTAAAGGTAAAGATGTCATATTGAAGCTGCTCTCTGAGACACACCCCTGATTTTACATCTGGTCCTGCCTCACAGACTGTAATCGACGCCAACATCTTCCCGGTGCTGATCGACATTCTACAGAAGGCAGAGTTCAGGACCAGGAAAGAGGCGGCCTGGGCCATCACTAACGCCACCTCTGGAGGAACACCCGAACAGATCAGGTCAGACTCAGAGTAAACAAAATACAGTATATTACAGTATCTCCTCAGCTGATAACAAGATCGATTTGGACCAGATGCCTCTGATTTATGATCTCGTTGTTTCAGTTAGTTAGTCGTGGCAGTATCAGATCAGTTGGGTCAACTCAGTGCGACGTATTTGATGGTCAGGCATTTAGCGATGACTCGAAGCACGAACAGCATATTTTTTTGTAGTAGGAAGAGTTTGTAAAGACCACTTAGAATGAAAAGTTCTCTACATCTTTGACCTGTGTTTTTACAGTATCTGTTCATAACTTAGCAGCAATATTTCCCTGACAGTGACAGACTTAGTTTCAGCTGGTTACCTTTTTAAATCTGTATACTAAAATAAAATAGGAGCCCTTCCAACAAATCTTTGAACTGAATATGCTGAGCCTTAGCATTTTCAAAAAATATAATAATAGTGCAAAGCAAGTACATATAGAATGTTAATAGAGTAGAATACCAATGGATGTAGAGATGACTACCAGTAAAAGAAAACGTAAAAACATGATGATTCTCAGGCACGTGCTGGAGTTATAAAAAGCGTCTTTTTGTTTGCAACGTTTATCTGAGATCCGGACAAAGGGCACTGTTTTGTTAGTTGACTTGTGGCATTGAAATGAAACATAAACAATCACAATATGTGAAATTGTGTTGTGTCTGTGTGTAGATATCTGGTGAACCTGGGCTGCATCAAGCCCCTGTGTGATCTGCTGACCGTGATGGACTCGAAGATCGTTCAGGTAGCTCTCAACGGGCTGGAGAACATCCTGAGGCTGGGCGAGCAGGAGGCCAAGCAGGAGAACAACGGCACTGGAGTCAACCCTTACTGCAGCCTCATTGAAGAAGCCTATGGTACTGTACATGGTGTCCACACAAACATTACCAGTGACAGATGTGAAATGTCATTTACAGGACATTGACACCAGGAGGGCTGGGTGAGGGGCTCCACAGAATAATTGAGTATCAAAACCAAAAGTTGATACTGTGTATAGACTAATCGTCCATCTGTAGCTTTAGCACAGTGCAGAAATAAAGCAGTGGTAATGTATCTACAGCAGATATGCAGCTTGGGGCAGTGGTCGTAGTTGTTGTTGGGAAGTGTGAGTTGAGGTCAAGCCTCCAGAAAGGGCGCTGGGCTTTGAAACCAATTTGATGATGTGGCAAAACCCTGTAACTACAACTTCTGGGTCCACCACATGATGCCATTGATCCAAAAAACGCTTGCAGACTTAAACCATGAAAGAGATGCATCTATAGATTAGTGGATACATTTTTTAATCATCACTCACAACTCCTGCAAAATAACTCGTTTCATTATCAGAATTGGATCCATTCAATTCAGTAACCTTGAAAAAGTTTTGAAGAGACGCAAGATTAAATCACTTTATCGCCGTTCAAGTTAGCGGAGGGCTGAACCTGAAGTTAGTCACTCAGTTCACCTTAAAAGTTGCCGGCAATCAGCCCAGTGAATGAAGTGATTTTTTTCTCCGACTCCAGCTGCTGTGAGAGGCAGCAAAACATCCTTTCATTTTATAGT
>JAPZEB010000008.1:22668065-22682105 GCA_029783705.1 Chaetodon striatus | reverse complement strand
CTCCTCCTCCTCCTCCTCCTCCTCATCCTCCTCATCATCTGCCGAACACACCAAAATATCTGGAGATACATGTTTTTTACTGGACAGCAACTGTGTGAACAGCAGGTGAGGTCCAACAGCTGGATGACCTGATTGGTCAGCTGGTGATGTCACTGATGATGTCACTGATGATGTCACTCTGGACTCTGCACCTGCTGTTACTCCATTTTCCTCCAGCTCACTTTACCTGACCGTCACAGTTCACCTGAGCTGATTGGAGGATTATTGTGATCACCTGTTGCTCAGTGGGCGGAGTCAGACTCTGAACTGACAGCAGCTTGGTTCATTTCCCTGTGAGCCAATCAGAGTGTGACCCCGCCCCTTTCTCAGGACTTAAGAGAGGTGAGGAGAGACACGCCCAGGACGTTCTGGTCCTTCGACCTGATACAGACCTGCTGATCGTGTCTACGGCTCACACAGGGTTTACTCTGAGCCCCACATGTAAACACTTGTTTACTGTCAACAATCCATTTGTTTGTTTTCATAGTGAGGATGAGAGGTGTGTGTGTGTGTGTCTCACTGTGTGTGTGTGTGGCTGCAGACTGTTCCTTCAGACCAGCTGAACTCAACACAACAATCAGTGAATCCAGAAAACACTCTGCAGATGAAATCAGTAGCGTCACTGATCAGCAGCTGCTTCACGAAAGTGAAACGTTCGCTCGTCAAATCCGATCAGTCATTAAGACACTGGGCTGATGTTCATAATCATCTCAGTGTTTGTGGCGCGATCAGTAAAGTGTCTGAGAGGATCTCCTGCAGCTCCTCATCCTCACCTGCTCCTCCTCGTTATCTTCCTCCTGCCCTGCAGCTGCTCCTCATTAGCTCATCACACACTCGGGTCACTTTGTAACACACACACTTTGTAACACACACTTTCTCTGACGATCCAATCTGAGCTTTGTTTAGTTTCCTTTGTTCAAATTAAACTGTTGTTTGTATATTTATGTAGCTGTGGTTGTTCCTCCGCGGTCACATGACGCCATAGAAACCTCTGACCACAGGTCTTTGTTGAGGCCGTGAACACAGAGCGCAGTCAGCAGCTGAATCGTCTCCTGTTTCCTGTGAAAACAGGAAGTGTAACAGGCTGAAGTTGACACGGCGTCCCAGAGCGTCAACAACCAACACACCCAGGGTACCTTGGACGTCATATGTGACGAGGTCACAGCGAGGATGTGTTGCATTTTCAGACCCAGCGGGCATAATTTGCATAAATATTAGGGATTTTTTTTTCTGTTGGAGTCCATACTGATTTAAATATTACCAAGAACTGGCCACAGCAGCACCAGTAGCTTCATTGTCTGCGTTGTCAGTTGCACAGCCACACAGGTGTTCTGTCGCAGTCTGTTGCCTCAGCGAATAATGTTGAATAAAGTTTACCTCCTGTTAAAATGCAGAACAGCCCCCTTCGTGGTTTGTAAATGAACAGGTTTGTTTCAGATGTAGGTACGGGGAAACACATAATGATGGAGAAACCGTCCCAGGCACAATACACAGAGTGTTAGCCTCGCTAACGGGTGTGTTTGGTTTACTGTTCACCAGTGGCCCGAGCACATTCAGTTAACACGCTCTGTTAGCGTCATCATACAGCGCTGGCCCCGGGCAAAACAAGTCAGTGAGCTTTAACTGTTGGATTGTTCCTTTGTTTTTTCAGACCCAGCAAAGTAAGTCAGTTTGGGTATATAATAGATAAAGTTACGAAGCACAGCCAGCTGGTACTGGCAAGGTAAACACAAAGAGGGTGAACTAGACCTCAGAGTGGAGGCCCTGTCTGATACAAAGTATGCAGCTAAATTACTTGTGACTAATTGGAATGGCAGTTTTTGAAACTGGGCCAGTCCTGAGTGAGAGCGCTGCAGCCAGCAGCGGCCAAACAGGCTGCAGTGTTATCCCTGTGGGCAACTTAGCACCATTAATTTAGGTCCATTAAAAGTGTGTTTTTGTCACTGACAGGCTCAGATTGTTTTTCTCAGGGTCTGACAACTTTATGAAAATGAGTCCTACAGAGGTCGAGCTCTGTGTTACAGAGTGGGATCCTTTGTGTTTCACCACAAACAGCCCTGAAGTCACTGTCGTCAAACTCAGCAGACTGCATTTAAATTAACACTAATTTTATCATCATAAAAACACTTCAGTCAAAGTCGACAGAAGTAAAATAAAATTTACAAAAGCTGTCCTGGTTCATCTCTCCAGTGTTTCAACAATCTCAGGTTTGGTAGAAATAAAGACTTAATTCACTCAGTGAGATGTGACAACATGCTGCCTCTATACATGATTACATTACTGTTTATTTAATGTTTATTTAACGGAGTCTGGTGTGTTTGGCGGTGTGGATTTCAGGGCTGTTTCTGATTAAATAAAAAAGATCTCACTCTTTAACAAAAGGTTTACCCTTTCCACAGGTTTTCAGACACTGAGAGGAACAATCTGAACCTGTCAGTGGCAAAAACAAACACTTTCAGTGGGTGTAAATCGACAGCGCTCAGTTGCCCACTGGTCGTTTTTTTGCTGCTGCTGGCTGCAGCGCTCTGGCTCAGTATGGACCAGTTTCGAAAACTGTTGTTCCAATAAGACACAAAAACATGAGAAAAAAGGGCTGGAAAATACTGAGGTTACTCTTTGACTTGTGGGTAATTTTTTGTATATTTATAGTATAACTTACAACCAGTTTCCTCTTTCACATAAATATAAATTAGAGCTGCTTTAAAGTTACTGACACTTCATTCAGTTCATGAGACAAGTGATCTTTTAACAAAGCATCTTTAGAGGATGACTAAAGAAGAAAATGATCAACAGAGTCATATTTCCTGCAGTTTAAATGCCACAAAGGTGATTTTTGGTCCCTAAAAAGTCAAACCGAGGCTGACTGTCTTCCTCACGTGCAGACCCTGCTGTATAAAGCTACACTGTGACCGATGAGCACATTCACGACAACGTTTCGCAGATATTTCACAAACCGAGGCACAAATCACAGAGATGGCCGGATCGTATATGAATGAATTTAGTGCAGCTTCTCCGCCCCGCTCTAACACACCAGCGTGTCTCAATGGACGGCGGACAAAGACGCAGCGAGTCCTCAGCCCCCTCAGGACTCTCACAGCAGTACACTAAGCTAAGTTGCTCCGCTATAACAAACCAGTGGATAAACATTGTTTCAAAATGGCTGAAAGGAGCCAGCGATGCGAACACTCAGCCACGAACCCTCCCTCCGTCCTAATCTGCTTCTTCCCTCAGATTATTGCCATGAATGGGCAGGCAACAAGAGAAAGGACTTCTCACTCCCACCCTTTCATAGTATTTGTTGTGTGTATTTTCCCTGTATATTAAATTTGTCTGCTTTAAAAGGCATTGACAATGTTTGCTATTTGTCTGTACGCTTCTCGCAGCTGCAACACGACAATAAACGCGGGCTAAGAAGCAGCACTCGGTAAACTCCGAATTGTGGAGCTTGTTGAATTACTCATGAGTTTTGATACTTTGCTTTTGTGTTAAACGCTTAATTCCACTAATCCCTGTGGAGGAACAGTGAATGGCGTAAATTCCCTATGATATCTTGTCTAGGCTAAACATTTGCTCACTTACGTATACATTGGGTACAGAAAATTATTCTTTTGAGGACATTACAACAGATTTAACCCAGTGCCCTGCTTATCCTGCAATGACATGTATTAGCTTCATTGCGTTGGGAGGTACATTTCCATTTCAAATTACAGCTCAGCAGCGAGCACACACACACGGATCAAACATCTCTTTTTCTTGGCGGTTTGTTCTTGTATATAATAGTGGGTTGTTTCGCTGCAGAACAAATTCTACATTTCTACGTTTTAACTGCATAAAATCCATTAAAGATTCAAGAAATATTAACTGGCATGTTCATTATTTCTTTAACTGTGTGTCAGGCCTTTTCTTCTGCGAGCCCCTCGAGGTCAAGCTCTGCAAAGCCTATTTGGCAATCAAACACCGTCCCTCCCTAACCCTCTTTTTCCTCCTTTCTCCACACACACCTCTCTTGCCCTCTTTCTCTTCCCTCGGCTCTTTCTCCGCCTCATCATCCCCCCTTCTCTCTCCTCCCCTGCCCGCGTCCCTTTCTGTCCGGCTGGCCCTCTCAGCGGGGCTATAGAGTCCTAACTTGTCTACATTTACCCCCTGCGTTGGCTGACCAATGGGGCCGTTGCGCGGAGAGTCCCTCCTTTAGCGCCCCGCCATTCTCCCCGAGTCAGCTCATGCTCTCTGTTTTCCCAACCTCTGACCCCAGGCCATGGCAACAGGGGCAGGAATGTCAGGAGTGATTGGCAGGATAAAGAGCGCAGCCCCTCTCTCCTGCACAAGCGGATTTGAGACACTTTGAGGGGCGAACAATGGCGGATTTGGGCTTGATTGGATCACTGATGAGCTGATGACTGTCAAAAGAGCACGTCGTCTTTACATAAGCCTGATTATCTCTGCGTGGCGGAGGAGCGGAGAGGAGTAGGAGGGGTAACCGCTGAGGTGGGAGGCGGGGGGCGGGGGAGGACACTGGCAGGGAGCTCACCCCCATGCAGAGTGCCTCGAAAGGGGATAGATGTGCACACGAGGGCCAGGCTACGGGGCCCGGGCCTCTCTCATCCACTGGGGGCCTTTAACAAATCTATTCAGGCGACCAGGGGCCCTCACACATGTGGCCATAATCACAGGAGGATGTCTGAGGGTGGGAGTGTGAGGGGGATGACACATGGAGGCAATCATTGTTCAATCCCTGACCATCCCATCAAGACAGACAGAGAAGCGGAGAGAAAAGGAACGAGGGAAGGATATATATAGTGAGAGCGAGGTGCTGACAGAAAAGAGCAGTGGGACAGGCAAATCAAAGACAAATCCCTTCCATAATCTACCTCTTTAATAGGGATTAGAGCTCACCAAAGAGCCTATATCAGAATACCAAAGCGCCAATGAAGACTCTATTCACAGCGAGAGTTTGAGAGGCTGATACGACTCGAAAAACTCCACAGACAGAGCGTCGGCTTGTTTCCCTCTCTCGTGTACCAGCTCTATTTTTAAAAAAGTTTTGGGGCGGCTTGGGTGACAAACAACCAACATGAAGCATAAACTTTGAAACTCTGAAGAAGTTTCCGGCAGCACCCGCCAGAAAACACTAATCATATTTTGGATCTGCTCACTTTTTTCCACTCCTTTCATAGCGAAACACGTTTTGGACACGCTGTGTAACTGATTAAACAGCCATTTGATGTCATTTTCAGCCCCATCATGCTAAGCTCACTGATATCCAACTTTGAAAGAATAACATATTGTTTGGGGTACTTGGAAGAACAGTAGCGTGATCTGGCTGGGATGAAGTGTGGAAAAAGTGAAGTGTGTATAAGAGAAAGAGTGGCTGATATTCTCCTCAGCGGTGCTGATGGCAGTCTGTCAGAGTTGGCAGAGGAAGTGAAAATGGCCTCAAGTGTCTGGCTTCCTTCCATGCTGTTCTCACATCAATGACAGCTCTCACTGCATCATCTCTCTCCCTCCCTCCCTCCCTCCCTCCCTCTCATTTGCTCTCTTTACACTCCAGTTTGCTCTTTCTATCTCTTGTTTTCTGACTCTTTCGTTCCCTGTGAAACGACCGATTGGTGGATGAATTAAGGGATACAGATTTTTTTGAGCGAGGAGAAAACACAAACAAAGTCACGGCTTTTATGTTCCTGCACCTCGTGCACACGTGTCAGGTTTAAAGCTGCAGTTCACCATCTTATCAATTATTTGTTTTCTTGCTGAGAGATGATTGATGTCTGTGACGTTACAGAAAGCAGCCGCTTAGCTTAACTCAGTGATACTCAACATACAGCCCGTGGGCCAAATCTGGCCCGTGATAGTGCGCCGTTTGGCCCGCTGACCATTTTCTAATTCACAATAAAAATAAATTGATTCATGCTGGGATTTTTTTTTTGTACTTTAAATGTAAATAAGGCACCAGAGGGCATGAAATAGCATCAAAATGTGCTTGTTGGGGCGACCTCTAGCTCACCTGGTAGAGCGTGCACCTCATACAGGCTGAGTCCTTCGCATCCACGCAGCGTTTGACTCCACCCTGCGGCCCCTTGCTACGTGTCATTCCCTCCTGTCTCCCACCTTTCCTGTCTCTTCCCAGCTGTCCTATCAATAAAGGCAAAACATCAAAAAAATGGAGCGATGCCTGCAAGCTAGTTCAGGCAGTCAGCTCGAGCCGCACTGATTCATACACACACGTCAAATGTCACTCTCTATATGTCATCTATAAAACACACTGTCCCAATTTAGTGGTCAATTTAAGATGCAAAATCTTCCCAGCTCTCCCTTTGCCTTGTCAGTGCCGCTGCTGCCATGGCCTCCGTCAAGGGATCCAGGGTCCTTAACAAGGTCCTTAAATCCTAGAAACACCCCTTTGTACACCTGACTCGTGTGTGACTGCTGCCACTGCTTTTACCTCTCAGCAAATATGACTCAGGACAGCGAGTGTCAAAAGCTTGAAAACGGGCAATTCATTTATTTTATATGCTGATAAATATTATTAATGCTTGTTTATTTACTGGCCCCTGGCCTTCCTGTCATTTCCAGAAGTGGCCCCGGACAAAGCAAGCTGAGGATCTACTATCTTGACAGAAAGGCTGCAAAAACCGAGCCTGATTCTGTGTAAAATTTAAACAAATTTCCTCCTGCCAGCACCTCTGACGCTCACTCAGTAACACTTGATGTTGCATTTGTTTAATCCATAAAAAACCAACGTGTGAAAATTACATTTTGGGGATTTTACGGTGATTGTGTGCCACAAGAAAGAAAATTAGTATGCTGCCGAAATTATTTCTTTAAGGTTGTGTATAGATACTCAGACTCCATCATTCCAATAAAAAATAAATTATACTTTGAGAAAAATATTAATATATCTAGTATGAGTTTGATCCTGCAACCTGTAACATTCACTGCGTATCTGAGTCATTTAGAAGCTCCAAGGAAACTATTTTTAAAATGATGATTCACAAATGTGAAAGTGGTCAAATGTTGAGTCTGTTTGTGGGCTTTTTTAAGGTTTAAAGCTAGAAGACAAGCACGTGTTTTTAAAGTACATTTTCACACATTTATAGTGAATGTTTTTGTTTGATCTTCCGTAAAGACACAGTCAGTTTGTGGCTTCATAACGTCACATTTGTACTAATAAAGCTGAACTCAATGCACAGTAAAGCCAGCATGGAGCTGGAGCAGGCACTGCAGTAACTTTTGGTCATGTGGGCAGAATTAATCAGTCATAATGTCAGTATTTTTGTCCCAAGAAAAGCAAAGTATTGATGTTTCATGAGAAAAAGCAGTTTTCAGCTTTTTGATGATGAATTTTTAAAATAATCCATTAAATTTTTCTTACTTTTTGCTCCTTTTTAAGACGTTTCTGTGGATTTCAATCCAAAATAAATCACCAAATTTGGAGATACATGGTTTTCAGAGTGCAGCGACAACATGCAGTTTTAGCACCGTCACTGGGCCGGTGCTGGTGTCGGTGTTTCTCAGCTGAAATGCCAACTTTTTAAAATAAACACCAATAAATAGCCAACAATGTTTTACATTATCAGTTGTTAGGAGTGTAAACGTGGTCTTGCAGAGAGCCTCGGTGTGTTGTCCCTCAGCGGGGACACAGTTGGACTCCATTAAGTAAAGTTCTGCTTTACTGTTTCTGAGAGTGAGGTGGCAGCATTGAGTTAATCTGCAGGTCCATGAACTTGGTGGCTCTGATTCTGTCAGTGTGTGTCATGACTGAACTGCAGACTGTTCAGCTGCCCAGCCGGGGCCACACCCAGACCAGCTCCCTCTATATTTAGGCCAGTAAAAATAAAGTAAACGCAGAAGTGCACCTTCATCTCAGTCGTCAAATAACAAACAGCTTTGCAACACACTGCCATAAATGTATTCGTCGTGCTGTTGTGGACCACGTAACTTCACCTAACCTGAGTCAAGTTTAACCTAAAACAAACCAGCTCACTGATTTAATGTAAAAACACTTCAGCAGCACCTGAGACTCAACACACACTTCACTCAGAGGCCGTCAGGAAGTTGACTATCAGCGCTGGACCTTCAAAATCAGGCGTGAACCTAAAACAGCTGCTTAATACAACTTTAAAAGATTTCTAGCCTCGTAAATTTGCAAAAATATAAATCTAAATTGTGTCTGCACATGAACCTGAGGCAGTCCAGGCCCTTAAAGAGGCCAGAGGACTCAGATTATATAGCACGCATGACCTGCTGCTAATCCAAGCATGTATATAGGAGCACAGCTTTGAGAAACACTCACTATTAACAGCCCTGGGACCCCCCACCGTCCTCACTCTCTCCCTTTACCCCGTCTTTGGGCCTGTGAACGTCAAGGATGGCTCAGAGTGACACACACACACCCCTCATACCCTCCAATCCACCTCCCCCTGAGCTGCTGCCCCCATACTGGCTGCTGGCCTTTCCTGCCGTCTGATCCATATTTCAGAGGCGGCAGTGGTGGCACTGAGGGGGTATAATCCAACATTAAAGCAAGGAGGCCTGGGCTGAAAGCACAGGCGCAGGTTCATAAGGTCCTGGAAATCTTCAATTTCAATTTCCGCAGCGTTTGCAGTGGCTTCCAAGGCGCTGGCATAAGTCTCCGAGTTTTGGCGAGAGTGCAGATTTCAATAAGGGTGAGAGTTTTTGTGCTATAAAGGAATGACAGTGCACGAGTTAGTTGGCAGGGAGAGTGTGAAACAAACGAGACACGGTGTCGAAGGGGTCAATTAAAAGGTGGGTGCACTGTGATCATAATTACACAAGTGAAAAATCAATAATATTTTATATATATAGCATTCACATCATTGTGTCCTGCTCCCTATAATACCCACTCCTCTGTGACTTCTACTTAATTTTTTGAAGGGAAGGAAATGAAATGAGAATTTTTATGTTGGAATTAATTATAATTTTCACATTAAAACCAGCGTCTGTCAGATAAAATAATATACTGTCATAAAAATTAAACTAAAAAGGAAGATAAACAACCTGTGAAAATTAAAAGATCAGTGTCCTCAGGAAGCTGAAGTCTACGTTGCACCTTTTCCCCCTGATTTTCTGGACATTTCTCAGAGAACATGAACAATTTCCAATTAGAAAAGGAGAAAAAAGTCTCCGATAATAAATGACTATAATGACATTTATTTAGTTCCCCAAAAATATATTCTTTAAAGACAAATTCATATCCTGTATTTACAAATTTTTCAAGGTTTCCATTCACAACAGAAGAGGCGAAGAAGAAACGTAGGACATAAAAGAGAGATACAAGCAAATCTGTGACAAAAAAACAACCATCTCTTTTTGCATGGAGAAGCTAAACAGTAATACTATGACAGGCAGCACTGTCAAAAAATAAGCCTTCGTTAAACTGTTCTCCGTTAAATAAAATTATTTCTTTTTTTTTCTTTGTCTTCTCATAATGTCGTTGTCAGAACTCGCTGTGGTGCTGTCCCATGGTGAGGTCTGAGGGGAGGAGAGAGGACAGGGAGAGGTCAGAGGTGAAATAGGTGCAACAGTGGGATCCATCTCTTGAAAGAAATGTGTGTGTCCTAAATATTTGAAACAACACACCAGCTTTAAGTTTCATTATTTAAAGATTATCTTAAACAAGTCTAGTTATGCAAATTAGAAAACACTATAGGTAAACTGTTTTCTGTCTTTTCACCCTCCACTTCATCCCTGATGTTGCTATCAGCGTTTTCTTTGACATACATTAGCTGCATTCACTGAGGGGGCGTGAATAAATGGCGGCAGATTATTTAAATGACATAGGAGGTGATAACTCAGCGTTGGGGGGGTCGCAGGATATATTAGACTGCTGCCTGACGAGGCGTTAAAGTGGAGACTCAGTCACATGATTTATGTGCTGAGGTCTGCCTTCAGTCAGTAAGGTGTAACAGTGTTTACCTCTGCTTTAAGGTTCATTTAGCAGAAGACACGTGGAAAGAAAGTGAGGTTGATAATGTCATGATGCCAAATTGATTTCAAAACGCACGAGGTTACCTGTCAGTGATCAGCTGGAATGGGGACTTCAGGGAGTCCGGCCTGTGGTCGCTCTCTTCATCTGTGGAAAGCAGAATAAAACCAAATAAATATACATTTGTACATTTTTCAGTTTCCTTTCCTGTCTGATTATTTTTGGTTGGATCACTTCTTGTGCGTCACAGCGCGGCCTGTTCAGTAAACATATTAATTTCAGAGGATTTGTAGTCCATACCATCTCTTTTTGGACTGAAGCTTCCCGACGACTCCGCGTCACTGTCATCCTCCGTCCCAGAAGTTCCGGGGCCCGCCGCCGCGGGCCGTGCGTCATGACGCGCAACCGGCACCGCGCCGTGGAGAGGCAGGTGTCCGGCCGGCGCCCCTCCGAGGAGCGACCTCATGTTCAAAAGAGAGTTGGCATTCAGAAAAGCCGCGTTGGCCCAGTTGTGCAGCTTGCCAATCTGGCATGTATAAATCCCATGACCCGGGAGTAAGGCCGGGTGGCCGGCGGATGCCAAAGCCGGGTGGTGCGCATGGGCCGCGGGGGAAGGTTTGTGAGAGCTGTCGGGGGCCGTGGCGGTCTCAGCCAGAGACCAGATTTTAGGTTTGCTCTGCGGAGGTCTCTGGCACTCCTGTCTGCTGGGGGAATGATCCACTGCGAGTTTGACAACAGGCGATCTGTTGAGAGAGAGAGCCGCGTCCACTCCTCTCAGGCCCTCCACTGAAAGCGTCCTGCTGCTCTCTGAGCTCTTCGGCTCCGAGGCCTGCTCTCTGTCGGCCAGGCCTGCCTCCGCCTCCGCCTCCGCCTCTCCCTTCCCGGAGCCCTGCTCCCCCGCTCGCTGCTCCTCGGGTCTCTCGATATCGACAGTTTCCAAATCGATCTCCTCCTCTTCGTCTTCGTCGTCGCTGCCGTTCTTGCCGTGCTCGTCCTCGTTGTCGCTGCTGAAGATGCGGCCGTCCCGGTCCTCGGCGCTGCGGCCCCAGGTTACCTTGTTCTCCTTCTTCAGGCGTCTGCGGGCGTTTGCGAACCACGTCGACACCTGGAGAAAGGACGCACATTTTTGTCTTATTATAAATCAGGATAAAATCGCAGTTTGTTGAACAAGACGCGGCTGCAGAGTGGAAATATCAAGCGATTAAATATGTAAAAACCTTCATTATTCTTCCTCATAATTCATTAACGAGCTTTGAAATCAGAAATATCAGGAGACGTTTCTCCCTCAGGCTGATGTGTGACTTTAGATTATCATATTAAGTAATATGTAGGTTAATGAACTAATATTCTGACAGGAAGTGACACAACTTTTAAAAACAAACATGGTCCTTGTTCATGTCGGGACAGATTCCTCCACACGTGTGACACCAGGCCACAGCTGAGCCATCACCCACCTGTGTGAGTGTCATCCGGGTGATGATGGCCAGCATGATCTTCTCTCCTTTGGTGGGGTACGGGTTCTTCTGGTGCTCCTGCAGCCAGGCCTTCAGGGTGCTGGTGGTCTCCCGGGTGGCCGTCTTTGCCCTCGACGGGTCCCCGTACGGGTACTGTCCGTACGGGTAGAAGCCTTGAGCGGCGTGGACAGGTAGGGAGGCGGGGTGGGACCCCGGGCTGTCCTTCAGCTCGTACTGCGAGCCCTGAAATGTGAGCAGAGACAGACAGGTGACAACTTGTTGAGCGAAATGATTTCTTCTTCAGGCTCAGAGAAAATCATTTGAATTATTATTTGTGCAGCAAAAAAGTTTGCAAAGTTCCACTAATACACCATTTATCCGGAAATCAGGAATTACACATATCCTGAAATATTAAAATAGCCAATAACAATTATTATTATTATTATTATTTTAAGTGGCTGCCTTTTTAAATTAGAACTAAATTATAAGCTTACATAAATTGTTTCGATTTATCACACAAATAATTAATTTCAGTCTCCAAACATAATTGTTTTTACATTATGAATTATTAATTGTTTTTCCTGATTAATAAACGTGTCTTTTATATACATATAGCCTACAGTAAAGTGCGTCTGAATGAGATGTTTCCCTTCAGATTTCCATAATTTACACACAAAAAATCTGAGTTTAATTTTACGCATTTCTCCTGTGCGTAATGATTTGATATTTTTTCGTATACACATATATTAAGCATTAAAGCATAAATATAATAAAATGTTGGCTGACGACGGATGGTGTGGACTTGATACAATTATTTATTAGCGATTATAAAGCCAGATAAATGCCAGAAAAAGAATGGTGTGTATTTCCATATCTTAATGACTTTAAAGTGTCGGGTAATTGCGCATTAAATTACAATAAAAGCAGCTCAGTAATGACAGCGAGCCATCACATGTGAGCTGCCTCAGTCTAAAGTATCAACTCTCACCATCTGGGATATGAGGGCGAGGTCTGTGGCTCCGCTGTACGGCAGAAAGGCACTGTAGTTGTGAGCCGCCCATGGGCTCCCGTACATCCCCAGCATGGAGCCGACAGCCGCGGCGGTAGCGGACGAGCTCACGCCGCCTTCACTGCCTCCTTCCCGGGCAGAGGCCGGCCGCTCGCCCCCGTACACCTCATGGGAGGCACTGAGGAACTGGGGATACCCCAGCTGAGGGAAAGACATGTCCGGAAAAACGCGTACTGTAAATCTCTCTCAAAGCCAAAGTCACACAACAGCAAGAGGAGGCAGGAGGAAAAAAAAGTAGCAATCCCCAGAAAGAAGTAGAAGAGGATGAAGGGGGTGTCTAAATCACCAGAGTCCCCCTTCAAGAAACTGTCAAGCTTCTCCACTTCCACCGACCCGGAGTTGTATCAGAGCCGCAGTTTGGCACCTCGAGTGCGGAGTGATGCGCGTATCTGGCCGCAGGAGCTTCTGGATGTGGAGCTGACTGACTGATTGGCAGCCTACTTAAGCACCAAGCTCCTCCTATGCCCGGGGCAGGCGATTAGTGCATTGGTTAGCCTAGGTCGTGTGTGTGTGTGTGTGTGTGTGTGTGTGTGTGCTGGTGTGTGTGATCTAATTTCTGCAGTCTTCACTGTGTCTATACAGAAAGAAAAACCTGTGAAGTGTGTGCAAGTGTGTACGTGTGAGTGTGCATGCGTGAGCAGTGTGTATTAGCCTTTTTGTGGTCAGCAGGACTTTAATTAACAAACACTCTGTGCTTATAGACACACAGCTCCTCACTGCCGTGCACAGTGTCAGACTGTAACAATAACTGCACTGCACAAGGATAATAATAATAATAATAATAATAATAATAATAATAACAACAATAATAGATTTAAACAACTGTTGCAGTTTAACCCCTAACTCGCATCTTTTCGGTGGCATTTTTCCGCCATGCTCTGACAGCTGCTCCGCAGGGTATGCCGGGACATTCTGTCCAGCAGATGGGCCGGGAGGCATCGATATGGTCGGCCACATCCGAGAGGAATGTCCGCGATTATCGACGGAAGTCAGTGGAGCATATTTTCAGAGCGCAGATAAAGGAGTCTGAAGGTAATGACAGAGATTGATGAGGATAAGAGATAGCGGAGATATGGAGCACACAGGGAGCTGTGGAGTGGAAAAGGACAGATGTTTGTGGAGAAGAATGGACTACTGTACTCTGTCAGGGCCTCGGTGTGAGAGCACTGATGCTGCACACTTTGTTTGCTCATGAAATAAAAGAGATAAGTCTCAGTTTGAGATATGAGATGCAAGCAAGTTAAATATTTTTGGAAAACTTAGAAAAAATGTAAAAATTAAAGGATGCATTTTGAAGTTTCCTCGTTGACAAGCTTAAAGGGATAGTTCAGATATTTTGAAATAGGTTACTTATCCATAGTCAGTCAGTCAAGTCGAGCTATGGTTGGGCCATTAAACTGGACTACTGTCCTTGTCCCAGTATGCAAGCACAGGAAGGGACTGGATTTATTAACTGAAGTATGTGCGCCTCCTCTCTGACAGGTGGAGATATGCCCCCTTTCAGCTTGTTAGTATTGGACCTTTTTCCTGTTGAC
>JAPZEB010000008.1:22655112-22667965 GCA_029783705.1 Chaetodon striatus | reverse complement strand
GCATTCACAGACAAACACTTGTCTTTATCTGGACACATTTTCCCCACACATACAACATGCTAACATTATTAGCACAAGCCTATGGCATTTTACATTGTATAAATTAGCCTACCGGCTAGCAGAGTTTTCTTCTTCTCATATGAAACTAGGGACAACAGCAACTTCTAACAAAGGTAAAGTTTCAGTAACTTGAAGCGAATTGAACTCCAGGTTTGCCCCAGAGGGGTCTGAGTTCACATATGCACAAGAAATGATGAGTCACCGCTCTGAACACGATTAGACGCTAAAAGGACCAAATGTGAAAACACACTTAGAACAACAATCTGAGCCCGTCAGTGACAAAAACAAACACTGTTAGTGGACGTACATTGTCGGCATGAACATGCATCGAGTTGTTAAATTGCCTGCTGCTGTCAGCTTCAGACGTCCCACTCAATACTGGACCAATTTAAAAGACTGTTGTTCCTATAAGTCACTTAGACACAAGAACATTAGAAAATAGGATCCAGGTTGAAAAAAAAAAACAGACAAAGTTAGCCTTTAATGAAACAAACACATCAAAATAAAACCTAAAATACCCTCCAAAACATTGGCGTCCCAAAGACAGAGCCTCCTGTCCACACGGACATTTTGAGGAATAAATGAGTTTCATTAACGGGGTATTTGTGCCCTGATCGACGAGACCCAGGGGGATTAAACACCAAACCACTGTGGTGCTGGTTTCCCAATGAGATCTGTGCTGACATGTTTCAAAAGTTTTCTCTGGGCGTGCTGGCACCCTGAACTTCTCTTCAGTGTTCAACAGTCTGGAGGAAAATGATCACACTGAGGATTCGGCGCTCAACAGTAATCAACAGCAACACATTAGCGAGCCAGATGGTGCTGACTACAAGAGTAAATTAGACCCGGGGCCGTTCACAAAGCACTCACCGCCCCCCCGTCATCTCACCACAGAGGCCAGTGCCTTTGGCCCTGACTCGTCCCGCCGTAAAGTAACCGTACATCTCTACACACTCGGACCTGACGAGTTTTTCTGTGTTCTTGATCACGTATTAAGAACTCACAGACTAATCTCACGTGCACGCAGCTGGGTTTCCCGGCTTTTGTCTTTTTTATCCTTCCTCCTCCTCCTGCTGCTTTTTTTTCTGGAATTTTATGCAAATCCACGCTTTGCTCAGGAATAATAAGCAGGAGCGGTGATAAGTTCTGGTCCAAGGTGTCACCTCGGAGGAAAGGTGTGTGAGGGGAATTCTGCTGCAGGCAGCAGGCGCAGTACCCTGATGTGACCAGAGAGAGGCAGTGTTGTGTTGTTGCAGAAATGGCTTCACTGTGAGGCATTTTTTGGGGGGTTTGTAGGCGTAAGTGTACAGAGGAGGAGGAGGAGGAGGAGGAGGAGGGGTTGTGGGTGGGGAGGTGGTACGGTACTGCCAATGTTACCCCTGGCAACCTTGATTAAGACAGGATATCGTTAGTGCAATTGCTCTTGTGATGATTACATAGTGAATGTTTCTGCCCACATGTACAGGAACGAGGTTTGTACAGGCTGTGGGCAGCTGAGAGGCCCGACTGCTGCTGTGTTGGTGCTCCGACAGGCGTGTAGTCTGGAGCACAGATAAGCAGACCGACTGGGAGACTCCTAAACGTTGTGAATTAGGAGTTGTGAGCACCAAAAAGGTGGATTTATACTTGATATACGCAGAGCCTGCGCACTTGGACTACACCTTTCTTAGGTTTCTTATACTTGTGCGGTGGTGTGTCTTTGTCACTCTGCAGTTACACGTCTAAAACACTAGTCAGTGGAGGGTCTGTGAAGTGATTAAAAGTTTGATTGATTCAAAACACACCCAGAACACACATTGAACATTTCCCCACAAATACAACATGCTAACATTGTTAGCATCTGTCTATGGCATTTTACATTGTATAAATTAGCCTAGCAGCTAGTAGAGTTTTCCTCTGCTCATATGAAGCCAGGATAAATCACACACAGGACTTAAAATGCGACTGTGTGGGGGCTGTATCGTCTTTGTCGTCTTCGTTTCTTATCTGTGAAATAAAAGTAAAAAGTTTCCACTGAGGGAAATGGTTTCACTTTACAAAAAGAAACGGGAGGTCTGTGTCGCCTTAATGTGGTTACATATGTGGGGTCGTGTTGCAGTTGGGAGAAATTTTCCTTGAGGGCTTTCTGACAGAAAGAGATCTGTCGGTTAAGGTCAGGAAAAAAGTCGTAGCTTGGGTTAAGGGCTTTCCTGGAGAAAGCAATCCACTACTTAGTGCAATACTCAATTTAAAAGGTGCAGTCCACTGTTTATTTGACACGTACAACAGCTTGATACAGCAATGTCCTAATCTCACTGTATATTCCCTGTACAATGATGATAAAAGATTTCTATGTAAAGCCTACAGGGAGAACTTCTACCGTGTGTGGTGTGATTGGATGCAGAAGTATAAATCCCATTTAAGGGGGGAAAAACCCTTTGAAATCCCTTATCTTTAGACCGTCATTTAATTTGTGAACCACTGCACATGGTAAAATATGCAGGTAAAGGCTCCAATTGACATCATAGTGTCATAAATATACATATATTATCCAAAATACACCAAATATACACGTTCACTGTGAGCAGAGGCTGCATTATCTGTGCCGCTCGTTTGTGTGCCTTTTGTCAGATCTACAAGGTCGACTCTGGTCTGAAGCGTGCATGTTTATGAGCGCATAATGCTGACCTCCTGTTTTAAAATCTGCCTTATTAAAGCACATTCCTGACTCGCTCTGTTGTCCTGTCTTTGCAGATCGCCTTCTCCCAGCACAGTAACTTCATGGATCTGGTGCAGTTCTTTGTCACGTTCTTCAGGTGAGCAGCTCCCCTCCCCCCCTCCTTTCCTCCTGTCAGTTATTCACTCACTCCACACCACACGTGTTGGCGGTAAAGTGGCGGCAGTCGCCTTCGACGTTTCTAAATGTGTGTGTGTGTGAGAGTGTGTGTGTGTGTGATGCGGTGTGAAGCACACTGATGGATCACCAAAGCTGCTCCGCTGTGCCTGTGCACCAGCCGTTACTATGAAGAAGCACTGCAGCTCGCCGGTTTATAGGAGCTGGTTAGCTGTCGGCACGCTCAGGCAAACGCACACACACACACACACACTCACAGCTCCTGCTCTCTGATTTTATTCACACACAAGCTCAGTCATAAACTAAATAAACAGGGAGTTCTGCCCAAAATGAGTCCACTCTGTAACGTGAACGTGTTTCAGTATCAGTGGAAATTTGTTCCTCATTTAATTCAGCAGCACGTCATGAATGTCCAAACAGGAAGTGTCCCTTATGTTAATTTAGCACATCTGATTTGAGTTTGCATCCCATCTCAGGCTAACAGGAAATATTATTTTCATGTTTTTTTGGTCGCTAGAGAGCAGACAAACTCCACAACAAGCTGAAACACACACCGCCCTGGTTCACTGTAGTAATGCCAACCTTACACTACAAGACTATTACAAGACTTGAGTGTGACAGCCTCTCACATCTAACACACACACTATGAGACTTTACAAAGTCCGGGGGTCTTTCAGAGTCACTTTTTTCTACCCTGCACCAAACTCCCTTTAAGAAATACAACATTTTAACAATTCCTTACGGGTCAGCAAAAACACTTCACTCCAGAAACATGAGATGAAAGGCGTCATGCGTTGACAGTATTCTTATTTATTCGGCATTGATATAATCCTTAAAGATAAACTGTATTTCAGTACAAACTTCACAGTTTGGATTTTGTCTCATCAACTCACAGCCAGCCTCCGTTTGTTAGCTGTGTTGCTTTAGTGGGAGGAGCCTGTGGGAATGAGAGGTGCTGGTTGATGAGTCAGATACAAATTAAACACCGACTTTTGTTAACTCAACAACTCAAGAACCAAGACTTCATATTCATGTTCTGGTTCCTCCCCTCCATGTTTTCTGTTTACCTGGTTTCAGTGGCGTAAGGTTGTTTCAACAGGCTACAGTGCGTGCTGTTATGACACGCCCCTGAGGCATGATAGTCACTTGTTATGCAGTTAAACGAGCTGCCATATAATCTTATCATCACATGATCAAATAGAAATGACACATACTTGGAGGGCCTCCTCACCCCCTGGGGCCCAGGGCAGCTGCCCTGCCTGTACTGTCTATATTTACACCCCTGTCTGGTTTGCTGCTTCCTGTTTGGTGCTGCAGAGAGCGCAGCTGTTGGCTGTTGGTGTTCACGTCATTGAACTTAAGTATTTGCACGAGCCCAAACTAAAAATGTATGATAATATTAAACATGTCGCGACGGTCAGGCAGCTCGGGCTGAGTTTTATGACCACCTGACACCAAACCATTGACATCACGGGAGCAAAAGTCTCATGATTTCATTCATCATTGACAGTAAAATCACTGAAGGAGGTCGTTTGGTGTGAGGCAGGCGTAACGCAGTGTAAGGTTGTCTTGGCTAATGTGTTGGCATAAAGTCGCCTGATAGATTTAGTACAACAGACGCAGAGCGAAATGATCGTCCTCAATAAAAAGAGCTGAAAGAGCTTAAAATGTAACGACACCCTGCGGTGATGTGACGCCGTGCCGACACACTGTGGAGTTCACTCTTGAAGAGGAGCCGTTCTGCTCATTTTCAGGTTCACACTTGTATTTAAGGTCCCTACCAGATCGTGTTAATGAGCTTTTTTCTGTTAAAAAGACTTTGTTTCCCACATATTGTCTGTGACAGCCCAGTCTCACTCTGACTTTGTCAGAAAACAGTGCGTGGTCAGTGATTACTGACACCAAACACTGATGAAAACAGCTGTCCTTTCACGCTGGCATCATACCCAGCCTCTGCTTGGCTGACTTTGTTGCCATATTTTGGTGATGTGTTGCCAAAAGTGATAATATCTGTTGTTTGGTTACAAGTGAAAGTTGAATTATGGGGTTTTAGAAAGTTACACACACAACAGTTTCAGGAGGCAGGCTCAGTGCATGTCTGCTCCATCATACTCCACCATAAGTCAAGTTAGCTTTAAGGTAACGCTACAAGCAACCCTGCTAATGTTCACAACATGCTCTACGGCTTGGGACAATGGTTGGTGTCCAAGCGCCTCCTCCGATATGTCAGACTAGGGACAAGAAACTGGACTGAGGCTACTAGTTTGATTGTTTTACCAAGTGTTGTTGTTGGCCTGTCTTAGCCGCTTCCACTGAACACAGATTTCCTCTGGCGTCCTTTTAAATCCAGTGTCGTCCAGCTGCTCCTCCACTTTTTTAACAGGTTGCTATTCCGTATTTTCCTCCCATCCATGTATTTTAAAATATTGAACTCTTTCAGCTGACACAGCGTGAACTGTGTCTCCTCGTCCGTCCAAAAAGTCACGGCTCTGGATGTAGATGTCTCCATGTTGTTACCGGCTTCTTCTTCTCTGACACATTTAATGCTATTGGACTTCCGGGTCAAAGCCCGGGGAGGAAGCTGTGGAGCATGCTCAGAGCGCCTCGGCTAATTTGGGTCTGACTGACTGTATACATGCAGGAGGAATTCAGCTCCCAGTCTCATTATCTGGGTGTGTTAGTCTGTCTTTGAGCAATTTGATTTAGTACAATTTCAGTCTGACTAACACAATAAATCAATTTTCTGTAATGTTGTAAACGTTCTGAGTGTATTACCTTCAATAAACGTCAGTCGGCACGCCTCTGGTTTGGAGAAACAGGCTGGAGTTTGACACTGAAACTAAAATGTATTTTAGCCACCGAAAAAAATCAATTTCAATTTAAGTGTACGTTATATTAAGAGTATTTTCACGGCTTTACCTTTCTGTCAGACAGCCTGTTCTGATGGAGAAGCCATTAACAACCTCAGCTTCCCCTCTATGCTCTCGTCGAAGCCACCAGACTCCATTGAGAAAAAGAGTAATTTTAGATTGCTGACCACAGCAGCTGCTGCTGCACTCAGTTAGTTAGTTAGTGTTATTGTGTGACTTTGGGGCCTCCAAACTAACTTTTTAATTTGCCAAAGTCACACAACAACACAAACAAAATCACTGTACAAGTTAGCAGTACAGCAGCAGCTCCTGTGTTCAGCGATGTTAAATCTCTGTTTTTCTCAATGGAGTCTGGCCTGGATTTGACAGCTGCATTTTACTGTTGGAAATCGCTGTCTGACATCAAGGTGAAACAGCTAAAACACTCTCAAAGTAGTGCACACTTACACTGATCATGATGGTTTCAGGTGGCTAAAATATGTTTCATGGTTGGACCCCATCCACAGCAGTAGATTGCTCAGCCTCCATGTCAGACTCCAGCCTGCTTCTCCAAACTGGGGACGTGCTGACTGACATCTACTGTTTGTAATATACTGTCTGTGGATAAGTAACTCATGCAGCCTCACTTCACAAAATCTGAACTATCCCTTTAACCATCAAAACAGCAACTCTATTTCAATCTGCTACTTTGAACGCACACACACACACAACCACACACACACACGCTCATTCGGGCAGTGCTAATGAGGTTGAGCACCCTGCGCCCTGCTCGGTGGCCCTGTGGCCCTCCTGGGTTCCCTCAGAGGTTAGCTGTGTAATTACTCCATCCCCATAAATACAGATTCATCATTTCACACTGGAGCCCCTGATGAGCTTGGCTGAGCCGAGAGAGAGGAGAGGAGAGGAAGGGGTGGTGGGAGGGAGGGAAGGAGGGAGGGAGGGAGGAGGGGAGGATCTAATGATTTAATTACAGTGCTTAAAGCCCACTCTGGCTAAGTGATGGTCCTCTCTGTCTCTTTCTCCCGTTCTCTTCCCTCCTCAGCGCTGGCACCTAAAGGGCTTTACTCATGAATCTCAAAGCTGTTTTCCTAAACACATATTATGACGAGCACCGCCGCCGCCACCACCGCCACTGCTGCTGCTGCTGCTGATGTGTGTGTGTGTGTGTGTGTATGTGTGTGTGTGTGAGAAACAGAGAGAGGGAGAGGATGCTTAATCTCCATGGCATTTTAAATGGCATTCATGGAGAGCGACTCTATCCTCATTGCCAAGGTAAATGGAGCCAGGGGACTCTCCATTTCAGCTCGATAAAAGAGCAATGTTAAAGACCCTCACCATTTCTGCCTCTCTCCATCCCTCTCTCCCTCTCTCCCTCCCTCTGTCTCGTTTCTCACTTAAAATTAATGTTTTTCTCATGACAGGGGAGGGAAACGAGACATATCCACCATCTAATAGGATAATATAGCCCCATTCACCACCACCACCACCACCGCCGCCGCCGCCACCACCCCTCCCTCTTCTCTCCCTCCCTCTCTGCCTCCCTCTCTGCCTTTGTAGCTGCCTGATTTCCATAGTGTCTCTGTGGAGAGGCAGTTAATGAATTCCTCTGAGCTGGAGAAAGGGGGAGAATGGTTTGGCGGTTTAGAGAGAGAAAGAGGCAGGGATAGGGGGAGGAAGGCTTTGAGCTATGCCATTCAACTTCACAGCCTCGGCCTGCTTGTGCATTCACCGTGTGTGTGTGTGTGTGCTGTGTGCGTGTGTGTGTGTGTGTGTGTCTTTTAACATGAACCTGCTAAGACTACCAAATATTTAGACTGGCCTCAGACCTCTTTTTATGGCGACGGTGGATTGAGGGATCTCAGGAGGCAGCTTGACTCTATTTGAATCCCATTCCCTGCTATTAGCTCGGCCCAGACAAAGGAATAACTTACCGCAGGAAACATTCAAATAAAGTCCCACAATCCACTTGCACTGGCCGTTTCCTCCTGGGTAATTTGCAGTGAGGTAAATGAAGAAAACATCATAAAGCCGATTTTTTTTTTTGTTTGCTAACACTTCAACAAAGGAGGGATGATGGCAGCAATGCAATAATGATTAAATAATTGACACTGACTCTATTACTCTGGTTAAACATGAATTTAAAAATATAATATGTAACATTTCTGTATTAAGACACGCTAGTTTAAACAGTGTAATGTAGCACAATGCAAATATTTGTATATTTTTACACACTCACACACTCAACACAGTCAACATATTTTCATTCTTAATATTCTAAGTACTACGCTGCAAGAAAATTACAACATGTAACTGCAACATTTCACAATAAATTACACAGTTATCACCTTAAAGACTGTGCTATTTAACCGTATTCAGAATTTTATTGTGAATTTCATGCAGGTAAATTTAGTGATTTTACAGAAGTACACAGATAAATCAGAGTAATCTGAGGAGTTTAACTGTGAGATTACAGCAAATTACAGTAATTCTGCTAAATCCCAGTAATCAAATGTGCATAAACTGTAAAGTTACGGTAAAATACAGTGATTTACAGGAACATACTGTTATATCGCAGTACTGTCATGGGGTTTAACTGTGAGGTTACATTTAAATATAGTAATTTAAGAGGAACATGCTGCTAAATCACAGTAATATGCAGGTATAACTGTGCAGGTATAGCTGTCAGTTCACAGTAACTTACTGTAAAAATGATACAGTAACTTGCTGTAAAAGTGATGCAACTAGTAGTCAGTAATTTACTGTAAATGTGCAGTCAAATATTTTACAGTGCACTGCAAGTTATTTCAAGAAAATTACAATATTTAACCGTAATATTTCACAATAAATTACATTATTATCACCTCACAGGCTTTTACTGTGATCTTTTAATTGTATTCAGAATTTTATTGTGAAATTCATGCGGGTAAATATAGTAATTTTACAGGAGCATTCTACTAAATTACAGTAATCCTATGTACATAAACTTTACAAGAACATACTGTTAAATCACAGTAGTGTAATGGGCTTTAACTGTGAAGTTATAACTAAACAGCTGTTATTTCACAGCAACTTACTGTAAAAATGATACAGCAACTTACTGGGAACGTTATGGTAACTAGTAGCCAATAATTTACTGTAACTGTACAGCCAAATATTTTACAGGGCACTGAAAGTTATTTCAAGAAAATTACAATATTTAACTGTAATATTTCACAATAAATTACATTATTATTACCTCACAGGCTATTACTGTGATATTTTACTGTATTCAGAATTTTATTGTGAAATTCATGCAGGTAAATAAAGTAATCTTACAGAAGTACACTGCTAAATCACAGTAATATGTGGAGTTTAACTGTGGGATTACAGTAAATTACAGTAATTCTATGGGAGCTTACTGCTAAATCACAGTAATATGCAGGTATAACTACAGTGAGATCACAGCATACAGCATACAGTAACCTACTGTGAAAGTGATGCAATGAGTAGATAATAAGTTACTGTAAATGTACAGCCAAATATTTTACAGTGCAGTGTTGAACATTGCAGCATAATGCACATCGTTGAATATTTTAAGTTGTGTGCTGAATTTTTCACCACATGTTTTCAACAATGTTTAAATGGGAGAAATCTGAAATTTGATTTTGTGGCGTCACTGGCGTCATTTCCTCCTTACCTACTTTATTTGTTCTAACTTCCGAATAAACACATCAGATGATATATCACTGAAAACCACATAATATAACAAATTTACAGCATTTTCTCTGCCACACAGCATTTTTATCATTAACTGCATGGCACAGTAATCCACTACAAACCTGATTTATTTATATGATAATGCAAAATCGATCCAGCACACTACGATGTGCTAATACGTGGCTCATGGCAGCTGCCAAACTAATGCGTACGGTTAACTTATAACCAGGCCCAAACTGGTTCTTCAAATTTTTAGTATTACTAATTTTTGCTCGTAATGAGACAATATTCATTTATGATAACAATTGTTTTTGAACAAAAATATTGTTTCTTTTAGTGTAAACTTTGAATCAGAAATTTTATTTAATCACAAACACTACAAGAAAAAATGTAAACATTTGTTGGAAAAGTCGATTAAAAAAATGGGAGACTTTTTGACATTTCTTCTCACGACACCACTAACTTCAATGCTAACTGAATACAACACATGATCGTCACATACAGGCACAAGGAGGTCGAGGAGACAGTGACAACACTTTGAGTTTCACACGCAGCATCTGTTCTGTGGCTGCATATTCTGTCTGGTTACAACAACAGTGACATGATCATTACTTTATTTTTAGTATGACTGTTTGGACCGTGGGCCACGCCATCACTAACTTTGCCACATAACATTAGCTCCAGTAGCTGCATGCATCGACTCTTCTAATGCTAATGGTGTGATAGCGACTTAATGTTACGTTAGCTAACGTTACTTGTGGCTGTTTCATGAGAATGACATTACACAAGGTCAGTAAACGTGAATGAATGTAAAGTAACTTAAACTTTAATCCGCTACCTTGTCTGTGAACATGATGTCTGCCTGAGTCACGTTAGAAAAACCTTTTTTTTTTATTGTTAACAAACACCACTGTTTGTTAAAACAAAAAACAACTCCCAAGCACCCACGCTACTTCACCACACCCTCATATTCTGTGGGAGCGGGTTAAACTTCTCAGGCAGTCGATCCTTTCTGTGCCCAGATTTGAAAAAAATGACTTTGTGTATGGTTTTGTTTGCAGCCAATCACAGCAAGCTTTCGTTGATACAATGCATTTGTGTATTTGATGGAGGTGGCAGGTGAGCGTCCTGAGACGCCACCAGAACATTTGAAATTATGGCTATACCACATGCCTGTGGCACTGTTGCTGCAACAAAAAAATATGATAAATTGTGCGACCACGATATTGGTAAAACTGAAACACTATTAGAGCTAAAAAAAAAAAAAAAGAAGAAGAAGAAGAAGAAAGTCCTTTGTGGCTCATCAAAATAAAACTGCTAATGAAGGCTGGAACACTGTGTTGTGTTTCCTCTGAAAACAGAAGTTAATGACGTGTTGTTTCCACGACAGTATAAAATAAACCAGAACACCTGTGTCATACAGGGAATAGTGACAGTGATCTTTATTTACATCTTGTCTCTTCAACTGGCTCACTATGAGAATCAGAGGTGAAGTTAATGTATATATATCAGGGGTGAATTATGTTTACATAGTTAAATATTTACATATTTACATTTTTGTTTACCCCAGTCTAATGCTGCGTTCAAGTGTCCCTTGGACGGTCCTGTTACTGGTGTGTCCTCTGACTTTGTTGTGTTCTTGAGCTTTAAGTTATAATGAATGACGCCACAAATTAGCTCTGTTGTGTTTTATAGCCCAGATTATTGAAACAACAAGTTAATAACAGTTCAAAACTTTACAGTACAAGGTGATTTTGTTCCAGACTTGTTGCTGCACCACTACATCCCCAAAAACCAACCATGTCTCACTTTGAAGCCTTCGAATACTGACACTCTGTCAGTGACCTTTGGCGTCAGACACAGATAAAAAAAGTCGCCATGTCACGTCAGCAGGATATGCGGCTGGTCGCCGTTATTGTTGAATGGTATGGCAGCTCTAAAAAAATTATCCACTGATTTAAAGACCTCTCTTTAAAAATGTTTAAAAAGTCTTTTTGGGCCTGATGGCATCATGTGACAAACCTGGAAGTTGTTATTCTACTGTTTGGCCACTACGAAAATTGGCTTCAAAGCCCAGCACAGTTCCTGGGGGCCTAGTGCAGACGAGAACAATGCTGCCTAAGAAAGTTACCTGTCTCTACCGACCACCACATATCAAACCCTCATGTTACACTAACATTAGCTGCGGACTTCTGAAGTTCTGCTGAATGCTGTCAACGTTAAGCTAGCATTGATGGAAATGTGGATATGGAGGATTTGGAGTTCATTAAAGGGACCTGGCTTTGGCAGCGTTGGGCTGAGTGACAAAAGTAACATAACAAGCACTGAAACTAATTATATTTGTTGTTAAAGGTTCAGTGTGTAAGATTTAGGGGGATTTAGAGGCATCTAGCAGCGAGGACTGCAGATTTCAAGCAGCCGAAACTTCTCACGATGAAGAGATTCTTCAGTGTTCATTGTTCAGGAGGTTTTTACTGTGGATATAATTATCAGCAGAGGGCTCCTCGTCTCCAAAACAAACAGAACAGGTGATTGAAACAGGTAAAAACAATGAATACAGCTGTTTCACTGAAAGAAAAATCAGGTCTTTCTGACGCTGCGTGTTGCAGAGGGGCTCCTAACTGAGCCTGCTGATGTGAAAACGCAAAAATGTGAATGGCCCTTTCTACAGTGAGTGTTTGGTTTGTCCACTCTGGGCTACAGTAGAAACATGGTGGTGCAACATGGCAATCTTCGCAGACGAGGACCTGCTTCTACATAGATATAAACAGCTCATTCTAAGGTTACAAAAACACAAGGATTCTTATTTTCAGGTGATTATACACTTAAGAAAACACAAGTGCAGCCCTTTCGACCCTCTCCAGTGGCTCCTGTGGCTTTGACATCACAATCCGGAAACTGAAATGTGTGTTATACGTGTGTAACCTGGAGCCTTTTCCTCTAAATTTGACTGAACTTCAGTAGTGTCTGCTGCCTGGAGTCTCTCTCGCAAGGCTAGCTATGGATCCCAAATCCAAAAAAGGAAAAGAAAAGGGTTTAATAGTGTGTGGACAGATTCATTTGCTTTCAGCACCAACACTGCAGAGTTAAAGTGCTAAATAATTATGAATAGCTCATTCATATTAACGAATGCTCATTTAGACCTGTTAGTGATGTTAATGGGCTAATTTAGACTAATTTAGGCTGTTACCTTTATTTCAGGGTGCTTTCACACCTGCCCTGTTTGGTTCGGTTCGCGCAAACTCAAGTTCATTTGCCCCCTCAGTGTGAACACACCAAAACAACTGGACCGAGACCTTCTTGAAGAGGTGGTCTGGGTCTGGTTCCAAAGGAACTCTGGTGCGGTTGGTTTGTGGTGAGAACGTGTTCCCACCTGGATCTGAAGCAACTGCAG
>JAPZEB010000008.1:22521064-22532056 GCA_029783705.1 Chaetodon striatus | reverse complement strand
CACGTGCATCAATACACACAGTCACAAGCATGTTCTCACTTCCTCCTTCCTCCTTTCTTACTTTATCTTTCTGTCACAAACAAGCACTGTTTCCAGTGTAGGCTCATGCAAACAGCCTAATTTGTCTGCACACACACACACACACACACACACACACACACACAGGCCCATGTCAAACCAATGTCAACTGCCTGCTATTGTGTGTAGAAACATGTGCACGATGCCCACAGTGATTCGTTTAATGACAACAAGATGAGGCTACATTTCTCCCCGTCATCTATCACCATGGTAATCACACCTCTTTAATGGCCAATTGCCATAACGATATCCAAGGCAGCGGCCGCCATTTTGAGGTGGTGACAGCAGCCATATGGCGGCATGTGAAGATATGCGTTTTTACGCGGTTGCTCGTGATGTGAGAAGAGAACAACAGCACATCCCGGCTCCTCAGCGATGCTGTGACAGTCGCCAGCCTGCCGCATTATCTGTGTTTGTCAGCCGGGGTAATCTGTATTACAGGCCTGCGGCTGCACATGGAGGCAGAGCAGGTTTCAGGCAGCGCTGCTTAGGTGACACTCGGTTTGTTTTGTGTTTTAAAGGCTGCGTGGATCAAAGCAAGTCCCCGAGGAAGGCTGCCTTTAATATCTTTCTGAATGAGTCACTGGTTGCGTCATGCAGTGAGTTTCTCTAAACAAGTGAAAAACCCTGCCAACTTAGGGAAAGTTTTCTTGTTTCCAGCACGACACAACTTCCACAGTCAAGTCACTGTCTTCATACTAATCGTGAGATCTGCCTTGCTTCAGTTGTCTGACTGCATTTGAAGTGTTTCATGCGTCACAAACGACTTGTCACGGTGGACACTTCTAGCAGGGGTTGATTTCAACATTGATTAAAATACGAGTCGTGACGATAGGACAAGCTCTTCAAAATGTGTGTCTGTCTGAGAGAGACAAATTGAGAGTGCGAGTGTCGCTAAGCCCCGTGCTGAAATGAGGCCAGTGTTGCTACAGGAATGGAAACTGTAACCCTAATCTCCAGATCATTCAACGTTATCACCTCATCTCCCTTTATCCCCTGCATCACTTTTGACCCAAAATAGCCGCGCAAGTACGCAATAGGACACGGTGATCATCCATCAGCTGTCATGGGAGCAGAGAATTAACTCTGGAGTGTGTCTGATGTGTCTCATCGCAGGGAAGAGCGTGCGGTTTGAAACTGTAGTCCCAAAATCCACTGCTTGTTAAAGGAGCCGACAGCTTTAAGCAATTGAGCCCTGATGTTTCCCCGGGCTAATGTCACAGATAATGCACATAAACTGTTATCTTGGTTCATCTCTCCAGTCCTCATCTCAGTCTTGTGTTTGTTGCTCTTCTTTCTGGTGTCGAGACGAAGGTTGTGAGAAACACTATGAGCTGTTGGACCCAGGAGTATGTTGATGTTTTACAGGGACACAGTGTCCAGCTCACGCTGCAAAAAATCTCCAGTCTTAAGTGCTTTATACTTTAATACAACTCAAGCAACACCCACTGCACAAAACCACGAACACCTGCTAACATCTGGCTTTTGTATTTAATGGGAAATGTTACAATCAGAATTCACACGCAGGTTAAAATGACTCGCAGCAGTCACGAGTATTAATCAGCTATCAGCTCTGATCAGCATCGATGGAAACACAACACCCATGTGAACACACTAAATTTAGCTTCTTAATCGGCCAGATGTAATGACGTGCTGCCACAACACACAGTCTGTTTCTGTCCCAGCAGCGCTCAAACTTCGTTCAAGAATGAGTCTGCGAAGAGTTAAGAAGAGAGACTGAATAAGTAAGAGATATTTACAATAAAAGTAACCATCATAACATTTTCACTGCCGCTCTGTGCTGCTTTCAGCTGTTCACTTCACTGTTGGCCGGCCTGTCTGTGACATCGAACGTGATGCACCAGTAAAAAAACAGAAAGGCATCCTTATCTGCAGCAGAGCCGTCTGCACAGCTGGAGTCAACCAGCAACGGGAAAGGAGTCTGTCGTTTACTTTTAGCAGGTGGACCATGTTTAAAAACTCATGTACACAGGAAAACGGGTATGAGGTATGCATGCAGTACATAGGGCCCGTGTACAAACACGTGTACAGACTCACACTGAAGTTTTTTGAAAGCATAGATATAAAAGAACCGTAACACTGTTAACCAAAGACAAAGAGAAAGAACAGACGGAAATAAAAAAAACAGACGGAAATAAAAAACAGGCAAAAACCAAAAGTCCCACAGATCTATGTCCTTAAAGAAGCTCTTTGTGAAATTCAGAATGTATAAGTTGTCTGGACTCAGGTCTCAGCATTGAGATGGCTGAGCTGATGGCTAGCAGCTAATGATGCTAACTCCATAATCAGTGCTAAACAATGGCAACAGTGTTGACAGAGCTGACAGTGTTCTCATCCTGAATTTGTCAAATACCGCCACTTTGTCAGTGACCTGGGCATTAGATACCAACACAAAGGCACCTTTTGCAGCGGTATAATACACAACGGCCCCCAACAGAAGTCATCAGATACTGGTGTTACGCCTGTGGATGTCCATGTAAGATACCTATGTACAAAAACATTTACTACATTAGGAAACGCAGCAGCTGGCAGCAGTTTGTAACAACATGATATAAGGAGCTGGAGAACAGGTGGGAGGGGTGGAGGATGTGTACGACAAACCCCCGACTTCAACCGGGAGCTCGTTCACTTCCTGTGTAAATGATGAGGCAAACCACAATTTTTTTTTCTAACCCTGACCACGTGCTTTTGTTGCACAAAGAAATAAACATGAATACGAGGTGTTTTACCAACGTTGTACTACACCTAGGGTGTCATATGGAGACGTGAAAGTCCACAGACAAAGAGTCGGTATTTGACGAGTTGGGATGAAAACAAATTGAAACAAGAGTGTGGGCAACACGTTCCACAACAACACCATCCTTATGTCAGTGATAACAGACTGTGAGCACACCGCAAAGTGGCGGCAAACCGCCAGCCAGGAGGACACACACACATGCACTAACATGCACATGAAGCCAGACCAGTGTTCTGTTGATATGTGTTACCTGTTGAGATGTGCTGCTTAGCAGTCCTGTGTGTTCTGACAGTGTCATGGAGTTAAAGATGTAAAGATAAAGATATATAGTTGAACACGTACATGTATGTACTCTAAACATCCTTTGTGTTATTTAAGTATGACAGCGTTGCTTTGGACAGAGCCAGGCTCGCTGTTTCCACATGTTCCAGTCTTTACGCTAAGCTAAGCTAAGCTAAGCTAACTGGCTACAGCTTTATATGTGTTTACAGACAGAAATGAGAAATGATCATTGTTGCCTTGTGTATCAGACACTGTGTCCGTACATGTACCTAACCCTGGTGGGATAATGGCTCCATTTATACAGCACAGGAGCTTGTAGCTGCAGGATCATGTAGGTGTAGTTGCAGACCATGGATGTCGAACAGTGTGAGGGTATTTATCTGCACTGCACTGCAGCATGCAGAGGAGCTAAAAGAATTTCATTAGTATTGGTTTCAGTGGAGTGGAGTGGCCTCAGTGCCATTTTCTCTCTGCCAAGAAACGCTCTGGGTTCAGGAAAGTGGTGCAGTGTTACACAGCGAGTACAAACAAATACAGTAAAGTACCTGAGGTATTACACAGCAGCAGGCTGGTGTCCGGTGAGACGACTACAGCAGAGACTTCAGTACAGCTGCAGTGTGACCAGCGCACAGAGATTCACTGTGGAGACACAACCTTTCATTTGTGAAGTGTTTCAGAGGAGATTTTTATGTCTCTGAAAACTGTGGCTGAAGGCATTATGTTTTCAGGTTGTCCATCCATACATCTATGCGTCTGTCTGTCTGTCCATCCCATACTTGTGAAAATGTTTCTTCGAATTGGGCACAAACATCCAATCGGACTCAAGGATGAACTGATTAGAATGTTGTGGTTGAGGGTCAGAGGTCAAGGCCACTATGACCTCACAAAAAATGTTTTTGGCCGTAACTTAAGAATTCATATGCTGACTGTGACAAACTTTCACACAAATGTCTAACAGGATAAATTTTGTGACCTGAGTGATGAGTGACGACATTTTATATCCAAAAGGTCAAAGGTCAGCTTCCCTATGACATCATAACATCCCGCAAAAACACTTCCCTGGCCAGTGTTTGATGTCATATCTCAGGAACAGAAGGGGAGACATTTGGTCAGATACTGAGTTGATGACGAATCTCGTGAATCTGACATCTGAATCTTGGGCGTCCATCTTGAAACTGTGCCGATTGTATAGATCGTCTGTGCTGCCGGAGTCAAGATGTGTGAGAGGCGTCCATGTTTTCACAGACATGGATGAAGACTTTCAGTGAAACTTGACTGGTTCACAGAGGCACACAGCCTCAAGGCAGCAGCTCCAGTTACAATCGAAATGATTCACTTCAAACAGTAGTGACATTCATATGTATCACGGCGTTGTTACGGCTGTGTTGTCATGGCTGTATATCTATCAAAGTTGTTGCTTTTTTTATTCCTCCTCCCACGCATTCCTCTTTAGGGAAGACTTAGCACCGCTGCCAACGACAGAATAAGCAGCTTTATTGTCACGCCCACACCTCTTTTCTCCAGTTTTTTCTTCTTCGCCCCCGTGACATCCCACACTTATTATTAGCTCCAGTGTGTGAAGGAGGGAGGGCTCAGCCTGGGTGAATATGTCTCCCGCGTGATGTCACGGCGCTCTGAGTGAGATGCTTTTCACACCGAGCACAAGAGGGTTACATGCTCATATATTTATCTTCTGTCATATTTACAACCCTTTCATCATTGGGTGCAGTTGTTGGTGCTGGTCCTCACTTAGCTCCCCGTCGCCCGGTGTAGTGGAGGGTGTATTTTTTCACTTGTGATCGAAGCTGACGTCTTAAAAGCCCTTTCCCTGCCTTTAAACATTGATCTAATGTTGGTCAACCTGCAGTCAGACCACTTGGCCTGTCAACATGTCCCCAGCGGCGTTCACCGGCGAGTTCATCCATGTGCACATGTGGGCTGTGTCTCTGTCGTTCTGTAGTTGGTCTGGAAAGACTTGAAAGCATTTTTCCAAAGTGAGTTTGACAAGACCACTGACATGGTGAGCAGGGGAGCCATCTTTCTTTTGATCTGACAACACATATCCAGATCAGACAAATAATATTTTGACATAAGCTGTTTTTTTTTTTTAACTTTCCCAGAATGATATTCTTCTTCTGACCCAGAAAGCAAAATCAGTGTCAACATGCAACAAGACATTTCTTTCCTCCTACTTATGTGTCAGATTTTAAAAATGCAGCCTCCTCAGTGTGATGTCTTGATGCTTCTCTGCTCTATATCATCATAAACTGAATATCTTTGGCTTTTCAACTGTTTATCAGACTAAATGAGATTTTTGAAGACGTCACCATGATCTTTATAAAACTGTTACAGCCATTTTCCTTTTTTATTTAATGGATTTTCCCAGATAATGACCATCAGACGGATCAATAATTACATGTTTAAATAGAAGCTGTAATAATAGAAAAAGTCTACACATCGTAGTTTTATATTCTTGCAGGCTGGTAAACACAACAACAGGACTTGGAAGGACGCCTTTGTCTCCATTAATTTCATAGTTATGGCAAAACAAATATTCATGAATCACCTAATGGCACAGACCCTACACTGACATCATCGCCAACATCTAATCAATTGTTCTCTGGCTCAGTTCCTGCTTGTCTGTCCAGTTTTGTGAAAATTCATTTATGATTTGGGGGCTTTCCGTCTGACAGACAGACAGACAAATATATTGTGTGGAAATAGGGTCTTTGGCAGACAGTGTACGTTTATGCAGGGCTGCAGCCAGGAGGTTTGAAATACTGAGGTCACAAGACTTTCTGCAGCACCACACCTCAGATCAGACACACAAAAACAAAATCTTAATATTTATTTTTTAGTTTATATTGTCTCAGTCTACTTTGACCTTTCTAGTGATACTTTTGTTAATTACTTTACACGTCTGTTAAACATGGGGCTTCAGTCAGCAGGCAGTTAGCTTAGCTTCCTAGCTAGCTGGCACCAGACGTCAACAGGACGTCAGAAAGACGTTGGACTCTTATGTCAGACAGACGCTAAGTTTAAGTTGAAATGAAAATCGGTTTGACGATATTTTAAATGTCTAATAACATAAGAATTTCATGTTGTATGGAGGTTAGGACATTTTGCAGATGTTGGATTTTGGTTACCCAACAACACAACTTTAAACCAACAACAATCAAACATCAAATTTACACTTTGTCTTGACATTGAACCCGACATCACAACCTAAATTCAACCGAATGTCAATATCTAACGGTGTTGATAGCGAGCTGGGTCAGCACAGAGATGTTAAAATTCATTTTTTTAATCTGTGCAAAAGCTAAAGTGTACAAACATTTATTATTATCTTCATTTAAAACCCTTAGTCGACCAACATATTCAACGTACAAGGATTTCGGCCTGGGTACCTGGGGACACCAAGAATAAATTACCGTAAAAAACAACCATCAGACTAAAACGTTCTTCTTCTAACATTATTAGTTATGTAATTAATGTCATCGGACAAAACAAAACAAAAATTATAATCATAGCAAAGTTACATGTAATTCACATGTTATGTAAAACAAAAATATATACTTTATTTAAATACATATCGCAGCTTTTATCCCAGGAACAATTCACATTAGTAATTACCATTCTTTGATTCTGGTTTCATTTAGTTTTTTAGTAATTAGTAATTTAATATAAACATAATTTGAGTTGACTTTTTGACCCTGTTATAAAATGACTGAAATAAATCCAAAGTCATTTTTTGTCTTTTAAAACTAAAGTAGACTGAGAGTTTGACTCCCTGTCAGAGTAAAGGTTTATTAATTATAATTCAAGGTTAGATTTGTCAGTTTGTACATTCTGTAAAATTAATGTTGTTTACGTAACACAATAAATACCTCACACACTGCAGACAGTTACAGCACGTGATGTGGCTCAGGCTACGTTCAGGACAAACTGGCACATGTAACTTAAACTTAGATTTAATAGTCATAAACATTTATTAGACATTAAGTGATGTATTTCGGACTTTGAACATCATCTTATAGTGACGAGCAGTATTTACAGAGCACGAGAGGAAATCTGAGTCTGTCTCTGTGTCCTCTAAACGTCTGATGTGAACTGACTGATGAGTGTGTGATACTTTAACTTAGGACCGATGCAAACATGAACTCAAGACATAACTCTATCTATTAAAACTGCATTAAAACTGTGGGATTGGGAGGTTTTGAACCAGAACTCCAACACATTAGTACTGTTATAAAGCACTCATTAAAACAGAAACAAGTCTTTGGGAACAAATGGATTTATAAAGCTCTGAAACACTGGAACAACAGATTAAAGCTCCTATTACACATGACAAAAATTACACCCTTTGGAGTCTGTGGGTAAACCTCAGACGGTTGGATGAAGGTTAACTCTCAGCCAGAGAGTGAATAAGCTTTTTAAAATGCTGAAAACCCACATCTGTAGAATGTAAATTCCACAACCAACTCTTAAAAACCCCCAAACCCTCAGAGACATCATGACAGACACAACATTGGTGTCCCTAATGTTAGCTACACCTCTGTCATGGTGTCCCCGCTGTGCAACTGAGATGAGTTGAGATGAGTAGATATGAATGTCTCTTTCAAACACATGCATAAAATGACCAAGTACGAACAGGCCAGTCATTTCTGCAAAGCCACGCTCCAAAAGCCAAAATAACCACAACCAAGTGGTTTCTGTGCCCAAACCTGACCTCGCGTTAAACACAGCATTGTTAGAAACACAAAGTTTCAGTGTATTTATTACACAGTGACGATATATATATTTAGTATTTAATATCATAAGTACTAGTGTTCAACACTAGTGTTCGCTTTATATTTACATACTTATATTCCATATTTCATCATCTATTACATCAGAGCGACTGTAACCAATCAAAATTTCTCCTTCATGATCAATAAAGTATTTCTGATTATGATTATGATTTAGTAATGTATAAATGTAACATATCCATAATTTGCCAAAATGTACAAGGCCATTTCTTCTTGCAGTTGGGTTTGTATGAACGTCTGCGGACCCCACTAAGGATCCTTTTAACACAGATCGAGTTAGAGCTGCTACGAAGTCCCCTCTTTGAACTGGCTTTGCATTTTTACACAGAACCAAATAACGGCAGCATCAAGCCGCTCCAGTGTGTGCTTTTAGACAGCATGCCGGCATCGCAGAGTCAACAGAGGTGTGACGGGCATGACGTGACATGTAACACAACAGCATCAGCCTCGAGTGTGACATATGACATGCACATCGGCAGTGTGTTATAAACAGTAACACTGGCCTAACATGTCAATAACAATCATTTACCATCTCTGTTATATGGCAGCTGATTTCCTTCCACTGTTCTTCCTCTTTGAGTTAGCTGCTAACTGCTATCAGCTGCTTTTTAAATCTCTCAGTGGTGACTCGCACACATAACATGTTGTCAAATCGTCACACCCGTCTTGCCTGCTGTCCCTTATACACAGAGGTCGTTTCAGTGCTGTTGCTACCTCTGATGCTGGGTTAAAGACGAGACAACTCTGTCCCACCATTCTACAATCGTACCTTTTATACACAACGTCAAGGTGGCAGAGATGCGTGAAATTTCCGCCTTGAATCATCGGTGTAAAAGTGGCTCTAAAGTAAAGAATGACTTGATTGCTTCAGTGAGATTGTTTCTGTGTCCTGACCTTATCTCCTCTCTGTCTGTGTCTCACAGGGGCGTATATGTAGGAAAGCAGGGAAGTCCAAGAAAGCGTTCAGCCGTAAGGAAGCCGAGGCCACCTTCAAGTCCCTGGTGAAGACCCACGAGAAGTACGGCTGGGTGTCCCCGCCCGTGTCCGACGGCTGAGCGCTCGGCCGCCGGCCCTCCGACCCCCGCGCTAGCCGGACAAACCCCAGCTAGCCCCGACACGCAAAACGACACACCACGCTAACTCAACAATCTCCCATCTTCACCTTTTGCTGTTTCACTCAGAGTTTTTTTTTATTTTCAGTTTTGTGTGTCTGTGTTATTGTTTTTTGGATTTTTAATTTTTTTGTCCTCATCTCCACCGAAACTCTCGGAGAGCAGACACGGCGCCATCATCGTCTCTCCCCCCACCAGGAAGTGACTTTGGTTCCCCTCCCTCTAACCCAGGGAGATTCTTTCCCACATTTTGGAAAGACCTGAGAGGGAGGTGTTTGTGTGTTTATGTTTGTCACTCCATCGGACATCAGCTGGGAGTGTGTGTACGTGCGTTTGAGTGTGTGTTACTGTCGGTGGATTTTTTTTTTTGTCTTAACGCACACCCATGCACGTACAGGATCAATCGGACAGTGTGGACTTTTCCACCCGTGTGAAAGACTACTGAATGAAGGAGACTCATCCCCCTCTCCTGTCCTCGCCATCCCATCCTCCCCATCCCTCGTTCCTCTTCTTCTCTACGGCACTGAACTGGCGTCACTCCCCACCGTCTCTCTCTGTAGCTGTCGGGTCATTTACATATAAATGAAGCTGTTAATGTTTAATAGACGGGCAGCGCACTGGCGTTTATACTCACTCATTCACTCCTTCATTTCCCCTTTCTTTCGACTGTGCCGTTGCTCACAGTTCAATGCAACATGAAGATTGTAATTTACATGGAGCTGTGCTCTCTCTGTCTCTTTACTCTATCTCTTTCTTTAGCTCGCTCGTTCACTTTGTTTCTCTGTCCTTCTCTCCGTCTCTTGTGGCTAAATTTAGAGCTCACTGTTGCGTAGATGGATATTGATTTCTAAAGGAGGAATACAACGTCACATGTTGCTTTATGCAGAGACTATGTACGATACATAGAATGACAGTCAGTCACCTCTTTCTCTCTCTCTACTCTCATGTTATCGTGTGTGTGTGTGTGAGTGCGTGAGTGTGTGTGTGTGTGTAGGAGAGGAAGAAGACTGTAATTCCCATGATTTAGATACCAGATGGTACAGCTGAAGGCCAGGCCTCAGTGTGTGTATGTGTCTGCGTGTGTGTGAACAAGGGAGACAACCCTTTAAACAGAGAAGAATATGATTTACTGTGAACGACACTAAAGCCTAAAGGGAGTGCTGTTTTGTTTTTTTTTCCGCTGAATTGCTCGTCGCCGTCTTGTTCCACTCTCTCTGTCAGCTCCTGATTATTAGTACTGTAAACACACGTGTGGTTGTGACTGAATATCTCGTCTGTCTCTCTCCGATCCATGTGAAAAACTAAAGGTCAGTAGAATATACGCTTCGGACGTTTAGCTAAGCTCCAGACACACACACACACACACACACACACACACACACACACACACGTAAGCTCGCCCACACACTTGTGCGTACACCTGCAGCCTTGGCGCCTGCAGCAACACCCAGAAATGAAGACAGAAAGGGGCTCGAGCACCACCCTAGATGGAGCGGTGCTTTAAATACGCCTCAGAGCCCGCCTGATTGATGTCTGCTGAGAGAGGAGGCAGTAGGGAGAGGAGAGGAAGAAGAATAGAGGGAGAGGAGGGAGGCCTTGATCACTACCGACTGCTTTCTGGAAATGTCAGGTGGCTTGCAAAATGGCCGAAGACATATTATTTGCTCTACCCGCTGCGATTACTTAAGAGACACACACTTCCTGAGTTCCAACCTTTAAAAGGACTTTATGAATATCTGATATTAAGTCTGCAGCTGCAGCAGCGTCAGTGTCAATCAATCAGACGCCTACTAGCCACAGACGATCTGTCCGTCCAATCCAGCGGGCTCCTTGTGTGTTTGTTTTGCTATCTGCCAGCTGAATGTCAGAGGGAAAGCTGCTAATTGGTCTGACATTTCAGCGGAGCGTCGTTAGAGAAGAGCAGCTGAGAGCAGAAGGATGGAGGATGTCAAAC
>JAPZEB010000008.1:22495565-22508260 GCA_029783705.1 Chaetodon striatus | reverse complement strand
GTCTAGGTACCATGTCTGAAGGGTCACTGCTGGCTCCACAGGGACTGGACTGAAAGGGTTTGGTGGAGGCGGGGCTTAAGAAGGAGTCACGGTTAAGTTTAGGCAACTAAAGAACCGTTCGTTTGTGCAGTCAAAGAGTCAGATGCCAACATCTATGAAAATGCACACAGAGCAGAACAGAAACCTGGCTAAGGGGCCGTACACATGCTGCGTCTTTAACCACCTGGAAAACACGAGGTCAGACGCTGGGAGCTTCTCTTGTGCCTTTTCTGTGCCAGCTTTCAAGAGCGTGGCGGCAGGTTGCATCTGATGGTTGCTAAGCAACCTTAACAAGCATCATATAGCCTGTTTACCTGAGTACCTGCGTGCAGAGCTGATCTTCCTCCAGGAGCTGTTTCTAAGTGTGTAGGCCTATGGTCTGTGGGACAGATGTAAAGCTCTGGGTCGCCCTGCACTAACATGATCAACTGAATATTTACAGAAGAAGGGAAAGATATCTGGGGGACGCGTACACACTGCAACAGCATCGCTCTGGCGTTTGAGCTCGCCTGCTACATGTCTACATTGGCAACAAAGACAGCTTATAACCACCTTCATGGGACCAGTTATACCTGAATGGGGTTTTCGGCTGTGTCGGACCAGCTAAGGCTGTCCAACCTCTCTGGCTGTTACTGGGTGTAAATACTTTGTGATAATTCATCTCTATATAGGAACTATTTTGCGTGGTGCAACATGTAGCGATGCATCAATCTACACTTAGTCAACACTTGTTATAAATAGGCTAAAGTCAGGAAGCGCTGATGCAACGGGCTCCCGGTCTATAGGGGTTATTATCAGAACTGATAATAACCTAAGCATTTCAGACATGGCACTCCCACAAGGACTTAAAGAAAATCCTACAGTCTCTGACTCACATAAGCACATTTAGTTTGCCTCTGGGAAGCAGCAGTAAGTGCTTTAAGGCACTTTTAAAGCACGAACCACAAAATGCTTTATTGAATGGCTAACACAAAAGAAAAGTGAAAGTGGTCTTCATCACGGAGGACCAATGAAAAGGACGTGGGCAGAGGCGGCTTGATTTCAAATAAAAGTCCACAAGTTGTTCTTCTGTAATTAGTCCATGTAATGGAGGCTTTTTGTTCAGCTTGTTAAATGTTCTTTTTGTATTATTTATATATATTTTCATTAGTTTTCATGCAAAGTGCCTCAGAACTTCTGAACCAGCATCAACAAACCGCCTCCGCAGACATCAACAGAAACACTCTCCATCCTCTTAATACATCTGCTATGTGGAGCATCTCATGCATTCTTAAAGGGCTGTGTGATGGTAAAAGCCTCCGGATCTATTTTCTGGTACTGTACTTGTTGAAGTTTGTAGTCGCCACTTTTTGAGCAGCAAAGTGCAGAAAAGTTGAGTGAGTCACAGCTCGTAACGTACGAGCTTTATCTGTTGAGAAAAATGGACCTTAATGGAGACTGACAACTGAACGCTGGGGAATCTCATGTGCAGGGCGAGCAGGTGACCCGGCCCTCACCTGGATTCAGCCCTGAACCCTCGATTCATTTACACTGAGAATTTGATTATTTCTCTTGAGGTGATTTGTCAGCGCTGACAGGATGAGGGCTGAGGTTACAGAGACTCTGAGACAGAGACGGATGGACACAGAGAGGCAGTAGTTAAAGGCAGCACACTTGGGAGAACAGGCAGGTAAAACTAACCCCAAACTGTCACCCTGACACAGTCGCCCATCTTTCTCTCTGAGCTGCTGAGGAGGATAAATCTGCGGACCTTATCTGAGATCAGTCAGCCTGACAGGCGGCAGGTGAGTACAGTTTGTAAGCATTGAGCTGGACTGTGCTGTGATCTTGGGTTTGACCGTTGCGAAGAGATTTCGTGCTTTCAGACTCAAATTCTTCTTCTTACAGGTTACGACGCAGGAGTTGTCGGCTCCAGTTTGGAAACAGTTTCGCCAGTGAAAGTGAGAGCCAACCCCAGTTTTGTCCACTTGGCATTTCGCCTCGCTTTATTTGCAGTTTTTTGGCACTGTGTCTGTGATTTTTGTAGCTTCCTCTTGTATGTGTGCGGCTCTCGGTTTGGCACCAGGACCTTTTATAAAGTCCAGATCTCTCCTGCCTGCTGGGCCCAGGAACGTCCTGAACACAGCAAAATAAGAAAATAGCCAAATCCAGGCAGAGAGCAGAGACTCTGCAGATAAACACACCACCACACAGAGAGGGTCAGGAGATGTGACTGAGAGGGATTACTTAGATGAGTCTGTGCATTGCTTTTTGGGAACATGCTGCATAGTATAGAGGGGTGGGAATCACCAGAGGCCCCGCAATATGATATTATCACCATACTTTAGTCATGACACAACATTATTGTGATTGTAGACGTTGTGATAACATATATTGCTATATACTGTGATTTATTACCTTTTTTCACCTGAGAATAATGTCCCTAAAGGAAAAAAATATTTCTATCAGTTTTATCTGATAAGATAAAGCTTTTAAGAAAAAGGTTTTTCACTTCAGTGGTTTTTCTTGCAGCATAATGCATCAGGTGAGCCTGGTCTCACTCCGAAATCGGCAATATCCGGCACTTGGACAGTGATTTGCAGCTTCAGAAACAAACTAAAAAAGGGGTCCTTTAACGTCGACATGATACGCAGCCAGTTGCCGTTACAGTTTCACGACACATGGGCGTCAGGGGGAAACATGGCGGGACAAGGACAAAAGTTAAGGCAGCGAAAGTCCAAGTGGGGGGGGAGGGGTGGTGGATGGGTCCAACAAACACCGGCTTTCACCTGAGAGAGCGGTGTTCATGTCCCGTGAGATTGTAAATCCAAACCTGTTCTTTTTCCTAAACTGTGCGGTAGAAAAAACAATGTCTATTCACGTTGTTGTACCAACGTAGTGCTTTTATGTTGAAAGAGACTGTATGTGAACGACACAGCGTCCCAGAACGTCAACAACCAACACAACCAGGGTACCTTGGACGTCGTATGCGGACGTGGAAAGTCCATGACCAAACGTGGACATGTGACGAGGTCACAGTGAGGATGTGTTTACACATCAATTCATTTCCTGAATCAATAACTTTAATGCTGAATATTTCCAGCGAGTCAACACTTAAATCTCCAGATACACTTTGTTTGAACCAATCCGACAGCATCCAATCAAGCTGCAGGAGAGAACCATGAAGATCTAACGTTACATAACTGAGAGCCAGCTGGAAAAAATGACACCAAAGATCATTTTGTTCACTTACAAACCAGAAAGGAACTCCAGCTGGTAAAAGTTACATGTGACAGAATAACAAATTTTAACATGTGACTTGCAAAACAGTGACCACTGCTAGAGGTGTGTGACGATGTATTTATATTCAGAGACTCCTCCCTCTACCTGTGTTTTCTATTCTTCTATTTCCTCTCATTTTGCTGTGGTCAGGACGTTTATTGGCGTGTAGCCTCCAGCTAATAACCGAGCGCAGGTGAGGTCGGGACTTTTTAAAGAAGCAGGTAGTCGGAGCAAGCATTCAAGAGGACGCTACAAAACATCAGGGACGCAGGGTTGAAAAAACACAAACATAGCAAGATGAAACGCCGAGCAGACCAAGCTCGTTCATGGGTTGGCCCGCGATCACTGACAGAGAGGATGGTGATGAAGAGTGACGTGGAGTTGGCCCTTCTTCTGTTGGACAGGTGGGTGCTGGCTGCTAGCATAGTTAGCTTGCTTTAGTATCGGCTTGTCCATGCCAATGAGTGTAACCTTAGTTCAGCAGCACAGTAGTTTGCAGTGTGTGAAGAAGCAGCGCAGGAGGGAGGGGCCAAGTTTTAATGTTGTGTTTACAAACAGTAAGTGCAGTTTGCTGCGTAGTGTACCTCTGATAAAACACCGAAATGCTCCTGATGACCTTGTTTTGTGTGTCACAGTGATGGAGCGATGTGTAATCAGAGATTTATGGCGATGTGGGTGCTGCTCAGCTGCTGATTACAGCAAGTGTGAAGAGGACTCAAGTGTTCCTCTTGGCTTTAACTCAGCCTAATGCAGGAGTGGGTGTTTGCTCACCTGGGAGAGACGAGTTTTATAACACATTAGAGGTCAAATCAGGCTCTAAACCCCGGCGTGCAGTCCTGGGACACTTTCAGTCACTGATGGTGCCGTAAGACGAGCGTGCACGGACACAAACACACATGGATACGCACACGATTTGCACGAGTCAGGGACAGAGAGGAAAAAGGATTAAGGCCTGTGAAAGCTGCAGCATCATACGTGAGGGAACAGAGTGTGTATCGGAGACGGAAATAAAATCGCACAGGACGACGAGCTCTGTCTCCGAGTGGAGTGGGAAGACAGCTGCCTGAGAACTGTTGTATTCTGAGCGTGCATGTGCACACATGGACAGAAACACACACAGGCTTTGCACAATAACACTATCAGACAGAGCCAACATCCATAACCAGAGATTTACCAGCGGATTTTAAAAGGCCGAGCAGTTGTGTGTGTGTGTGTGTGCACGCGTGTGTGTGTAGAGCTGAGTGGGCTTTGGTTTAATCCAAACATGAAACACAAGATTCCCCCCACCACACACACACACACACACACACCACCCCTCCCCTCTGTCACTATCTCTGCCTCTAAGTGTGTGTGTGTGTGTGTGTGAATTTGCCTCCCTCAGTCTCTTTTAGCGTTGCGTAACAGCCTGATTATATAATCCCAAACATATATGCATGTTCACGAGGCTGAGCGCTGGAGTGCATGAAGCATGCAGGAGCATCAAACTGAAGCGGGGGACGAGGAGGAGGAGGAGGAGGAGGAGGAAGGAGAAGAAAAGAAGGAGGTGAAGAAGGGACAACATCCACAGCGCTGTGGTGCTGTGGCTTCATTTCTTGCCCGGATTAGAGCTCTAGTGACATCACACATTTCCTCCTGTGAGTCCATTCATGTTGATGTAAGCTCATCTACAGGTGAGCAGAGGAGAGGAGCATCTTCGGCATTATCCCTTTCCCTAAATAGTGCGCGGTGGCACACACACGATGATGTAATCATGTCAGATGATGTAATAAATTATATGTTGTCATGTAACTGGGTCAGTTATTCAGCAGTAATGTGTGTAACAAAGACAAATGTACATTTATATTATAAATCTGCTTCAGCTGTTATCACCTGACTCTCTCAGGCTTCTGTAGTCAATGTGTGGAACGTCTGATACTCAGTTTCTGTATTCCTACGTTCACCTTTGGGGGCACCCCACCTATAAAGGGCGTCTCCCACCTTACCTCTCCCCTTTTGCTGTTGCGCTCCATGGGAGAGATAAGTGACATCGCTCTCATGGTAATGTCCGTGTTTTAGTGCTGTTAAGCTGTTTATACGTTCATTTTTCAGCCTAAACTTATTGTATAACATGCGAACATATTCCTGTGTCACTTCAGGGCTGCAGTTATATGGTTGTAATTGACGAAGGATTTTGTTTTTACCTCTTGCTGTCAGGTGTGTTTCCTGCGTTTCATTGTGCTGAACCCTTTAAAAACAGACGTCCTTCAGACGGCCAAAGGAGGTTGTTGTTTGCATGATCCTGGATATATCGATCTGAAATAAAAACATAATAATCAGAACTTTCATTTTCTATGCAGCAAAAAAACAAGGCTTCTGTCTTCTCCGTCATTACCTAACTTTCACGCCGTGCAAACATGGTATTTTGCTGTAATTATGCAACTTTGGAACAACATGAGTCCCTGATTCAGACCAAAGGAGACACCACAGGTCTGACAGCAGCCTTGATACGGTAATTAAGTTAGTCGTAGTTCAGTAATGGTTGTATTTCTCTGTTTCACGAGGAAAGCAGGTGTAGGAATATGACATTTTGTTGTTAATATGTAAGACTACAGAAGCTTCTGGAACACAGTGAACTGAAGTCTTGAAAAACACCTCAATGTACCAAACAGTCACGGATGATGAGAAGAACAATGGTGCTCCGATGAAAAATGGTGTATTGCGGGAGAACTAAAAGCAGAGACTTAAACTGAGATGACAGTTTGAGAACACTCTCCAATCTGAGCTTTGGGAGGCCGTGAGTGCTCTCAGAGAGCTCTTCCAGGGAGAAAGATAATCAAAATGAAAAGAGGAAGTGAGTGGTATGAATAGAGCTGGAGACAATTTAAATAGAAAGTAAAGGACAGGATGAGACGAGTGTGTGAGAGAGGATGAAGGAGAGCGAAGACATAAAGTCAACGTATGTGTCCCTGTGCGGAGTTGAGTTAGCAGGTTGGCAGTGAAGGCAGGAGGCATCGCTCACGCTGTCGAACCAGGACACACACTTTAACCACACAAAGACGGGCTTAACTGAAGTATACACACATATTCACACGCAGGCTTAACTCAAACACACACTCCCACACACACAGACAGGCCGATGACTCAGTAACAACTTTTGCCTCCTCTCCGAACCTTTCTCTATCTGTCCAATTCAATTTACCCCCCCCCCCCCTCTCAGTAACCCTCCATTCACTCATCTCTCCAAGGCTTTTATCATTTTCAGCTCCTTCCATTTTCATGTGCCGTCCTCGACTCAGCTCCAAAAAACACAGAGCATTTTTCTCTCTTCGTTCATCCTTGACTGACTCCACAAGCAGCCCCCCCCCCTCTGCCGTGGCACAACCTTCGCTCTGAAATACCTCCTGAAACAAAATCCAAAACTCTTTTTTTTTCTGTCTCCCTCTTGGTGTTCATTCTCTCCAACCCCTCCTCAGTCATTTTGCTCACTAATCAAACACTGAGCCTTTAACTTCCATCTGTCTCTGTCATATCAGCAGTGATACAGGTTCGTTTGGTCAAAATGTCTCTAACTTTTCTTGGAGGCAGGACATAAAGCAGGGATACAAGGTTAGAGCAGGGCCTCCTCTTCCTCTCGTCCCAGACTTGTCCCCTTCTTCCTCTGCAAACAGCGCTGTCACTGGCACATCCACGGCCGAGGGAACTGACACGACAGCAGCTCTCCTGCACGGTAACACCCACCGCCGTGCACTTGAGAGGCCGCAGATCAGATTTAAATAAATAAATTTTTTAAAAAAAAGAAGGGATCGGGTGACAGCAGAGGATGAAGATGAAGAGGAGAAGTGAGGAGGGAGTTGGGAGAAGAACATGCAGAGCAGAGCGGAGGAGTGCAGGATGCTCTCTGTGGTCCCTCTGTTCCCTCCCGTCACCAGAGAGAGGTGAGGGGGCTGGTGGTTGTCATGGCGGCTGTTGTCATGGCAGCTGGACTGGGTAATAAACAGGAGGAGAGATGTCTGTCTGTCTGTCCATCCGTCCGTCCAGAGCGGTGAAGCTGCCGTGGCAACCGCTGACAAGATGCAGCAAATATGCTGCTGTCATGGGAAGGTAAACTTTGTGCTTCTCGAGTTCATCATCAGCTGTCAGACACTTAAAGACTGTTTAAGGACTTTAAGACCTTTAAAGATCATTTTAATCAAATTTAAGACTGGTTTTGGATAAATCATGACCTCAGTCGAGCACTGCAGCTGGGTGTAAAGGTCAGTAGTCTATATGTGGTCCTGTGCAGAGGCTGGTGTTATGTAGGAGTGTCGCTATCAGAGTGAGTTCAGTTAATCTACATTTGACCAACTGGTGAGTGAAGGAGAGAAAGTATCACATTCAGAGGTTAAAAGATCTGCAGCATCACAAATGTGGACGAACAGCAAAGGAGCAGCAGTCACTTTGGGGAAAAAATAAAGCTGGATAAATGACATTAGCAGTGCTGTCAAACAATTAAAATATTTAATCACGATTAATCGCATTAATGGACCGGCTTGCTTGTGCAAATGTCTTTTTATTGACCACTCCAATCTTTAACACGTGCACAGCCAACCTGCAAGCACATGAACACACACTCAATCATTAACATTACTGTTCTGACACACACCTACTTTGATTATTAAACTATAATAAAACGGGTGCTTCCCATCCTTAAATGTGATTGGCTGAGCTGTGTTTCATGCCGTTGTAAAATCAGTGTAACCCACTGGTAGACTGCAGCGTCTGTGTTGCTTGGCAACCATTCTGTCCACTCCATCTTGCTTGGTGGAGGAATGAACAGTTCTCCATTTTATTGTTGCATTGTTACCAATAAATTGTTGATTTTTTTTCGTGTGTTTATTTTATGGGCTATATGTGTGGTAACCGTTTCATATAAGCAATAAGCCCCTAGAAGCCGTGAGTTACTGTTATTTACAACAGTGGAGGGGAACTTGAACGTCCCTCAGCCATTGTAAAATCACTGTAACTCACGGCTTCAAGGGGCTTATTGCTTAAACATATTTTCAGTTCATAATGTGGGGGGGCGGGGCGGGGCACCCCCCTTATATAATGGTAGGGGAAACACTGAGCCAGAAACAAACATGTCAGTTTGATGACAGGACACGTTTCCTCTCAGTGCTCCTCCTAAAATGTTTCTATATTCCGTCATGATCCAGGATCCGGGAGCTGATCAGGAGACATTAGCTACCAAGCTAGTGTGCTAAACAGGCAGCTGTGAGCGTGATGCTAACGTTATTTTCACTGTAACAATCTAAAGTATGTTTTTAGGGATCAACATACAACTGAGCGTCTGGTACTGGTGCGTGTGCACGTCTAAACCGCCGTCTCGCCGGCTCTGCAGGACGTTGCTCTTAGCGTTAGCTGTAAACTGCATCTTTTGGTTTGGAGGGCTGGCGCTGTTGGATATTAGCCCGTGGATTTCTAATCACACACCACCCCGACACATAAAGCTGCTCTCCTCCTCTTCTCCCCCATCTGTTGGTTCATTATTCAGCTGCACAGAAAGGTCAGCTCTGCCTCTCCTCCATCACTCTCCCCTTCACTTTTATTAACTCGGGAACTTTATAACGCTCTGACATTCCTCTGATAATTCATGTCTGTGCACGTGTTGGATCCTGTGTGTGGCTACAGGACACATGAAGCATCATCACTGGGTCTGTTTGTCAAAATAACTTCCTGTCCTCCGGCCGCAGCGAGAAGAAGAACCAGAGCTGTAAAGGACAGATAAATACCAGCTATCAGTCTGGAAGACAGGAAGGAGGAGGAGTCTCATAAACCCTGCTCGTTACCATGGTGATTTACAGCTTCTGGTACGGTGCTTCATGATGGCTTCAGTCTGCTGAGCAGAGCTCAGACTCTCCAGGACGTTATGGAGCTCTGGAAAACCTCTACTGACTCTACAGAGACTCTACTGACTCTACAGAGACTCTACTGACTCTACAGGAACTCTACTGACTCCACAGGAACTCTACTGACTCTACAGAGACTCTACTGACTCTACAGGAACTCTACTTACTCTACAGGAACTCTACTGACTCGACAGGAACTCTACTGACTCGACAGAGACTCTACTGACTCTATAGAGACTCTACTTACTCTACAGAGACTCTACTGACTCTACAGAGACTCTACTGACTCGACAGGAACTCTACGGATTCTACAGAGACTCTACTGACTCTACAGAGACTCTACTGACTCTACAGAGACTCTACTGACTCTACAGAGACTCTACGGACTCTACAGGAACTCTACTGACTCGACAGAGACTCTACTGACTCTACAGGAACTCTACTGACTCTACAGAGACTCTACTGACTCTACAGAGACTCTACTGACTCTACAGAGACTCTACTGACTCGACAGGAACTCTCCGGATTCTACAGAGACTCTACTGACTCTACAGAGACTCTACTGACTCTACAGAGACTCTACTGACTCTACACTGACTTGTTGAAGCTCGATAAAAACTCTAGAACCACTCCCCAGACTCGACCGACCTGACGACACCAAGCAGCAGCCAATCACAGAGGGACAGTCTGCAGCTCTGTTTTCCACCAGCAGGTGCCAGAGTTCACACACACAGAGCTGCACCTGAACGCAGCACAGTGAGTGTTCAGCAGTGTTCATGTCCCGAGGGAAACGTTGGAAACAATAGTTGTGTTTTTCCCTGGAACCAGACGCAGGACAGAAGTCATATATCACACACACACACACACACACACACACACACACACACACACACATGGTGTGGATGGTGAAACTGCAGTATTGTCACATTTCCTGTCGGACAGGAAACTAAAGGAGGACAGGAAGACACACACACACACACACACACACACACACTATTTGTATTGTTTGATTTCCACAGAAATGAGGAGAAAAGAGACAGATTCAATCATTTCCTCCTCCTCCTCACTCCTCTCTCTTCATCTCTTTCTTTCCTCGGCGTCTTTGACAAACCGTCTCCAATCACATTCCTTCACGCTCACATCGCCGCACTTGTTGTGTGTGTGTGTGACAGTAATCTGATTACAGCTGCAGGTCGCCCGCGGCAACACCTTTTGTCCTGTGATGTGAGGCTCTTATACATGAGTGTGTTGGTGTGTGTTGGTGTGTGTTGGTGTGTGTTGTGTGCCCGAGGGCCGACGCTCGCTCTGGTGTCAGAAGAGACAAAAGCAAAGTTAAATATAAACACACAAACATGAAATCGTATCTCAGAGCAGCATCTGTTCAATCTGATGGGTTTCACATAAACTATCATGTCAATTAACACACCGCACATCACACACAGACACACACACACACACACACACACACACACACTCTCTCTTTACATCCTCAGTCTTGTTCCTGCATGAAAAGAAAAACATAAATCTGGATGCGCCTGAAATCATCCGTTTTTCTTCTTTTGACTCGTCAGTGTGTCGACGTGTGTTTTATAGAAACGCTCTTTTCTCCCAGGCCGCCTGAACAACCCACCAGCTGCGTGCTGGCTTCATTTGATTTCGCTTTATTTATTGATCCTTTAACCAGGAAAAGGGACATAATTGGTGACACTCTGAACGGCGGGGATGTTTGATTGTTGATGGACACTTGAGTCCCGCAGTGACGGAGGAAGTGAAGCAGCTGCTGACGGCTGTGACGAGCGCTGAGTGGACCCTGAGTACACTTTCAGCTTCATTCAGCACACAGCTGGTGTGTGAGAGTTAGCGTTTATCTTTAGTCACACAGACTCACAGATCAGCGGCAGAAAGTCATCTACCAGGAGTGTGCACGTTCGTGTGCTGCTGCATGGCGTCCGTAGGACCCCGTGTTTTGTCGACGCCCCGCTGTGTTGACGCAGTTTGTCACGCAGAGTGAAAGTCGCTCTGATCGTGAAGACGTTTCTCTTCAACGGCTCGTATGACGTCATACCAACAACATTCTGATGATGCTATGTGGTTAAAGTGAAGTCAGGGGGTCAGGTGTAAAACTAGTAGCCCCGCCCCCATGGTTATATGACTCCGCCCACCAGTCCAGTGTCTCTATCTCGTCACCAATTCAGTATCTGACCAAATGTCTCCGCTTCTGTTCCTGAGATATGACGTTAAAACATGATGATGTCACAGGCAAGCTGACCTTTGACCTTTTGACCTTCATTATTTTATCCTGTTAGACATATGTGTCAAGTTTGGTCAGAGTTAGTGTAGGAATTCTTCAGTTATGGACAGAAACATGTTCTGTGAGGTCACAGTGACCTTTGACCTTTGACCACCAAATTCTAATCCATTCCTTCGTCGGTTCAAGTGGATGTTTGTGCCAAATTTAAAGAAATTCCCTTACTGTGTTTTTGAGATATCGTTTTCACAAGAATGAGACAGGTGCAAGGTCACAGTGACCTTTGACCTTTGACCACCAAAAACTAATCAGTTCATCCTCAAGTCCAAGGGGACGTTTGTGCCAAATTTGTACAGATTCCCTCACGGTGTCCTTGAGATATCACGATCATGAGAATGAGACAGACAGCCCACAAATATAACGCATCAGCCATCCACAAAGTCACCTTGAAAGTCACCTTGGGAGTCACCTTGATCTTTGAGCACTAACTTCTAATCAGTTCTTCCTCGACTCCAAGTGGTCATTTGTGCCAAATTCGGAGGAATTCCCTCGTGGTGTTCTTGAGACATTGCAGCCATAAGAATGAGAAGGACAGGTCACATTGACTGTGACCTTTACATATTCAAATGTGTTTATCAGGATAACGCCCCTTAAGATGTGCCGTCTGGTTTTGGAGGAGGTCCCAATATTTACTGCAGTCACTAGAAAACAGCTGAGAAGTGACACAGTGAGTCAACGTTCCGCAGAAACAGACATGCTCACAAAAACACTGATCAATGAAACCTGTGATTGCTAGAACCAGCAGGGGGCAACGTGTCATCAACAATCAGCTGTTCACATGATATTTAAACTGAGGCAAAGCAACCTGGTCTCACTCTGATGTCGTCGAATACCGGCGCTAGGTCAGCGACTTCTGGCGTCAGATGCTGATGAAAAACGCCGTCCCTGTCACTTCCTGTAAGATTATGAAGCCAAACCCTGTTCTTTGTTCCTAAACCCAACCACGTGTGTGTGTGTTGGCTAAATGTAACCACGTGTGTGTGTGTTGGCTAAATGTAACCAGGTGTGTGTGTGTGTTGGCTAAATGTAACCAGGTGTGTGTGTTGGCTAAATGTAACCACGTGTGTGTGTGTTGGCTAAATGTAACCACGTGTGTGTGTGTGTTGGCTAAATGTAACCATGTGTGTGTTGGCTAAATGTAACCATATGTGTGTGTGTGTTGGCTAAATGTAACCATGTGTGTGTGTGTTGGCTAAATGTAACCATGTGTGTGTGTGTTGGCT
>JAPZEB010000008.1:22452939-22463434 GCA_029783705.1 Chaetodon striatus | reverse complement strand
CAGCATTTGTCGCAAGTCAGTCAACGTGGTTGTGTTGGTCAGTCCGACACGAACAGCACTACCAGGCTCATCCCACAAGTGTTCAGTGGGGTTGAGGTCAGGACATCCTCTCCACTCCCAAATTCTGGAGGTAGTCTCTGATAAACCCTGCGCAAAAGCAACAGCAAAAAAAAAGCTGTTTGGCACTGGCAAAGATTTGGCAAGTTTTTCATGGGTGCAACCCACATACTCAGCTCTGCTGCTCATCCCACAAACACATGTTCCTCACAAATGTGGCACCATAATCTACTAAACACAAATGTCCTTATTTTTGTGCTTAGTTTATATCAATATATTGCTTTGTGTAATTTAAATTTCAACATGTGGCTGTAATTTAAGATGTCTGAGGCCAGGATGTAAACAGTTATCTCTCTTTTTTTTTTTCAATCAACTTTATTAAAGGTAAACCCAAGAGTATTTTTAATATAAACACATCACAAGTTAATCGTTTTAAGAGCTTTTTTGTTTTGTACATGAGATAGAGTTGTAATGTCTTGTTCTATTTCTGATTTAAACACCAAAAAAGAGGGTTTTGTTTTGAGAATGTACACTCACGGATATGGAGTTTGGCAACAAATAAAATAAGGTTTGTGAAAAAGAAAGCATCATTGTCCTTCTTATTATAGTCAAAATAGACATTTTGGTAGTATAAAGTAAAATTTGGGAAAATGTTATTGATTACAAATGATTTTATGTCTTTCCATAGTTCATATGTAAATTCACAAGACCAGAGTAAGTGTTTAAGGGTGCAAACCACAAAAAGAACAGTTCACATCAATGTGCTGTTTAAACTTAGGTAAGAGCACTTTTGTTGGGTGAAACCTGTGGAGCACTTTTATGTTGGTTAAAAGGAACTTCTGTGGTAGGGACCAGATTATTTCCCAGTCAGTGTTGGAGACAGATCCAGTAGAAGGTTGCAGGGGAGGTGGAGACCAGATCTGCCTGAAACAAGGACCTGATTTTAGAGTTGGAGCCTTTATAGGTGGAGAAACAGATTTAACCTAAAGGAAGTTGGGTCTGTTGGTGACATTATTAAAGGCAAAGAGACATCAGCTGTTCAGAATAACACACAGAGACCAGAGGCCACAGCACCAACATTATTATTTTCATTTATTATTATTATTATCAATTATTTTGGGCTCACTGGAGTCTTATGCTGCACAATGAATTCTGGGTAACTGCACACAGTTATCTGTCATTCCTGCAGCATTCAGCCTCATATTGACGGGGGATGCCCTATGAACCCACCCACCCGCTCCCCCACCCACCGGTGATGGCCGGGAGGTGGAGATAGAGTGTTCAAGGACCTCAGGGTTCCCAGGCGCTGCCTCGGGAGCCACCGTACCGCAGGACGCTTTATTCACTATTGACATTTATTACTTGTTGTTCAATTAAATATTTATCAAATAAAAATTCAAATATTTATCCCGTGCAATTCATCATCCGGCCGGAGAGATGGAGGAGTGGGCGGATGGGGGGCGCAGTCATCGTTAAAGAAACCCCTGGCAGCGCGCATGCGCGTGGATTTGAAGAGAATACGCCATATTGAATTCCCGTAGGAAACGGCTAACATTTTTTTCCAGCTAGCGGTGTAAAGGGGCCACTTTATCAATGGTCCTAATTCGGTTTAATGTTTAAATTCTTGTCTTTTCGTGACCCCGGACACAGCGGCGACCTTTGAGCGGATTCACAACGGGCTCGCTGGCGTGAGTTCGATACTTGTCGGGGGGTTACCAGAGAAAGAAGTTGAATGGATCCGAGGGTAGCTTGGATTCAGCCCGAACAGAAAGGACCTGCGAACGCCTTATGGATGCACGTCTGGGAGACCTCTCAGGGAGTACGGACACTCTCCGCTCAGCACCAGCACCAGCTCCACAACCAGAACCACAACCAGTGCGTGAGCTACGCCGCGCTGGATGTTTTAAAAAATGTGGCGACCGCGGTGGCATCGAGCAAGAGCCTTTGCAGCAGCAACGGCAACGTTACTGCCAGCCTGAGCCTGAGCAACGGCAGCAGCCATCACAGCATCATGAACGGCGCTGCGATGTCCTCGCTGGGGATAGCGCTGTCCAACGGGAACGTACACGGCTCCTTCACCGCGACGAACGCCGCCGAGCCGGGTGAGAGGAAAACCCTGCCCCAGAAGACGGGCTCCGTGTCCTCGTCCTCCTCGCAGGAATCCGGGACGGACTGCCCCCCTTCCAGCTGCTCACTAGAGAGGACTATGGGTGGAAATGTAACGGGCAACGCTAATAAAAACGTCGGGGGTGCCAATCTGCTCTTCAGCGTGAGCGACAGCATGGACAATAATGTCAACCTCTACCACCACCATCACCGTCACCTACAGGAGCACCCGGCGTTCAATTTACAGCAGATATGCGCGAAACGCCATCAGCTTCACCCCTCTGTCTCTGTACCTGTAAACCACACACACAACCACCACCCGGGCCGGAGGAAAAGTGACAACAAAGCAAGCACTTATGGGATGAATTACTTGCTTTCAAACTGCACTAATGGCAATTATTCGAGCACTTGGACGCCCTGGAAGGCGAGGAAGTACAACCCCGGGGTCCTCGGGTGAGTGTCTCCACTCTGACGCTGCTTCGGTATTAAAGGCTTTGTCGTTGGCTGCTGGGTTTAAACGTTAAAAGTCGTCGTTAATTCTTCTATAAATATACGTGTGATGCATTAAACGTGATGCAGACAGTGCTTTCCTCGCACACTAAACCCTATATACGACAGTAAACCCAGCATTGCAGTGTAAACTGGAGTTAGGCTGTTTGCTGGAGAGCTAAAAAGCTACCGTTAGATAAACCAGGACCGGAAGTGCTCTGATTTTTGTCTGTTGAAGTTTGAACCGGGCCGTTAAAAAAAACATGTTTCCGACAAACTACGCACAAGTGCGATTAAAAGTTATGCGTTATGGGAGAGTTTGCAATAATATAGCTAATCAAATCGTCGAATTTCACAAGTTTTACTGAAGTGGGTGATTTATTTAGAAGGTTTCACCGGAAGTGAGTGTATTCCGTTTGTTAGCCTGACCGATTAGCCTAGCTGAGTTAGCTAACGTTGACGGGGTTGTCTCCACATCAAAGTTAGCAAACTAGCTATTTATAATCGACATTAATACACTTCCCCAACTATTAAAAAATCAAGTACAAGTTTAAATTAAATGCAAATTGGAGTTGAATTTTGAAAATAGCATTATAAAATACTACAGCATGCCCAGGTGTTAGCTAACACGGTTTGATAACTTGTGTAACGTTGAGTAAAGTGTCATTCACCTCCAGGCAATCTGCAATTTTTAATTGCTTGATCATAAAAGCAGTCAGTCAGCTTACAGCCAGAGTGTGGTACAACTTTGGGTTTAAAGGAGTGAGCTTTATATTGTATGTTTCAGTAGTTTCCACAGTATTTAATTACACTAAACTAAAGAAAAACAGTTTATCAGTGCCTTTGGCCTCAGTTAACTCCCTTTTTCCATGTTATTCTCCAGGGAGCTTTCTCATAGGGTGGCATAACAGACACAGTGGGACTAAATGTACATATGTGCTATTGCTAAAAACTGGCCAAAGTAATAATAATTTATGTGAGAACAGCTTAACTTTCTACTACTTGGCATTTCTGCATGATTAGTATGTGATGTGTTAATTTGACACCTACATTGTTGGTGTAGTTAGAGTCATGTATCTAAATATATTCTGATTTGTGCGTGTTATAGCGGTGGTTATTTGGCTCAGGCAGAAGCCTTCATCCAAAAGAAGTGACCAAGGAGCTCCCAGATGTGTTGCAGGACCTTGTGATATTTGTAATGGCTGGTTGCACCCATCTGGGAATTTTCTGCACATGGAAATCTGTGTTTGTCATGAAAGCACTTCCACATGTTTGATGCTGAAGTTTCCTAATGATTCAAATTCAAAGTTAACTGAAAATTTAAATGCAAATAGTTAGTGTAATTTCCTCTGGGTATTTGTGTTGTACAAGTTTTCAGATGCAAGTATTGGCTCGTGCACCGACATGTCTCGCAGTAGTTTGCCTTCAGGGGCACGCTTTGAAATCTCACACAGAGGGATTTGCACTTCAAATTGAAAATTCAAATAATCGCTTAGTTATGCTGCAATAATATTGTGATGATCGGAGATTAGGTTTGGGTTAATAGAAAACTGTTGCAGTGTGAGCATGGGCTGCACCAGTGAGCATTGATTGCTTTAACACTGGGGCATAAAGTCACTGAAGAGGTGAAGCTTGACTCTGAACTAGTTTGTCAGAGATGGCAGCAGTAGTAGCGGCAGCTCTTATTTTGACTGTGGGGGGCCCCACACTAACCATGCCCTCTGTCGGCGGTGGACGACTGGCATGGATACGCCCTGGCCTGACTGGCTTGCTGGCAGAGAGTTTTGACCAAAGAGTGGGCACATGGGCTGACTGCACTTCCTCCAGGCCTCTGGTAATTGATTGTGACAGTCTCCCTGTTCTGTATTTCACACTGACATCATAGCATGCATTCCTAGAAAAATGAATGGCCACAGGGTTGAACAGAGTTCCTCTGTTCTGAGGCATTTGACTGGTCAGAAATCTTTACATTACGTGAACCCTTCTGTTGCCAGACAAAAAAGCATATCAGCAGTAACAATAAAGCCTGGGACTTCAGGCATACCTTGCCTGATATGGCCCTCGGTGTTCAGCTAAAACTCTCTTTACATTTCTCTCAAAACCTCAAAGATGTGTCATTGTACCTGTTTCTTGATGAGGAACAAATGTCCTCACTGATCGTAAGATAAGAAGACTCCATTTACCGCTTTCCTTTCTTATTTCTGAGCTAGTGCTTATGTTAAAGGCTATTGTAACACTTGCTGTTATGACTAGGGCTAAGTCTAGTGTTAAAGGGATAGTTCAGATGTTGTGTCTGGCTGATACTTGATCTGTTTAAGTCCAGGATCAGCACCAATACAGACACAGCTTATTGCTGTGTAGTTTGTGTTTATGATGTTCAGGTGGCAAGTAAAGAAGAAGCTAAAACAGAAACTGCATCGTAATTATTGTCAGCAGAACATACCACACTGTTGCTCTGCTTCTCCTGGCTCTGGCATGATGGGGGTTAACCAGCACAGTGATAAGAAGGAAGCATATCTTAGGCCATCTGGAGAGTGTTTTTTTTTTCCGGAATGTAAGCCAAAAAGCGGTGCATGTGTACGTCAGTTTTTATAAGATACCCTCATTGTGATCGTTAGCTGTATGTAAGTTTGCAATCTGAAATACTCCAAAGCAAAAGAGAGATTTCACATCTTGTACAGTTCCTTCTCTCAGTCCAGGTTTCATAGTCGTCTGTGTGTGGCATCATTGTCACAGTGGTGAGAATAACCCTCATCTGTCGTCCTCCTCTCCGTCCAGACTCCACGAGGAGGTGATGGACTTCTACAACTTCATGTCTCCTCGGCCGGAGGAAGCAGCTATGAGGAAGGAGGTGGTGAACCGGATAGAGATGATCATCAAGGAGCTGTGGCCCACTGCAGATGTAAGATACACACACTCACACACACACACACATGCCTTTGTTTATTCGGATCAATCTCCCCCCTTTCACATTCTTAATATCTTAGAGAGCAGTCTCTTAAATCAAACGGTCCACTCTCGGAGGAGGAATTATTGGCACACAGACGGGCTGTGATCTCAGATTGCTCATAAATCTTTGTTGAGATACTGTGTTTTAACACTTTTTTAAAGGTGAGGCAGTGATTCTACAAGATAACACCAACTTATTGTATATTTATGTTCTGTTTTCAGTTCTTTTACTTCACATGAGTCGAGGTAATAAGTCGGCGCTTGCAAAAAAGTATAGATTTTGTTGTTATTGTGGTTAGACTTGAGGTTAGTCTGTCTGGAGTAGGGCTACAACAGTATAGTAATTTTAAGTTATATCGTGATGTAAAAATTGACCGTAATCATATTTGCCTCTGTGATTTGAAAAAACAATGCAGCTGGACAATCTCACCTTTATTTTAGTTGTTTTCAAAACTTTATAGACATACTTTTATTAGAAACGTTTTTAGTTGCGATTATAGTAATAAAGCCAGAAGTAACCTTTACGTTTTCATTCCTTTAAGGCTCATTGTGACAGAAGTAGTTATGATTCTGTAATATAGTGATACAGGGAAACTGTGATATTTTCTAAGAAGGTCATCGTACCGTGAACGTCTCATACCGTTGCAACACCAACCTGGATTTGAGACACTTTCCTAGTTTGTAGCTTCTTTGGATTCTGCAAATCTTTGATAAACATGCTTTTTCTTGCTACGAATTAGAAGAGGAAATTGTATGAAATTATCACCAGTAGTCGGCTAACTTAGCGAAGCACAAAGACTAGAAACAGGGAATTAGCTCGACTGGCTCGTCCAAAATTGATCAAATCTTCCCACCAGCTCTCAGAAGCTCTTCAACATGCTGTAGCGTGTTTGCTTAATTAGTACAAAATCCAAAGTGTAAAGACGAGAATTTCCGGTCTTATTTCTTGGTCAGGGCCAATAACGTAAAGTCAAGTCTCTATTGGTTGCTTGGCAACTGGTTCCAGCCAAGAAACAGTCCGACACAGTGACCTTCATAGGAACATTTCTTTAAGGGACACATTGCGGATGTTCAGCCAGCTCAGTATCATAAAATATGGATAGTGTGTGTAAATGAAGTGGGTTAAACTTTGCCCCGTTTTACCAGCACCCAGATCTCCCTGCTCATCTCTCAGCTCAAATCACGTCATCACATCATCCAGCAGGTTTACGCCGGCTGTAGGTCTGTTGCTCAAACTACAGATTGCACTTCCTCTTTTTGTAGGCTCGTCATCACCATGGCTGTAGAAAGAGACTTGTAGACAGCGTTAGTGAAGCCAAACAAGGATGATTATTGCGATACGAAATTACCTGGATCTCCTGCAGTTGAAGGCTCAAGGAGCAGGCACAGTGAAGACTCACAGCAGCCAACGGAGTGAGCCGCCCGGCTTCGCTTGGCCCTGCTGTGCTGCCACAAGATTGGCTTTCGGTCTAGTACTCAGCTAACTTTAACGGGAATGAAACTGATTTAATGGTGCTGCTCTTCTAGATTTTCTAAATGTTATCAGACTGAATGGATCAAATCCCAACAGTGGGAGGAGTCACTTCACAGGAGTTGTGTTGCTTAAAAAAACGTAGCCACTGATTATTAATAAACACCTCTTTACCTATGTAAGTCTACAGGAGGAGGTCCTTTAGGCCCCATGGCATCATGGGACAGACCTGAAGGTTGTAATTCCACTTTTGGCCACTATATGAAATTGGCTTTAAAGCCTGGCACTGTTCACGGGGGCTCACTGTCTCTAACTCAGACCAAACTCTGAGCAAACAGTAAAACCAGGCATCAATGTTCTGTGACTGTGAATCTTATTTCTCACCTATTTTTCGTTACCAGCCGGCTGCCATAATGTTTTCAGAGGAGCCGGCCTAAATCAACTCACCTCGCCTCACCCACCGGTGTCTCTTGGTCTGGTGCAGCACGGTGCACTCTGGTAGTTGTAGGTTTTACTCCTAATCAGAGGCCACAGCACCTTTTTTTTTCTTAGTTTTCTCTGCTCATGTACCTCCAATGTCAAATGTATTTTTGTCTTTCTACAGCAGAGACAGCCCAGTCTAATGAAAAGACCATCTTTCTAACTGTGATATTCTTCTTTAAACAGTAAAAAAAAAAAAATTGTGCTGCTACTTAATTCAATACAATAAAAGTTGTAACACCTTGTAGTAAGTCTGACTTTTTAAAAATAATAACATTCTAATTTAAGAAAAAGTATTTGTCAACAGTGTTTGTATTTTTTAAGCTGTCCAGCAGGTGCCTGATGCTGACACTACTTTTAGTCTTCATAAAGGAAATGAACCAGCCCAGTTGCTTGAAGCAAATGTTGGCATTGCACATTACTGCAAACGAGAGATTCGTTACATTTGAACATTTTATACAAATCATATTGACGTTTCTAAAGTGACGTAGCCCTGATTAGATGTATATGAGCTGACTTTGTCATCTGGAGGTGGAGGGGATAGTGGATATGACGGCCAAGCTTCAGACCATGCCAGACAGAGATTGGGCAACTGGAGGCAGGTATTTCAAGCAAAACATGATCTTTTCTTGACCATAACCACGTGGTTTTTGGGCCTAAAGTACACGTTCATCACAGCGTTGATGAAATGCAAAGCTCCACTACATAATGACGTACAAATGTAACATATCTATGACATGCAGAAATATATAACGCCAACATTTATTCCAGCGACTGGATTGAATGAGCAGGTCACAGAGTTAAAGCCACAAAAAATAATTTAATGAAAAGTGTTAATTAGTCATTGTGTTTCTCGATTATATTTTGGAGTGCGCTCGTTGGTATTTGCAGAAATGGTGATGAAGGCTCCTGCCGCTTGTTGAGTAGTGCAGCTATGTAGGGTTGATGTAATGCCCCTCTCATTACTTAATCATGTAAAACACGCGCAGTGGTGATTTGTTGGCTGCCAGTCTTCCCCTCTTCCACTGTGAGCCACATTGTCAGGGAAATGGATCAAACCCTGATTTGTACCGGCCTCCCTTTTCATTTCAGCCTATTAATCCTGGCCTGTCTGGGTGCTGTTGCTTTGTCGTATTCACCAGACGGAAAGGGAAAGAACTCCACTCTGCTTCCTCTGGAGAGCGTTCGCTCGCAGCCCCCAAACTGCATTTTTCCCCAGCTATTGTATACTTAATTTGGCAGCTTACTCAACGTGTCAGTGTTTACTGTCACTACAGTGGAACGCGGAAATGCCTAGTTTCTGAAAGTTGGCAAATATTTGAGTTGGATATAAATCATGACGACAAATGAGCTGCTGTACGATACAGGATCTGTACTGTCAAACGCTCGCAGACAAGCCCACTCTCACAGTGTGTTTGTTCTTAAATACAATGATTTTGGTCACTGCTTTAATATATTTTCAACATTTTTCCCAGGTCCAAATATTTGGCAGCTTCAGCACAGGGCTGTACCTGCCAACTAGGTAAGATTTTGAAGAACTCCAGCTGTTGCATTTATACCTGATGTATTTTGCTGTCCGGTATTTTAACACTGACTGTTTCTTGCCTTCAGTGACATTGACCTGGTGGTGTTTGGGAAGTGGGAGCGCCCCCCCCTGCAAGAGCTGGAACAGGCCCTCCGCAAGCATAACGTTGCAGAACCTTTCTCCATTAAAGTGCTGGACAAAGCTACCGTGAGTAACCACGGCGTGCGTCTGTGTTCATACTGAGTCCCTTACAAAACCACGTTGGTTTGCAGCAACAGATGTCCATCAAACACACCAGTCAATTTGATGAAATGACAATTTAATATCCCATGTACACTGATGCAGTGATTAATGATCTGGCACAGCAGAGTAGTTTTACAGTTAATTTCAGCCCTCCTAAAGGTGTTATTCTTCACAGTGAGAAATAGAATATTACAGCCCCAGCAAAGAGGGAACCAACTGTAACAAATCCAGCCAAAGCGAAATTTGGCAGCACTTATTACATTCCTAGAAAAGTTCCTCTGAACTTCAAATGGTCAGTCAGAAGTATAAAGCTTTGGCTCATTCACGCATTTGTCTGTGGACATGTGAGAGGAAGAGGAGACGCTCAATTAGTGTCTTCCATCTGTTTGCGTGATAGGTGGCACACGCTGCAGCTGTGTGGTCATGTGGAGATATGGCTCACGCCCACTGTAATATCACAATAGCAGTGGATGTTTTTTCAGCTGTAGTTCACCTTAAATCAAAGTCAGTCATCAAACACTCACGCTCAGGTCGAGATGGGAATTGATAAGATTTTATTGACATCAATACCAGCAGTGATTCTGCTGTTTGGTCCGAGTCTTTATCGAGTCCCTTACTGACTCCTGGTCAGTTTTCTGTGTGGAATAAAGCAGGTGTTCACAGGTTTTCAGCATCAACACGACTTTATTTTCTCTGAACACAGTGAGGCCTGAGAGCTAGCTGTAGCAACAGTCTGTCTGTCATGATCGAAAAAGGAAAAAGTGACAGAATATTTGTACAGTAATCGGGTTTTCTTAGTCAAAGAGAGAATCTGCTAAGCCTGCCTGTGTGGCTCTGATGTTGTTATAAGATATTTACCCCCAGTAAGAGACGTGCGGCTCGGTTGGGAAGCAGTGGCGCTCGTGCGTAGAGTGTCAAATACGTGGCATTCTTGGAATTTAAATCCATATTGCATAGAGAGATGTTTCAGAATATTGCTGTGGGCTTTATTTTGACTTTAAATCATCTTACAGACATTACACAGTCCCGTAGTATGATCGCAGCATTCATTCATTTTTCATCACTGCTTATCCTGTTTGGGGTCGTCGGGGGGGCTGGAGCCTATCACAGGGCTGACACATAGAGACAGACAACCATTCACACTCACATTCACACCTACGGACAATTTAGAGTCA
>JAPZEB010000008.1:22399513-22412863 GCA_029783705.1 Chaetodon striatus | reverse complement strand
TGTTATGAATACAACCCACCGCAGGAAATTTAAAAAGTAGCTAATAGCAGTTAGCAGCTAACTCAAAGATGAAGAATGGCGAAAAAATGTCTGCAAATTTGGAAAAAAAATTAGGTCTGTGAGCTCCTTACCCTCCGAGCAAAGGACGCGATCCACTGCCATATGACAGAGACAGTAAATGATTGTTATCGACGAGTTAAGCCATTGTTATTGTTGATAAAGAGTCGCCGATGTGTGTGTTATATGTCACAGTAGAGGCTGACGCTGTTGTGTTGCATGTCACAGCCATCCTGCCTCTTTTTGTGATGCCAGCATCCTGTCTAAAATCACACACTGGAGCAGCATGATGCCACTGGTTCTGTGTAAAAATGCAAAGGTGGCGTAAAGAACGGACTTTTTAACGGCTCTATAGCGCTGTAAGATGTACGTGTCAGATCTATGGACGTATAAAGAAAGTTGGATACAGCTTTGGAGGTGGGGCCATGTTTATTCTTATGAAAGAACAGTTTGTATAATATCGTCTGAATTTGTGGTTATGGTTATGTCCTTAATGAACCGTTACGTAATTAACGTGAAGTTATGGAGGTTAAGTTTAGGACAAGAAACATGGTGAGGACGTATCTTTAAATGACTCAAAGTTCACGCAGAACCAAACCTGCCTCCTTGCAAGCGCTCAGGACTGCTTCCTCGTTTACTGCCGTCAGCACATTGGTCATGTGATCGCAGCCTTTCAAAATAAATCGGATATGTACAAATTTGGGCGCACTTCTTTTGGCAGGAAAACATATGAAAAATTTGAGAACAGCCTCATCATTGGTGCATAAAATCAAAAAAGCTGGATTTCCATGGTGTGAAATGATAAATGGACCTGCTTGTCTAGCGCCTTTCTTTTTACCCTACGAGTCACATTCACCCATTCACACACACATTCACACACAGGTGGCCGAGGCCATCATACAAGGTGCCACGTGCTACTCACACACATATGGAACAGACATCAAGAGCAATTTGGGGTGAAGTGTCTTGCTCAAGGATACTTCGACATGTGGATCTTCAGATAAGTGAACGACCTGCTCGACCTCCTGAGTCACAGCCTCCTTAAAGTACAGTCGAAATTACCCCAGATATTCCACATGGTTGGGCACTTAGAATGGGAACACTGGAGACTTACGGCAGCTGAACTAACTTCAGGTTTAGCCCTTCAACTTGAATGGGAAGAAAATGATTTTATGATGCCGCTCTTCTAGACCTCTAAAATGTTACCAGAACAAATGGCTAAAATTGAAAACGAAATTAAAGTGAAATGATTTTATTTCCTGTTGGTTGTGACATGTACCCACTGATTTACAGGCGTCTCTTTCACATTAAAAGTCTACAAAAAAAAGTCTTTTTGGCCCAATGGCATCACATCACAGACCTTGAGGTTATAATTCCACATTTGGACACTATTTGACATTGGCTTCAAATTTTGTTTTATTGTATTTTATTTTTTTAAAATTAAAAACAAATTATTTGACATTGGCTTCAAAGCCCGCCCACCCTGCTCCCGGGTGACCGGTCAGATCCACCCCTCGCTCCTTCACAGCTCCACCCCCTTGTCCAAATTTGGTCACTTCTGGCTCCAAAGATCCAAAATTGAGAACTCAAGGCTTCAAAACTCGAGTCCACAAACCAAGTACTGATGCCGTGTTGGCTATGCCAATTATTTTATACAGTCTATGGTCTGTCTGTCTTCACCCTGTGTTCCTCTGAGACTTTTAGTTTGTGAGAAGAAAGAGAAAGACGAAGGGAAAGAAAAGATGAAACTAAACTTGTTGGATAGCAAAAATCTGGTGGGGAAAAAAACAGCTGGATTTGCAGCTTGCTCTCAGTGGGTTGGATTGATTGTGATTACCGAGAGAACAGCATGTCTGGTGAAGCACACAGAGCTAATAACAGTGAAGGCCTGAAAAAAAGAGGAGGGGAGACAGAGATAGAGAGGAGCAGCGCTCTGCTCGGTCATTCACTTTCAACCCCTGCACCCAAAACACGCTCGCCTGCTCACCCTCTTTCTGTCGACATACAAAAAAATATCTTGTGCACAAAGAGCACAGGCTGCGTCTGCCACCATCGAGCTGCATTACCCTGTTAGTCTGAGCTTTATTCAATTTCTGAAGGCCACGGCTCTTTCCAGAAAGCAGATTGAACATGGCTGCCACACCTGGTACCCCAGGAGCAAGACACAGTCACATTGACCTGTGTGTGTGTGTGTGCGTGTGTGTGTGTCCGCACATACTTGAAAAAGACAGGGATGTGTGCAGCCAAAAAATGCTGCCGAGCCTCTTATGCTCATAAATGCTTAAGTGAGCAAGGAGCAAACATTTTAGATGTGGCTATTCAAGCATGCATATCTGTGTGTGTATGGAGGCATGTGAGCGTGCACTGCCTTTGTCTGAAACACAGAGGAGGGTTGTGCACTCGGAACAAGGGAGAGCGAAAAAGTAATCGAAGAAGCTGAAGTGAGATGATGGCTGCAGCTCCCATCTCGAGGTGTTTGAGGGCGTATTAGGATTCAGGCCGGAGTGTGTCTGGCTGCCTGCGTGGCAGACAGAAGCAGGTGACGCACCTGAAATTGGACTGCCATTCTCCATTCCCACAGCAGCCCGAGCAGACTGGACGTCACATGCTCCAACTGCCCCCTGTCCTCCGTCTTTTCAGAGGTGGGAGTTCGGGGTTAGGAGTTGGAGGTTATGGCAAAATATGCAGGCTCTTCAAAACACCACATCTGCTCCGACGTCAGCATCCTTCCCCGATGGTTCCCCTAGCAACAGAAAGCCTAAGCCTACACGAAACACCTCTCCCTCTGCTCTCTGTGTTCAGGTCTTCTTTTAGAAAGAACTCGGTCAACCACACAATCACTCCCATCCAATGTTCTAGTCATCTTTTTGCTTGATGAAACACCACATCAGTGGTAGGAGCAGTAAATTCCATGTAACGCTTCACCAAGTAACCTGTCACCGCAAATAATGTTTATAACGCTGATGTCACAAACACGGTGAGGAGCAATCAATTCCTGTCAGGGTTTGCTTTTTAGCCGATCTGATTCACTCCAAGCTGTCACCCTCAGTAGATTCCTGTTTGCACACCGACTCTCTGAACCTGAAAGACGCAGGAAATAAACAGACAGACAGGAAGGTCAGAGTTCTGCTGGTGTCCCAGTTGAAGCTGTGACCTGTTTGCGCCGTTCGCCACCAAAGCCACCATAACAGGAAGGGGTGGGCTGACAGCAGGGGAAGTGGGCGGGGACGAAGCAAGAGGTTACGGCACAAGGTATCAATGAGAAACGCAGTAGGAAACACACACCTACACACAAACACACACACTTCCAAAGCGAGGGCAGATGGGAGGTCAGAGGAAGAGGCTTCGACGGAAACCTGGAAAGAGAGAGGACTAAATGCAGTCAACAAGCAGGAAGCTCCGTCTAAATATTTTCAGCTTCCCCGTGTGGAGGGAAATATTTCAGATGTCATTGTATTACGTCTCAGTATTTTCTCATGTGTTTACTGTTTTTGTTTTGAGGCAGTTTTCCACAGGATTTTGTTTTTTGTTATTCTGAGCGAGCAGCCCACCCATCTTCAATAATTTATCCTGAAATCAGCAGTTTATCGTCTGATCTCTTTGTAAAGAAGAGTGGGCAGCCCACTCCACTCGTATAAGTGTACTCTGTATTTAGGCAGAAAGCAGACAAGGTGGGAAGATGCAGAACACAAATTTGTGGTGGGATTCAGTCACAGGCGTTTTCATGATCTATATTTGGACGTTGCTGTGCTAATTTTTGGCATAACGTCAGTACTGGTATGACTGTGCACATCAGCCAGGGTTGTTCCTGAAGACCTGAGGTTCTACCCAGAACCATCTGCCTTTTTGAAAGAAAGAGTTCCTCAAGGTGTTAAAGAGCCTCACGCGCAAACATTTAAATGTTTACCCATGTTTCAAATGGTGTTTTGAATGTAGATGTATCTGGAATGCTGCTCCTAGCACACACTGGACGCGTCACATCGCAGCTCATTAACAGATGACCACACAAAGTTATCACCACTTTGACTGAAAGATCTTCCTCAACCTCTGCGTTAGCTTAAAATCGTTAGGACATCTACTAATTAAACTTGATTTCTCCCCTGAAGAGCCGACCTCCAGAGCTGTGACTTGCCAGCCAGTATCTTTTTGGCCATTGTCTTTATAGTGACGAAATTGTGGGTTCTTTAGCTCAGGATATTTATCGACCTCAACAACAAGTCTCTCCTTGTCTAGTCAATTTTAATCAATAAGCTTTATTAGCATGGCATTTCTTATGTGTTGCCAAAGCACAATTACAATTCAAGATCAACCCATCAATCATCCTGTCTTTGTCACACACGAGACAGAAACTGCTAAAGAGTCCAGTTTATGCATCCATGGTGAGGAGAGGAGTCGAGCTGCCATAGGAGCAGAAAAGAGCTGCCACGGGAGTTGATACGTACAAGCAGATAGTGAATAGGGAGAAAATGCTGTAAAGTGCTGTGGGGTGGCGCATCCAGGAGCGCCAGCAAGCATCTAGCCTAGTGTGGGGTTGTACATTGAAAGCAGTAGAAGTGTATTTTTTGACGCGCAGCGTTCGCCGCAATGTTTTGGCCTTTAATCAATTAATTTTGCTTGTGTTATGTCATAATGGATGTTGTTACCATCGTTTCATATCATACACTACCACATGGTCGAACAAAATTTAGTTGTTTTTTTTGTTTTGTTTTTAAGGATACCTGGTACTTGGCATTTTGTATTTGGTTCTAATTTGGTACCTTCGTTTCGGTTCCCGGCCCTACTCAATCATTCATTAGTAAAGTACTGATTTCACAATCTCCCTCTCCATAAAAAAGTGATTGTGACCCATGAATGTTTGCGGGTTGCACAGTTCTTGTGACAAGAAAAACATCTTTGAACAAAAAGAACTGCTTCGAAAGTCTTTTTAATAATATATCATGATTCCCTCCTGCTGTAAAACATCAACAAACAGCTTCTTCAAACAGTTGTATTTATTTAAGTTTCTCACATTGAACACATCATGAGAAAGTTATAATTTACCTTTGATAAATTCTCTTTTTACTGAAGTAAACTTTGAACACATCATAATGTAACTCAATGCAACCTCTGTAAGCTGTTAGTTGCAGTCACCGGGTGCTAACAGCTAACGTTAGCTAGCTCTGATCCTGCCGATTTTATCACAGATTAGTTGTTCACAATGAAGCATTATCAGGGACACAATAAGAGACGTCCTCTGACACGTCGATGGTGAGATTACTGCGTCTTTTCATCTGAAAGACTTCCTAGAAAGGGTCTCTTTTTGTCTCAAACTCGTTTTCTATTGTCCCCGGGACATCGGGATGCCGGCTGCTACTAATCATGTCGTCACACAACAGTGAGATCACAGAGTCTATTCGTCAAACAGTCATTGTATTCTTCTTGTACGTGCTCATTAATTTAAGTTTGTGGCCGTTAGCCTGGAGCTCTGTGCAAAACTGATGTGACACAACAGAAAAACATCTTATTTGCTAACAGGCCAGTGGCAGTCAACAAAACAAATATCAGCCAGTGCTGACGTTCAGCCGATAAATGATGCATCCCTTGGTGGAACTTTTATAAAAGGTTTGACCAGGAACCAAAAAGCCAAAGAAGACAAGCTGAAGAGCCCTCTATGGCTCTGGCTGGCACCTTTATTCCTCAGAGTGTGTGTGTCCACAACAGTTATCATAGCTGATGGTGTTGAAAGTTTTGTGCCTGCATATTTCTCTCAAGCAGTAGCTGAATTATTTAACGCTCTCTGTTTACTTAGATTTATAGACGCAGGAGAAACTACAAAGTTGAAAAACTGCAGCAAAAGTTATCAGAAAATATTTCACAACATCAACAGCTCCGAGCAGATCTGCTTTATTTGAGGCACAAGTGTCCCCGTCCCTGTCAATATCTCCTGCTCCCTGTCTCCAGGTGTCCTTCTTCCTGTTCATCGTGTTCGTCGTCTACACCATGCTGCCCTTCTCCATGAGAGGAGCCATTATCGCCAGCGCCATCACCTGCTTCTCGCACACGGTCACCCTCAGCGTCTGTCTGGCCTCCACCGTCACAGAACTGGAGCCTCTCGTCTGGCAGGTAAGAACCGCTCATGTTAAACTTCACTGCTGAAACGTACACAACTCGATGTGGCGGAGAGCGCTCAGCTGTGAGCTTCCTGTTTTGGTGTTGTGATGGCGTAAATGACGGCTTCACTGCTCCATTAGCTGCGGCACAGGGGTTAGTTTCTCAGAACCGCATTGGTAAGGCTGCTCCGTGCTCGATTAAAAATGACAAAGTACAACATTTTAATAAGGCCTGGGTTGTAAAACAGTGAACCTATCGTGTATCATCATGACACAGCACATTCAGCAAGGCCTCCAGAGTCAAATGAACTGCCTTTTAATGTACTCAGGGAACAGCTCTTAAAACTCTGCACAGAAAAGTCTCATCACCAAACAGGAACATCATAATGCCTCTGTTAGGACGCCAAACAACAAACATCACACAGCAATGAGACGAGTATTTAAGGTGGAATACAGACACATGCCGAGGTAGAAAGATAAAATAGAATTGATTTTGCATCTCTGACGCTGACACACACACACACACACACATATACAGAGTGGAAAAGCACACCGACTATAAAACATGCTTGGAGACACTCATTGCCCTTGGATACAGCACCAAGGACAACCTATTGATATGCAGGGCCACATTTTAAAGAGCCTGAGGTTGACATAGTGGTGGAAAAGCGCAGTCGTTTTACGACGTAATAATGCAGGCTAACATGTAAGTGGACGGAGGTAGATAGTGGGAAAATTACACACACGGGCACATCCGGAACTTTTTATGGTGTTGTTCTTTGTGTGTCTGTGGCAGATCTTAGCCAATGTGATCATCTTCACCTGTGGTAACCTGGCGGGGGCGTACCATAAACACCTGATGGACCTGGCTCTCAAACAGACCTACCAAGACACCTGCAACTGCATCAAGTCCCCCATTAAACTGGAGTTTGAGAAGCACCAGCAGGTACACACACACACAAAGATAGATCTGAAATGAGCGTGTGATTAGACTCTAGTTTCTGGGGATGTGTGTGACACATTAAAGACGGTGGGTGCTCCTGCTTTTATACCTTTTATATCTTGGTTTCGATCAGATACTGAGTAACACAGGGTCAGAATCACAGATATCGATGTAGATGTGATACTTTTTGTCGTTAAAAGGTGCTTTTCTTAATGTGGTGGAAAGCAGTGTGTCATGATTTATGAGGTGAATAATCAATCTGCTTCAGTAACAGCAAGTGATGACCAACTACAGTTTGATAATGTGACATTAACCAGTGCTGAAGATCTGATCTGGATGAAATACTAATGTCACTGAGCTGTTGTAAACCTGTATATTCCTCGTCTGAGCCTCTGTGAACAGACTCTGTCAGTGAACTGTCTCTGTGTCCGAGGTCTGGATGCTGAGGTGTTTCCCTCCTTCTCCTTCCTTCTCTTCCTCATGTTTCCCCTCCTTCATTAAGTCATCACTGATATTATGTGTCAGATAAAACTCGTCAGACTCAGACATACTATCCACATTAAATGTCTGCGGTCAGCTTCATCACATGGATGCGCATGCAGCTCTATTCATAGTATAGATAAGGGTCGCCCAATCGAACCGAGTCCCCCGGACTATCCTGCTGTGAATGCGCCCTAAGAAGACGCTGCTGGATCTGGATTACGTTGACTGAGAGCAGACAACACAAAAGCAGCGGAGAAGCAAAGAGTGCATGCTCCAGATGTGTTCACGACAACAGAACGTTGTTTGCACAGACAGTTTCACTCTTCAAATACAAATATGTGCGATGAAGAACAGACAAACAAATCCCTTTGTTGGTATTGATACTATTGACGCTGGGATCGATCTTTAAAATGAAACCGTAGTATCAGGAGTATTGATATGTTAGGATGGATCCACCAACCCCCTAATGTCTGCCTTCTCTTCAATATAATTTAACTAGATGTCTCTTTCTATAAATCATGACCTGGTTACTCAAGACGATCCACAGACCAAAGGAAACATGTATCTGCTGCTAGCTCACCAAGCGCCACAGAGCTAGCTAACGTTTGGCATTAACGTTACATCTCACACTGTCACTAATATAATAATGATAATAATAATAATAAACTTTATTTATATAGAACAGAATAGAACAAACTTGACTTATACCAAAGAGACAGCACCTTTCAAGACACAGTAACAAAGTGCTTTACAAAACCAGATAAAAGACAAAGCAGGAAAACAAAGAGGGTTGTCCATTGCTTTCAGGGCAGGTGCTGGCCGGGAACATCTGTGGGGTCGTTAATGAGGTGGTGGAGCCTTGATGGTTCTGCTGACGTCCACTGGTCCCTCCATCTTGCCTTGTCCCAGGCAGGATATGGAGGTATCAGATGGGGTTGTACGGAGCAGTTCTTGGGCGTGTGTGGCAAAGGGGCGCTGGGGCTTGAGACGCAAGTGCCGTGGTGTCTCCTGGAGTGATACCAGAGAGGACAGGCAGTTAGTTTGTTGGGGTGGCTCGCAGACATCCACAGCGTTGAGTGGGAGCAATTATTCTTGTTAAACATCAGTGTTAGCATACCGGTAGTCACTATTAGCGTGCTGACGTTAGCTCAAAGCACAGTTTCATAGCCTAATAAATCTGCCATCGTGCCATTACCAGGTCAAAATTCATTTTATTTCCACTCCAACCTCCTCAACCTTCGCTTTATGTTAAGTGCTAATTAGAAAATGTCAGCCTGCTAACGTGTTAATCTAATGTGTTGAACATGCATTACTCCTGCTAAACATCAGAGTGTTGTCACGGTGCATATGTTAGCATGCTGACGTTAGCTCAAAGCACACTTTCATAGCCTCACAGATCTGCTGGCTCGGCTGTATTCCTCCCTCTCTCTGGATAAGAGCCCAAATTCATTTCAAACTTGTGCTGCTTTATTGGCAACAAATTTCCCTCCTCAGTTCTGTCAGGCACGAGGATTTGGTAAGTCGGTCATGTCTAAAGAGGCATTATGCAGTGACATTTGCTTGACATTAGCGTCTTCGCCCTGACATTAGCCATTCTGTGCGGCCAGGGAAATGACACATACAATGAAACATTAATAAGTGGTGGTCCACTCAGCGGAGATTAGCTTGGGTTTTTTCTCTAATATACACTTAAACATTAAATAGATGCATTTGTAGAAATATTACAAGAAAAAACTGTTAAAATATCTTTATTTTGATTTTATTTCCATGTTTCTAAATGTGTTTTCTTTGCCAGTAGCTGGTATTTGAACAGCAGGAAATATTTACCTTTATGAACAATCTTCATGTTGGATGCGTTCGCTGGCACCTAGTATGTCTCTGTGTGTGTGTGTGTGTGTGTGTGTGTGTATGCATGTTTTAGAGTGTGAGAGGATGCATGCAAATGCCAGTGCATCACTAAATAGTGCCAAATCTCATTCAATAGCTGAATACAGATCACTTCAATTCATTAATCAAACACATGAGTAATAAAGCTACATCTCTTCAGGCCATTATGCCCCCTTTGTGTGCTCACAGTCGAGTGTTCATATTGCTCCAGTGCTGAATAAGTAAATAAGTGCGGGTGGTGTGGAGTTCTATTTTTAGTGCCTCTCCCCCCCTCAGCCCCTCTCTCTACTTAATTTGCTGCTGTGTTTTAGGAAATGAGCCCGTGGTGTGTGAACAATGTAATGACCCTCTCTGCTGTGAGCCGCATTTATGAGTCACACCCCCTCAGGCAGCCATTCGCTCTCTCTAATATGCACACACACACACACACACACACGCACACACACCCACGCACATGCCCAAACACTCACGCACACGCTCCAAAACACCCTCAAACAACCCTCCATCCAATGTGGATGGTGCTAAATTAAAGCAGAAACCAACAACTTACGTGGTTACACAACAGCTATGAGTGATGGGTCTTACATCTCTGCCTCTCCATGTTTCTTATTCCCAAGATGGCTGACTGTATTACACAATGACATGTCACGTTAAAGATGTTTTCAGTGCGGCTACGGGTGAACCTCACAACAAAGAATAAATCAACTTTATATAACAACGGCAGGCTGAAGCACCAATCAGTACACTAATTAAAATATGGCAGCAACGCACGAGTCAGGGCTCAACCTCATAAACTGATTATCTCAGAGTGTATCTGACGAGTGTGTTTCACCTGTTGGATCACAGCCGACCTACAGATCTCGCTCCGTTGCTTTCCTCTGCTTCGCCTGCGTTCTGCTTTAAATGAAGAAAGTCTCTGAGCCTCAGCGGCTCTTCTGTACTTGACTTTAGCTTCCTGCTGAAAAATTAGCTCCACTGAGTCATAATTAAGGGAACGTATAAATCTATCAAGGAGGTTAAATATTAGCTGTGGACGACAGACGCTATATTTATACGCAGTGCTACAGAACAGGAGGGAATAAAACAAGATAGAGTAGAAAGGAATAGAAAACAACTGTTCTGCTCTGTTCTATTGTACTGTTCTTTTTTATTCTGTTTTATTCTATTGTGTCCTGTTCTGTTCTACTGCTTTCTGTAATATTCTATTGTTTTCTGATCTATTGTGTTCTGTTTTATTCTGTGCTACTCTATTGTTCTTGATATAAACAAAGCACAAGAAGTGAGGAAATTTGTGTTTGGTAAATTATTTCTTTGCTGTAACCATTCTTCTTGGCAGTAAATCGTATTCCATTGGAAAGCCTGTTTATTTCCCTTTCAAGTGGTGTAAGCCACATTTGGAAGGAACATGCATTTGTGGGATGAGCAGCACCTGATTGGCACCTGATTGTCAGCACCTGGGGGTGCCAGAAGCTCAAAACAAGAGTCAATAGCAACAGCAAAATAAAAAAGCTGTTTGGCATTGGCGGAGAAGATTTGGCAAATTTTTCATGGGCGCCACCCACATACTGAGCTCTGCTGCTCATCCCACAAATGAGTGTTCCTTACAATGTGGGTGTTCGGCCGTCTGTCATAGGCCACCTCCTCTGTTTAACGATGGTCGCTCCAGTTTGACGTAGATGGCTTCTTTCAGGCCTCTTTCAAACCACCTGTCTTGCCTGGCCAAGATGTGCACATTGCTTGTCGAAAGAATGTCCCTTCTTTTTTAGATGTAAGTGGACAGCTGAGTGTTGGCCTGATGAGCTGGCTCTCCTGTGCTTCGCAGGAGACGAAAAGTCTCGTTGCCTACGATATAGCACTTATGAATATAGAACAGAACAAAATACAAACATTTAACATGTGAACCTTTGTGGCTGTATAATCCAGATATTCATTTATCACATTGCTTTCATCCCTTCTCCTCCCTGTCTCTGTCCTCAGGAGCGTCTACTGCTGTCCCTGCTGCCGTCTCACATAGCCCGTGTGATGAAAGCCGAGATCATCCAGAGGCTGCAGGGACCCAACTTCGGTCGAACTGAGAGCACCAACAACTTCCACAACCTCTATGTGCAGCGGCACACCAATGTCAGGTAAGATTCCTTCTCCTTTATCTGTGCCTCCACATAATAAAGGTTATTATTTCCTCCTCTCATCTTACTTGATTGCTCCTATACCATCGTGTCCTCCCCCTCGCCTTCCTTTGTCCTCTCCTCTCTACCTGCTTTCACGTTTGGATTGCTCCTACACTCTGTGCTCCTCTCATCATCTACCTTTATTTCCAACTCTCCTCTCCTCCTCCTTCCTCCTCTCGTCATCTTCACCACATTCCATCTTGTTATTCCCTTTCATTGCCATGGCCAAATTCAATTCAGACTTAATCCACCTCCATTGTACTCTAAGGTCACTCTGTTCTTGATGACGTCCTCAACGTTATTATGGAGGTTCGTAGAATCAAATCCAGGCTCGCCGTAAGAGCCTGTGCGTCCTCTAAAAACCTGTCATACTTAAGCTTCACAGGAGAAACAATATCACTGTGTCCATTTTAAGTGGGCCTCAGATGTCTGTGTGTACGTGCGCTCATATTGATCTGGCTATTATCCTCCCAATGATAACAATTCTCACACGGGCTGGCTCACAGTGGATGGGGCGATCTCCCCAGAACAAAGAGCTGACACCCAAGGACATGTGGCACTGTGACTGTGCCGGGGTCCTCCTACACTCGACATGCAAATATGAACCTAAAATGAGCATAATCGGTCCTCTTTAATGTCACTTTTAAAAAATCTAATGTAAATGTGAAACATTAAGAGGTAAAAAAGTGCACAACATCAACATGATGGACAGAACGCAGCCTAGGTGCACGATCCAGATGAGTTAGCTGCACAGTAATGTGTATTGCATTGTTTCTTCTTATTGCATTGGAGACCTGAGCAGAAACAAAAACTGATTTCAGACCTGTTAGATTTATAGTCTGTTGAGTATACTTCAGAACAAAAAAGGCTTCTTCTGTAGTCAGATATTTCATGTGTTGCCACCGTGGTGAAAGTGCTCGTGAACTCAGTGGGTTTGTGGAGAACAACACTGCTGAAAATTTCGTTCAAAGCAAAGTGCAACAAATACAGAAGTGCTCTTTATCCACGTTGCTCTAATAATAAAATGGTCCACAAAGATGAAAAACTTGTAAAAACTTCCCTCAGACAGTACTGGGGAAAACTAGGTGTGCAGTGATTTAAGTTATGTGACTCCTCCTGCATTATTATGATGTTATTTGTTGTTTCTTGTTGTTTTCTGCAGCATTTTGTACGCTTACATTGTGGGCTTCACCAGGCTGGCCAGTGACTGCTCCCCAGGTGAACTGGTACATATGCTGAATGAACTCTTTGGCAAGTTTGACCAGATTGCAAAGGTGAGCCCATCTTCATTCAGATATCACAATTCATACACCAGGATGGCAGTTCTCTCTCAGGGGAAGAATATTTGATTTTACAACAGTCCTGTAACAAGTCGTCTGTGTTAGAGACGTGTTGATTCAACTGGACTGTAATTTATGAGGCTGTGTTTTGTTGTAGTACTGAATTACAGTTTTTCTCATTCTCTTTGGCTCAGTTAGCTCAGTGAGTTTAAATATCTGAACAATCATTTAATTCATGTCTGAATCTTTCAAGTAAATTGCACAAAAGACTTAAGTTGTCTACAGTGTTCACGATAAGGATCCCCGGGGGTCCGGTTTGGGGACCTTAGACTTGTGTCTCTGCATTTTGCAGATGATGTGTGTGTGTGTGTGTGTGTGTGTGTGTGTGTATGTGCCTTAGCACATCCATGAGGTGATGTGTACGGTCTGTGGGTGTTTGTACT
>JAPZEB010000008.1:22311966-22322001 GCA_029783705.1 Chaetodon striatus | reverse complement strand
AACGTTTCCATCACGCAGCAACCACGACAGAATACGAACGGACGACCTGAGGAGACTGATCGCCTACCTCGCCGGCATCCCCAGGTTACACATTTATTACATTTGTTCTGTGGTGTGTGTGAGTACAGCGTGTGTGTGTGTGTGTGTTTGTGTGTGTTGTCACTGCTCTTGAAGAGGAGGAGGAGAAGCAGCGCCTCATTACGAAGCAAACACCCGGAGCAAGTGGATGAGGCTCTGTAAGCAAGCAGCACGTGAGCGAGCTGAGATAAGCATGTGAGGAGCGAGGAGGGGGAATAGACACACAGAGAAATAATTCAAGAGCAGTTCGCCTGCCGCAGCTCCTCCGCTGCCAAAAATCAGTTGTAGAGACGCGGCGAGATGCTGAGAGGGAAAGCCTGAGCTGAGAGAGGGGTGTATCAGAGGAAACGAATGATAGGAGGAAGGAGGGATCATCAGAGAGGGAGGGCAGCGGCGAGAGAGCGAGAGGGGATTAAAACCGACAGATACGGAGAGCGCATGTGCGAGGAGGTGTGTGTGTGAGCGAGGGAGTGAGCCAGTGTGTGTGCGTGAAAGCAAAACAAAGTGTCGCAGTAGCTGAGGCAGTGCAGCAGCAGCAGCAGCAGCTCCTCACCTCGCAGGTAAAACATCTCTCCTCTCCTGCTCTGTTTACGTCTCTTTCATGTGCGCCTCGTCTCCTCCCTCCATCCGTCTTAATCCATCCGTCCGTCTGTCCTCTCGCTCCGTCTGCTCTCATCTCCATTTAAGTCCCCACATTATCCCCGTGTGGTTGAAAATGAGAGTAAATTCACTGTAAATGATCTGCTTTTGACTTTTTCACGTCCTCTGGGCATTCCTCGCCCACGCCGTCACCATGTCATGTTTTGCATATTTCTGTAATCTCTCTAAACTGTGTGGTTTGGTGAGCAGAGGTGTGCTATTTTGGGAAAGGCAACATCTGCACACTGCTGCACACTGGCTATGTACTGACAGGCAGAGGGAGAGGTTTGGGAAAAGGACAGAGGAATGTACAGATGCAAGATAGACGGATACGAGAATTGTATTTGTCGTGAAAGTCTTAAAAAACCATGGAAAGGATGCAGAGATGTTTTTGACATGTGTAAAACAACCAAAAAGAAACGCAGCAGGTCAGGTTTGTTAAATAAAATAAGTAGTAGTGATAGAAAACATGATGGCAGACGAGCTGCGGAGCTTTGCTCCTCAAATCCACAAGAAAAAGACTTATTTGTTCGTAACGTCTTATATAATAACACCAGATTTTAGTTTCAGGTGTGTAGATGTAGTTTGTGTGTGTGTGTGTGTGTGTGTGTGTGGTGGTAACGCTGGCCACAGCGAGCCCCACAGGGAGACGAGGTTGCTGATGCACAAATGTGCTGATTTGTATTTTTATATTTATGCACACATTTGTGACTCATTCGTCGCAGGTTTCTGCGTGGGCGTGTGTGTGTGTGTGTGTGTGTGTGTGGGCGTGTGGGATGTGTGTTTGCTGCGTAGGCTGCTCACAGTATAGAAAATGCGTCATCTCACTGTTTGTTTTGATTCTCTTCTCTTTTCTCCCTTTTTCAATCTCTGTCTCCCTCCTCTCCTCTCTCCATCCCTCTCTCATCCGTTCCCACGCCTGTCATCTGTCTCCTCTCTCTCTGGATTATACTCTCTCCAATCTCTCACCGCCCCTCCCTCCCCCTCTTCTCTCTTTTTCTCTTCTCTTTAATTCCTCCCACTCACGCCGACCTCCATCCATCCCAGCGAGGAGGTGTGTAAACATGGCTTCACGGTCATCGTTGATATGCGCGGCTCCAAATGGGACAGCATCAAGCCCCTGCTGAAGATCCTGCAGGAGTCGTTTCCGTCCTGCATCCACGTCGCCCTCATCATCAAACCAGACAACTTCTGGCAGAAGCAGAGGACCAACTTCGGCAGCTCTAAGTTCGAGTTCGAGGTAGGGCGGGAAAAGCTTCATTAACCTGCAGACATGTTTTTAAACTCTGAAATGCACATGAGCAGTGACCTTAGCTTCCACGTCACCACATGACAGCAGTAGATGCTCATAGATGATGAATTATGTCATCGCCCAGAGGAGCATCACCTGCTGCCGTTAAGATGTGAGGCCGTACAGTTAAAGCTGTGCGACCCGTAACGGCACCGCTTGTGTTATGTAATGATGCTGCTCAGGTGCAGCTCATTTTTAGCAACGTAATGACTTTCGAAGGCGCCCAGATAGAAAGAAATCAAGTGCCTGGGTGCTACATTCGCCAGCGTGAAGTAATGAGTTATAAAAAGACGAACATTTTCCCCTTAATTTGCTGTCAGCTGAGTTGTCATAACGACCGCTGTAGCCAGCTGAGCTGCTCATTGTCAGCACATTTCATTATATTCCTCTCCCCCGCTGCTTCGGATGCGTACATCAGCAGCCAGCTGTCCGCCAGAGGAGCGATTTCATCACGTCCAGCGCTAAAACACATCACGGGGATGAGTGTTTGTGATGCTGCCGAGCGTTCAAACACATTTTCACAGCTAATTTCGTGATCACAAGAACAGGCTTATTTTTGTGCTCATTGTTGAACGGACACCAAGATGTGCGGCGGGGTGGTGTTACGACACCAAACACACCGCGGCGTGGGCTAATCAGTGCCGGCTTCCTGCTTTTGAAGTTAAGATGCCTTCGCCTGATCTGAGGCCTGTTTAGTGAACGCTCTTTGACGAGGAGCAGATAACAATTTCCCGCTCTCCTGTTTGATCTGTCATTAAACCAGCTCGCTTACTATGATTGTGACGAGCTGCGTGATCGTAGCTGAGAGGCACGGGCTGACACAAAGCGGGGGCGGAGCTCTGTTTCTTTGTACAGTATGTGCTTGTATTCTTGTACACTGTGTTTCTGGTCCGCTCCCTTTAGACCACAGCAGTGTGAGTGGACACACTGGTGTGGTCTGATGGTTCACACAGACACACACAGGTCCAGTGTAGTCTGATAATTTTCTATTGATTATCAGGGAGGAAGAATGGGCCGATGCCAGAGGGCAGGTTCGTTATCATGAGCTGCCCTGCTACGCCACACAGGCATTGATTGGATACACTGCATGTGTGTTTGTTTCTGCGTTGGTGTAGCACAAGCCGACCTCACACTGTACATCTGCTCAGATTTCTAGAGGTTGTATGCAGAGGAAGTTCTTTTTTTAAGTAGATTTCATCCAGGACTGTTGCTAGGACTACAGTCGGAGGGATGCATGCTAAATTTTTTGGTCTGCTGCGTCCAGCATTCACACCACCAATCAGCTCCCAGCATGCGCGTTGCTGAGTGTCACTGTAGCAAGTGTGTGTTTGTCTCCAAGTGTGTGTCGAGGATTCTCTCCTGGCTCGGCGAGATGAAAAGCAGAGACAGGACATGTTTCTCACCGGGATGAAAAGAAGCGGTGAGCCGGAGCGCGGAGAGCCGACCGCAGCCTCCATCTCTGCTTGTTGATAAAGTGCTCCACGGTTCTGTGGGAGAAAGATGGTTCCCAGCAGCCCTGAACGGTTCTCACCCTCACCATTCAACAGAGCACAAATAAATTAAGTTGAACAACAATAGAGAACATGGCTATATCAGTATTTTCCCCTGGCAGGAGCCGCTGTGCTTTCTTACCCAAGGACAACAGTGTGTCTCTGCATTGTTTGGCCTACACAAAGCTATCTAGCTATCGTTCTGTCTCAATCCATCTCCGGCCATGTGTGTGGGGGTGTTGTGCGGAGGTGGCTTAGCAGAAACACAGAGGCACTAACACCAAACAGGGAGACATTTCCTTACTGTATCTCTGAAACTGATATTGTAATGGCAATTGTTGCACGGAGAGGATTTGAATTTCACTTAACTCTGAAGTGAAGGACGACCAGAGGTGATCAAAGAGACGAAACTGTGCCAAGGTGTTTCCAAGTCTCCGAGTTTAGAAGTCACAGAATACAACGAGCTGTGTGTGCAGGAGCTGTGATGACAAGAGGAGATGTTGTGTTTGTTGGATGGCTCCTTTTTAAAGTGTCCTACAGCGGTAGTGTGTCCCAGCTGGTCGGTCGTGGGTCCTTTCTAAATGGACCGCAAGTGACTTGTAACGGGCCGAGTTTGTAAAAAATGCATTAATTTCGATTAATTACAGCAAAAATAACGCGTTAAAAAAAATAATGCACCTAAAACCTCAGCCGCGATGAGGATGCACAGGATTCGCTGAGTGACGTCAGAGCACAAGAACGTTTGTCGAACAGCACTGGGAGAAGAGATCGCTTTGCTTGGCTTGTTGGGTGGAAAGTTTTTTTAGAACTTCCCGATGGCAGCTTGGATAAGAGCATGGCTGTGTGCAAATTGTGCAACACACAGTTTTCTTATCATCGCAGCCCTTCAAGCCGACAGTATCACCTCAGTGCAGAACGTGTTGCTGCGAGCGCCGACACCAGAGCTAACGTTAGCTACCACAGTCCTGGTACAGGCAGACGGTGCAGCCAGCCCATAATAGAGCGCGGCTCGAACCCAACCTGAGTCCAAGACAGTTATAACCGAGCCCAGCCTGAACCCAACGCAGTTTGTAACCTGACATGGTTATTGTTACCATGGTTACAGCTTGTCTGTTTACCGTGATCACACATGGACAGTGTGTAAATGACCATCAAAAGGCTGCTGTTACTCACAGTCAAACATGCCACACGCGCAGCAGCACAGCACAGCACACACACTCAGTTGGAGCGGAGCCTGTGTTGCATTCAGGCGTTGCCACATAAATAACAAATTCCAGCACAGTGGCATGTCAAGTGCGCAGAACCTGAGCAAAATTTCTGATTTGTTATCCAAACCCAGCCCGACCCGTTGGCTTCCACTGGGTCCCGTCGGGTCCCGTCGGCCTCGGGTCAGGTATCCAGACGGGCCAAAATAAGTAAGTCTACGTCTGACAAATGAATAAACTCTCTCGCGAAATGAAAAATAAACATTTTTGTTGTTTAAATTCACGTATATGGCAACCAAAGGCTGATCAGTGCAACATAGCTTTACAGCTAGCTGACTAATGTTACATTACGGTTAGCTTGTTGGCTGCCTGGTTAGCTGGACCTTAGATCTGCGATGGTTGTTTTATAGGTGATAAAATAAATGTAAACCAGCCCCAGGAGTCTGGAAAAATAGCTAACATTAGCCAGCTAAAACCACAGTATCACAATATATTTCAAATGTCAGTGTTTTCTCCAGGGGGGCACAAAAATTATGATGTGGGGTATTGAATTTGATGAATTTACTGTTTATGAAGTCCCTATACGCTGGATGGGAGGGGTGGTGGATGGGTCCAACAAACCCTGGACTTTACCCCAGGAGCCTACCCACATACTTTTGTTGCACAAGGAAATAAACATAAATATTTATTAGTGGTTTTACCGACGCAAGTTTATTTTGAAAAAGACGATATGCATTTTACAAGCAGAAAGTGTACATTTCTTTTGTGAAAACAGAAGGGTATTTTGAAAAGACACAATGCATGTAACAAGTATCAACTGACACGCCATCCCACAACGTCAACATCAGATGTAGGAGGATGCCTAGTGCTTCATATTTAGACAAAAAGTCCACTGAAAAAACAGCAATATTTGGCGAGTTGAGACCAGAATGCAAGAAAAATGTATACAATGGAATCACAGCATATGCAGACTCTGTGCTGTGGTGGGTGCCAGTCATTAATTGATGATAGCAGATTCAATTTCTTAGTGAACTTTAGCTAACGTTAGCCACTGTTGCACACTGCAGCACTGTGACAGAGCTCAAGAAATATGAAGCACACTACTGGGAGGTGTTTGCTTTGAGGACAATACAATACATTATGAGTTTTATTAACTGTGAAGCAGCTGCACACAATGTTTAAACAACACAACAAATCCAGCTCAATAATGAAATAGTTTTCCCAGTTCAACGTGGAAGAACTTGACCTCAACACCATCCAAAACCTTTTGATTGTACTGGAACCCGACTGTGAGTCAGACCTCATCACCAACATCAGTGTTGGACCTCACTGGTGCTCTTGTATCTGAAATAGATCAAATCCCTACACAAAACAAACATTTTCACCTGTGAGAATAATTTTATATATGGGAGGTTTCCTGTAAAAGGTTTTCACAGTTGTTGAGTTGTTTTGAACGCTCCCTCGCTCCACAGCAGGACATATTTTTTTTATAAGAATAGAATAAATCTCTGCCACCCCAGCTGCCTTTGTGCTCCACCAGACTGCCTCTAATAAAGTACTCCTGTTGTATTCAGGTATTTCCCCAGGGTTACACTGGAATCAACACTTGTATCTGTCTTCAGACGGTCCGCTGCAGCTCTGAGCTCCTTCCATGCTTTGTTTCACTTTGTTTTAAGTCTGTGCTGACACTGGAGGACTGTGTCGCTGCAGGAAGGTGAACACAAAACTGTTTTTGCAGTGTCTGGATTAAAAAAACTAAAAGGTCTGCATCCACGCTGGAAGCTAAAGACATACTAAACACTGTGCATCTGATTCACAGTTAAAAAAAACCCAAATTTCTTGTATTGGAAGGTATTTACAGTGAAGCTGCTGCAGGAAGTGTTGAGTTTTCATAAACACCATGAGTTTTACTTTTGCATACAAAACTAGGCATGAACGTTAATGTTGTCACTGAAATTGGTGGACAAGTAATCCCAACTCAAAGTCTACTTGAGCTTGAGCTTTCAAGGGCACCACACGGTCTTCATTATAGTATGATGTTCACTCAGTAGTCATGGAGATGGGTAGAAGCTTTTTTGATTTTGTCAACCAAGCAAACTCTGTCCCGCTGATGAATTTGTGTAATATGACTGAAAGATTTAGAAATAGTAAGTATTTAGACCTTGACTTGCAATTGTTTCAAACCCACAGGATCAAATCTGCTAAATCAAACCTGCAGAAGCAAACCTGCAGAATGGACCTGTCGAAGCAAACCATCAGAATCACACCTGCAAAATCACACTTGCCAAACCAAACCCTCAGAATCAAACCTACACAATTAGGCCTTCATGTGGAACCACAGGATGTTCACTGCTGATGTCTTTCCTGCTGGGCAGCTGCAGCAGATGCTAGTTAATCATGGCGAAGATTTACAGCGATGAGAAGAGGAGGCAGCTGCTCCACAGACCTCCTCAAATCCAATTACCATGATGGCTTACTCTACACCGGCTTATAACCGCCTGCTAGCCGCTTATAGCTCGACTCATGGTGTCGATCATCTGCATTGTCTTATTTCATGTCTTTTAAACTCTAATCTCTCTGCTTTACTCAATTCAAACCTTTCCTCACTTCTCAAACTGCTTCTCATCATCTCCCATCTACAAACCCCCCCCAAAATGTGTTGCTGTCTCTTTTTTTCACTCCCTTGCCGTGTTTTTCCATCTTCATTTCTGCCGTCAGCTCCTTTAGAGGCAGGCCACGCAGTTAACAAACTCTAATTACCTTAAGCTTGTTATTTAGCTTGTTAACATGCATTAATTAAGACCATCTTAAAAAATTGCCAGACTTTGAAAAATACAAATTCTCACTGCTCATCATTTATTACTTTGTCCCTTATTACCTCGTCACAGCAGTTGCTGCAGCTGCTGAGAAATGACCATAAAAGCACCTCACTGTAGTGTTGGCATTTGTCTCAGATGAAAGGTTTTAATGGTCATCTGAATGTTGAGTTTTGTGGCCCTGCGGCAGGTAAAACCTTTTAACATCCTGCTGTCTAATTTTAGAGATGCATGGTGTCAAAGAGAGGAAACGTTTTCTTCATTCACAAAGAGCCTGGAGCAGCGAGATCCTTAGAATGTCTCACTGTGAAATATGTGGGCCAGTTTCTTAAGTGATTCTCAACTAATACAATTTTAATGCAGCTCTGTTTAACTCATTAGTGCTGTATTTAAGGTGCTTAGAGAGGCATTAACATTGACAGACAGAGGGCTTCCATTCAAAGAGGAAGAAAGTACCAAATTGCATCCAGTTGAGAGTTTCTGCTATTTTACCTGACTACTTCTTTATTTCTGCTTCTCCTCCCCTATATTTCAGAGGAGAATATTGAACTAGTACATCAAACTTATATCTGAAAGACTGGGTACTTTTGAGATTCACATTTTACTTTAAACATCTAACAAATTTGGAAGTTGAGCAGTAAACATCTTCTATCCTCCAATGACCTTTATGGCATTATGTAGTATCTAGAGAAATCCCACGCTGACACAGGGACAACATGCAAACTCTGTACAGAAGAGTTCCCCTACCCTGAGGTTCTAACCCCCCACCCCAGATTCAAACCCTGATTCCTCTTTGTATTTACTAATAAGTAACATGGCACAAATTTTGTAACAGGCTGTATCCAAGATCTAGAGGACAGAATTGCTGGAAAATGGCAAAGAACTGACACTGCAGTGAAAAACAGTACTATGATAACGTCATATGTTATTAATCATTATAAAATTATTAAATAAAACCACCCCTTTCTGAGCTAGCAAATTTTGCTAGCTCAGAAAGGGATTTGGTTCTAATTTCTTCCATCTTACAAACCCTCTGGAGCTTTAGGTGTTCCATGAGCGTTGTACCTTACTTATTTTTGGGGTTGTTCACACACAGGATATTTGTTTATACAGTAAAGGTCTACCACAGAAATTACCACAGAGTGACATCCACAATTGCAGTCATACAGTATCTATGAAGCTAGCAAAAATTGTGGCCTTAAGGACCATACACCAAGATATATTTCATACCAAGCAATTCCTCTTTTACAATATTTCAACTGTACTGTTTACCAACATAAATATAATAAAGTACAAGATTTATAAATGCAATGTGTCAAGTTACTTCAGATTTTATCCATCATCCTCTTCAGTACTGCAGACAACTGGTGCTAAGAGGAAACCCTCTTGTGACCGGAAAACCAGAGAACGTTTCCCAGATCTCCTTTAATGAAGACATTTTCAGCCTCACAGGTGTGTTAAGGGTTACAGACACCAAGTCAGTCTGGTAGCATTAAGTCATACACTGAGAGCAGACGTATCATTAAGCTCCTCTCAGCTTTGTCCTTCATGTCACGGAGAAGAAAAGATACAGCCATGACCTTCTTTTCCTCCTCCCAACCTGACACCCAACATGTTCTTCTTTCAAGGTCTGAAAGCTGCAAGAAGACGTTTTTACTTTTTTTCACCCGCTCTCCTTTTTACAAAGAGAAACACAAATGTGCTGAAAAGGTGAACCGGTGATTTGCTGTTCTTGTTCATTTAACACACATTCACCTGCACCTTCAACCCCCTGCTGGAAATCCACTCTGACATTTAAGTCTTTAGTGCCTTGCTCAAAGGTACACTATATGTGGCTGATGAGCTCAGATGTCCAGATTTCTTTGACAAAAGTCACCAAATTTAGATTTCAGGGTTCATTATGATGGTTCATAAGGTGATGGTTTTCAATTCAATTTGCTGAGAGCACTTTATGACAGACTTTTAAGGCAGATTTTATTCCAAAATATAGTTTCTTCACAAAGATTTTCTTTTGTTAGCAGACAGAACTTAAAATTGCCGCCTTGCAGTTGTATGCCTCCGTGTGCCAGTAAGTTGCAGAAACATCTGTAGAGCTATACAATCAGCACAGTTCCAAGGTGGACACCCAAGCTTAGATTTTGTCATAATCAGTGTATGTATTCTTGAGTTATGACCAAAAACATGTTTTGTGAGGGCACAATGACCCTGACTTTTGACCACCTAATTCTAATGTGTTCATTGTTGAGTCCAAGTGGACGTTTGAAGCCATATTTGAGGAAATTGCCTCAAGGCCTTCTTGAGATATTGCAGTCACAAAAATTAGGAAAATGCAAAGTAAAAATGACCTTGACCTTTGATCACCAAAATCTAATTAACGTTGAGTCCAAGTGGATGTTTGTGCCAAATATGAAGACAGTCCCTCGAGGGGGCCTTTGTTATCACATTCAAGAGAATAAGACTGATGCAAGGTCACAGTGACCTTAGACCTTGTACCATCAAAACCTCATCAGCTCATT
>JAPZEB010000008.1:22071604-22083850 GCA_029783705.1 Chaetodon striatus | reverse complement strand
CTCCACATCTCCATCTTATTATCTATTGTTGGCAAATTCTGGGGTGTGTTGACACATGCAATAACATATTCATTGCACACACACACTCCTATAGTGTAATAGCCTTATGTGTGTAGTATAGCAGCGAACTGGGGGCCATATGGCCTCAGGTTCAAAGGGAGCTGAGTGGCTCTTCACCTACTTCCCTGGAGACCAACAGGCACGTGTGCTGAGCTGGATTTACACACACACATACACACACATGCACTCTGCATGCACACACACACTTATAAGCATAGACACATGCAGAGTCTGGTTAATCTGTACCACACCATCCATTCAGAGCAGAGAGGCCCCTGTAGCCACTGCACACATGTTTCTATGACTGTTAGAAGTCCTATCCGTGGACATATTATGGAGATCTAGGTTTTCTCTGATAATGGGAAAGACAAGTTGGAACTCAGGGCCCAGAGGGCTTCTCTTTTTTTTCTGGACCATGTGATCTGGGGTAAACTACAAAGGCCTGTAAAACAGGAAACCAGCTTTTCTTGGTTTAGTCATATGGTCAGGAAGAATAACAAATAGCGTTGGTAGGGGGTCGTGGAATGTCATCTTTGCACCACTTCTGGTTTCTGTTGAGGAGCTGCTGCTGGAGAGCACACGTCTTTCCCACAAGAGCATGAATAAGAAATCACTTTTGTTCCTAAGTAGCTTATTAAAAAGGTCTGTGAGTGTGGTCAGCACAGTGCGAGCGCAGAGATCACACAGTGTATTTACATGCGCTCAAATACTGGTGTACTTTTGCAGAAGTTAACTTTCTCACATAACTATTAAGCAGCCTGAGGTAAGACATTAATCTTTCACTGTACAGTAGCATGCGTACGCCTTACTGCCTGTGAGACAGCGAAACACTTGAGACGCAGCGGGATGCCTTCATTGTTAACTGAACCTTGAAAAACATGCTGGCACCGCCCACTGCGACTCAGAGACTCAAAATGTGTCCAGTGGTGCAACATGGGAAAGAGAAGAGATGTTTGATGTTGTGAAAATGTCCTCTGGAGACTTCTTCTGGTACACACTCTGATTCTCCTGAGAAACTGCTTATTTTCTGCTCCGTTCGGCTGCGTAAAAGAATTTCAAACCAATTTGTTTTTAGAAAAATACTGCCAAAAAACTTTTTGTGTCCAACTCCAACCAAAGGGCGAGCCGAAATCTCAAGGCACACCTGTAATCATATCTGTGCACAACAGCTTGTGTTATCACTCTTATCACGATGTAAGACAATAAACATAGTAAAAAAATAAGACAGGTAGCTTCATGATAAAGTCTACTGACAGTTTTTATCTCTTTTTCTTTGGGTGGTAGCTCGTCTATGCTGGTGCTTTGTTGTATTTTGCCCCGTACAATAAAAACAACCCATTGTCCCGCTCATGGCTTTTTTCTTCTGAATGTTATCCTCCCTCACACTGGCTGCCAATCAGGGCGTCTGATGTGTCACACACTCATAATGCCCATGTGCTAACAGCGACAAATAGGTTCCCTGTAAAAGTTTTTGAAACTAAATTACATTTTTTAGCTAGAGTTTGCCTCTTTATGAGGAAATGGGTGCACACAACACACTGATGCAGTCGATTGAAAATTAATTCGTAACGTTCAAATTTTAATACTAAACAATATTGTCTGCTGTTTTCGAAACATTAAAGGGACACCTTGCTGATTTCAACCAGTTCTGTATTATAACCATGTGTGTAAATTAAGTATGTTAAACGTCTTCAACTTAAAACTTAAGATCTTCCTGCTCAAATCGCACCATTCTGCAGATTTTCACCGGATCCAGGTCTGTTGCTCCAACTACAGATTGTACTTCTGCATATCGGTATTGTTGTCAACACGAACACAAAGTGTGTAGAGGCGGATCGAGAGAACATTATAATATTGCAAATATTAACACATGAACTGGAGAGCTGTTTGTTTACAGCTTACAGTGAATAAATCCAGTTTAACGCTGCTGCGCTAACAGTTAAATTTAATGGGATTAACGATAGCGTGAGCAGAGGAGGTGTGTGTCTTTGTACCTGTAGGGCTCCACACTGTGAGAACTAAGTCACATTTTGAGGCAGTGTGTCTTGCAAACAGTATTAAAATATGAACTGGAGAGCTGTTAGTTTGTCTCCAGCTTTTCCAGCTCACAATGAATAAATCATCACGTTTAAAGGTGCAGCAGCAACAGTATAACGTCTGACTGTTGACCAGCAGTTTTAACTAACTTTAACTTAACAAAGACATCAACACTTCAGCCCTAGACGAGCTGTGCTTCAAAATAAAAGCACCAGTGGCTCCACTTTGATTTATTCAATTAAAACAGGACTTTATTTTCACAGTAGCTCCCATTTTAACTTAATGGTAACAATTTAGTAAGTTTGAATTTTAGCTGTCGACAGTGCTTTTAGAAAAGATTTTAAAATATCGCAATATTATTTTTAAGCCATATTGTGTAGCGCTACTGTGGTCGGCAACCATTTTGTTTCCTGTGTCCAAATGGACAAGCTCGCATTACATCATTCCCCAGCGGGAGCTTTTATTGGTCTGGTGTGGCGCAGTGCATTCTGGTAGTTGTAGGTAATTTGAGCTAAAGCAAATGCCTCAGCCCTCTTTCTCCCTCTTCTCTGGTCATGTAGCGTCTATTTCAAAAGTATTTGCATCTGTCTGCTGCACAGAGAACCCTGTTTGATTTCCTGTAGTGAAATACTTCTTAAAGAGCCCGGTCACAAAGCCCAGTTCACATTTCCAATTAACTTTTTGTCATGACCCCCACACCCCCCACCACCCTCCTCCATCCACTGCCAGTAAATAGGTGAGCACAGTTTTCCAGTAAGGGCTTCATTTCCCAGTAATGCCTCACAGTGCTTCAGCCCTGGGGGAGGGAATGACACAGGAGAAGGCTGGTCTCTCTCCACCTATGAGCTCTGAGCAAGCACAGTCAATGTCCGTCACCCAGCTCCACATCCATCATGTGTCAGAACAACTCCAGTCGCTCTGTTACCAGGACCAGTGTTGGCCTGTTTGCACTTTTCTGGGTTTTAATATTTGGTGATGAGGTGTCAGGTTAAAATTTTATCAATCTCAGTTTATTTTTTTGTTCGTTTAAACACTAGTTTGTGTAGATTTACTTAATGCACAAGTTTCCATTTCTTAGTGTGTGTAGGAGCCAGCGTGCTCCTTTGGCTGACCATTTCTGTAATTTTCCGAAACCATCAATCCGTCATTCACACCCACTTCAGCCGTGCGGAGGTGAGAAAGGACTTCTCTCTCCAGATTTCTTTGTTTCATCGAGAGTGCAACACTATGAGTTTCTTCCAGGAGAGAAAATGTGCACCATTCATGACGGCTGGTTTTTCACTGAGGCTGTTCAGAACGCGGTCAGACGACACGTCCTGTGACCCAGTTCTGATTGTACCCCAACTCCTTCCAGCCTGCTGCTTGATTCAGAAACTGAAGCTCGAGTGCTCCATGAGTGTTGACAGTGGTTGTTTTAAGATTCATATCGTCTCAAACTGTGGTGTGAGCAGTAAGAAAAGTTTCTGCAAAGCTCCAACCACGTATTTCTCTCATCTTGTTTCGTGCATATTTCCTCCATGTTGTTTTCCCTCTCTGGGATACAGACTACTGGCTTGTTATTTCCTCTCACGCAACACCAGAGCATACATGCATGTCTGCAGTCAGCTGGCCATCAGCTGTGGCCTTTGCTGTGTTTTCAAGTGCAGCTTTTAACAGAAGACACAAGGGTCACTTTGTCTGAGCTACATCTTTGAAGCTGCTGTGGTGTGGTGTTGTCACCATACTGGAATTTCAAACTTTGATACATTGCCTTTAAAATTAGCCATATTAGACACAATTTTTGACACCAAACTGTAACTGAGGACGACAATGTGCAAGAAGTCTTGGTGTCACATTCAATAGTAGTTTATGTTTTGAACATGTCACAAAGCTTGTGCATTCATGTTTTTATCACGTCCGAAGTATTGCTAAAATCGGATCTGTTTTAACTTTTATTGCTACAGAAACTGTTGTACATGCTTTTATCTCTCCAGGCCTTGATTATTGAACAGCCTCTATTCCAGTCTTAATCGAAAAACCTTGCAGCGACTACAGATTGGACAGAACTCAGCCACTTGGCTTTTTAAGTTCAATCACATCACACTGGTTTTACATCGGCTCCCTTTTTGTTTTAGGATTGTTTTTAAAATCCTATTAATTACTTTTAAGGCTCTTCAGACCTGTTTGTCGCTTATGAACCTTTGCGTAGTTTGAGATCCTCCGGCAGAGGTTTCCTGTTTTTTCCAGAGTCCAGACTGAAGACCACATGGGACAGAGCTTTTGCCACCAGGCCCCGAGGCTCTGGAACGACCTGCCCGAGGATATAAGGCTGTCCGAGTCACTGTCTTCATTTAAGTCTCTCCTAAAAATGTACTTCGATTGAAAAGCTTATCCTGAGTTTATCTGAGCTGTCGCTCTATTTTATTTCTAATTAATTATCTTGATTTTAGCTTCTTTTATTCGATCTTTTACTGTGCAGACATTTTAGTTTTCATTTCCTTGTGTTTTAAATGTGTTCAGTTTTGATGACCAGTGATGACTATCGGTCGACTGGGAGAAGTCTTATTCAGGGGCAGCTCTAGCGTCAGAGGCCTCCTACCAATACTGGAGGACTGTGCAGTGTGGGTTAGGGAGCAGAGTTTCCTCCAGGAGCTGGGTCTGTCCCCTCTGCAGTGTTATGTGAGCCTGCCAAGGAATTTATTTTCTCCCAGGAGATCGGCGGTGACTCCACACACACCTTAACAACAGAGAGTTTTTGTTAGTGAGGTTATTGTGGAACCGTTCACTCCCTCAGGTCTAAAACATAGACTGTAAAAATAATGGACCTAGCTACCATGACATCACCCATTAGTTTGTGGACTGCTGTTTTGAAGCCTCGAGTTTGGCATTTGGGCCGTCGCCATCTTGGATTTTTCGAGCCAGAAGTGACCGTGTTAGGACGGGAAGGTGGAGCTGTGGAGGAGCGAGGGGTGGATGTGACTCTGTTCACACTGCCCCTTGTTCTGTATAAAAGCTCAGACACACCAAACCGACATCAGAGAACTAGTGGCAGCGAGAGCCCCTGCTGTGCCCCAGCATTGCACCGAGGTGTTCCAGCTCCAGGGCCCTGCCATGGAACAGTACATCATAAAACCATATTTAATGCCATCAGCGACACTTGTGCTGTTCCTGCTGTTATGTGTCACAGTGTCTGCTGAGAACAGGGCTTTTAAACGAATGACTAACTGTAAGTCGAGCCTGACGTCTTAATGGTATCAGACTGAAGACGCGATGCTGTGAGCTCTGTGCAGCAGCTCCCGGTAACGGTGACAAATGAGCAGTCAGTCAGGTGTGACAGTGTTAAAGCTAATGATATCTGAATGATGACCTCGGACTGATACAGCTCTGCATTGTGTCAGCTTTAATAAACGTCAGCTTTACAGACTGTCACGACAAAGAGCTTCACAGCTAAACTTATTAAAATGATATGCTTGTTGGATTCAATTTTACAGAACTTTATTTATCCCGAAGGAAATCCTTGTGCCAGGCAATGCTTCAAATGCAGTAACAACAATTAATGTTCACAAACCAGAACAACCAGTGGGTTCCCTGGGTCAGGGTCACACACTGGGCCCAGTTTTTGAAACAATAGATTATTAAATATCAGTCAAAATATTGAACATGTACAAGATATAAAGTGTTCAAGGAGCAAAAAGCAAACACCAGTGTCTAACAGAGGCACATGAAGAGTGAGATGAGGACAAGGGGGAATAAAACTGAACTAAAGCGGTGGAGAATACAGAAAAATTACATGGTTACCTTCAGTCACGTCACGTTGATTAATCACACCGCAACAGACGCTCAGCGGTGGCCTGGTGTGTCAGGACCAGGGTGGGCTTTTTGCCCCTCCTCCTCCACTGTGATTGGGTGGCTGGGGAAAATGTGACAGCGATGGGGCGCCCACCAGCTCCCCTGGAAGAGCAGGTGCCCCATCTACAAAGACTGTGTCCTTGCAGCAGCGGCCACGGGCTCAACTCTAACCCTCGGCCCTTTGCTGTGTCATCCCTCCCTGCTACTGACGGCAGAGTTCTGCACGGGTCTCTTTTTGAAAACCCGCACCCGCCCACACCTGTAAAGCTCAGCACCAGAGCCAACCTGCTACCTGTCATTATGTTTAAGTCAAAGCCACACGGTGATCAAACCCACCCAGGCTCCAGTCCCTCACATGAAGCTGGTTCTCCGTTCTTGAATTCCAAATCCAGCGGAGGAGACGTCTCTTTGACTGGATGGTGAAAACATTCAATCGCTGCCAGGTGCTGATCTGATTTTGGGGGGTTTCATTCATGTCAACGTACGAGGTAACCCAGGTCATTATTATTCCTGTCCAATCAGAGACTGTCAGGTCATATTTATTTTGTACAAACAACACACACGTCAGATGGGAGCCCTTACCGATAATAAAACATGAGCTGAACGCCAGTATCATCACGACCACCCATATTAGTCCCATGGAGGGCGTGTATATCATCTCGGCTGTTCCAACGATGTAGCCTCCTCCGACCCACGTAGCTACAGGACCAATGAACACACAGCGAGAGAATTAGACAAACAGCAGCTGATTGGACAGAGCGTCAAAGGTGGAGAGGTTCATCATCACTGATCATCTGTCAGTCGGACGATTTGTTCATAACATTATCAGTCCGAATGATTCAAAGAAAAGAGAAACTAAAAGACAACAATACTGAATATTAAAGGTTTAGCCTCACACATTTGAAGAGCTTTGACTGACTGAATACACAACAGCAGACTAGAGGTTTTTTATGAGTTTAAATATCTTTATAATAATAATAATATTCATTTGTATAGCACTTATCTAAACAAGGTCACAAAGTGCATAGAAACAACACAAAGCAAATTAAACGCAAATGTTACAAATCACAAAGAAACACACACGGCATTAAAAGGGAAACTTTCCTATAAAAATATGTTTTAAACAATGATTATAAAACAGGTAATGTGTTAGCCATGATCTCCTCAGCCAGAGAACTCCAGAGCCTCGGGGCTGCGATGGCAAAAGCCCGGCCACCTTTAGTTACCAGCCTCAATATAGGGACGAGGGGATGTAGAGGATGAATGTCTACACGTAGCAGCTGCTAGGTGTATATAATAAAGACATTTAGGGCACATTCACACCAGGATAGTCCGGGGTTCAGTTCACTTTCACACTGCACTTCTTAAAGCGGACCAAACCGCCTGGACAACGTCACGAAGTTACAACAGCTGCTCGTTTGGGGGCGGTATTGCCCGAAATGACCACTGACCAGGAAGAAAAAAAGCATGAGGAAGAAGAAAACCTGGCTCATCGATTGGCCAGGACCAAAAACATAAATCCATCCCCTTCAGCCCGCTTGGTCACCACAAAAACAACCAACACCAACACCAAATTTATGCGGTCTTAGGGCTTCTGTTTTTACGTTGGTGTTCAAACCATATCATTTTTCACAAGAAGCTGCCCAGTACGTCACTTCCTCTCTTTGGTTCACTGGATAGTCTGTTTGCATTTCCCACTGTAAGCAAACCGCACCAGGGTTCACTTGCAAGTGAACCAAGACCCCTAGTTTTTCAAGCGCACAAGGGTTCGCTCGTTTGGTCCGCACCAGAGTTCAAATGAGCGTTCACACCACTCCAAACGAACCAAACTATCCATGGAAGTGGACCAGGGTTTGTTTAAAGCGGACCAAATAGCGCCAGTGTGAATGCGTCCGAAGTTACTGGTCTCCTGCGGTGTCAATTTGTTACTGTGCAAGGTTAATACACCAGATTTTCAAATATAGCGTACATTTGCACTGATGTCTTCAAACTAGTTTTCATAATCTCACAGATGTCTGCTTTTTGCTCCAGCTGATAAAAATCCAATATATCTATATAGCCATTCTGATTTCTTTGTCTTCTTTGCTGGGATGTTCGTTAATCTGCCAGTGGCCGGTCACAAACAGGGCTAATCTTATCCTAACCTAAATTTAAGCCTTAACCCTCAAACTGTCCTTTAGAGAGGACCGGCCAAAGTCTCCCTATTTTGCGAAAATATTCTCATTTTTTAAACTCCACAGTCCTCATAAAGATAGAAGAGAAAAACCACAGACACACACAGGTACACACAAATAAAAGCAAGCATGGCACAGAAACACGGTAAATACAGGTGTTCAAGCAGTCGGATAAACAAATTGGCATTCCCACACACTAATTGTACACACACAAAAAAAGGCCTTCACTGCATGCACAAATACAAATACTCATTCACAGGCATCGGCGCACACACACCAACAAATGTGCAGATAAAAGCAGGTTCCCAGCGCGCTCACAAACACACACACTCTCTCACAAAAACACACTCCTTTTCTTTTACTTTTCCTGAAACACACTTCAGTATCGGTTCGGCCGGCTGTTAAGGAGTCTGGGTGTTTGGTTGAGATGCTTGAGCGGCCTGTGAAATCTGATTACAGCCTTACACAGCATCCCTCGGCGGCAGGAGGGCGATCGCTGTTACTGCCGCCTCACCTGCGCCGTCTGGCTGCACCTCCACCCGATAGGCTATTTCCTTTCCCCCTCTGTGGGTCTCTCTGTCTCTGTGCATCACTACCCTGTATAATGGTGTTACAAGCTGGCCCAGTAGTTAGGTGGATTCTCCCGTAGCTTAAAGGTCACATGTTTCATCACATCCCCTGAAACAGCCGGCGTGTTCTGCCAAGGTGGTCCAGAGCAAGATGAAAATTTTAAAGGAAAAGGGTACTTCATATTAAATCAATGTGGGCAGTGTGTAAATGAGCTGTGGTAAACCTGCCTCCATCTAACCAGTGCCTGGATATCCCTCCTCAACCCCCGGCGATACTATGTCATCCAGCGGAGTCTCGCTGGCTCTTGGGCTTGAACTACAGGCTGAACTTGTGCAGTTTTGTATTGTCGGCCACCCATGCCACCACTGCGGACACTAAGAGTATAGAAGCAGATCAAGAAACAAACACACCCCCTTCTTGCGCTCTAAAACTCAGACTGAAACCTGAACTAGGCAGTGCTAACTGAATATATATCAAGTTTATGTTAATGCATTGCCTATTTCTTGCCGACAGTGTTTTTAGAAACATATTTTAGAGCCGTGTTCAGCTGTAATAGCACGAGTTTCTGAACAGGAAGTGGGCGCCATACTGCTTCCTGCACAGTAAAAAATGGAGGCTGAAATGGAGGCCATCTTTCCAGTAGTAAAATACCCTTTTATGAACATTTGTTGTGTTTCAGCGCAGTGTAATTTGTGGCTGTTTTCACCTTTGCGTTAATGTGCCAAATTTAGCCTCAAAATTTGTAGTGTTTTTGAAAGAATGGATTATTTATGTTCTTTATGAATGTTTTTCTTTAGACGAAAGCAGTCTTCGTATTTCTAACTGGTGACAATTGATTTTGTGAGCTGAAATGAAAACTGTTGCTGGCTCACTTTAATATTAGCTTATTAAGCTAACACATGAGTTTGCTGTTTCAGCTTATGTTAAGACAATGTTGTCAGTTTCCTAATGTAAAGCTAACGTAGGAGTTTACTGTTGAACTAACTTTATCAGTTTCCTAATGAAGCTAACGTAGGAGTTTACTGTTAGGCTAAGGTTCTCAGTTTTCTAAAAAAGCTAACTTAGGCATTTGCTGTTAAGCTAACATTATAAGTCTCCTAATAAAGGTAACTTAGGAGTTGCTGTTAAGCTAATGTTATCAGTTTCCCAATAAAACATAGGAGTTTGCTGTTTGTGCTGATGTATGTGTTCACGCTAATTAAGCTAACATTTTCAATCCTAAAAGCTAATGTATGCTTCATTTTTCAAGCTAGTAATGCTTATCTTTACGAAATATCAGTTTGTAAAAATGTTTACATCCTAGTAATCAGTAATGTAATTAATTTCTTCTTTAAAGTAACTTATTACATTTGTTTAGTTTTTGATTACTTTTCCAACAAGTGTTTTAAACTTGGCAATAAAGCTAACGAATGTTTGTAAATTGGCTCTGCTTAAAGAAAGCATTCTTGTACAGTTAAAAGATGCAAAAAAAATGAATATTATATCCTACATTTTTTTTTATTCTGATGTAACCTCTTTGTAATCACCGACATTTTGATCAGTAACTGTAATTAAATTTCAGTTTTTCCCCAGTAACTGTAACTAATCACCCACATTTATTCTCATTTAATTACATGTAACTAGTTACATGTAAATAGTTGGCGAAACCTAAAGCTTGCCATGCCAAGTACAGTTGAACGGGCAATTAACTGAAGTGGAGGATGTCAGGAAAGCACAACAATGGTCATTGGTCATGGTCTGAGCAAGATAGCTTTATTTAAACCTCACTGAGTTACTGCTTTGCATTACCCTGTTTCCGCATGTGCACATTAGCAGGCGAGCAAATTACTTGGACTTTAAATGCAGAGGATATTCAATCACTGTAATAAATGGAAAAACATGAGATCATCAGCAGCAGCAAAAGGCTTATCTGAGAAAGTAAAACCATGAAAATAAACCATGTGGACTGCCACATTTGTTCGACGTCTGGTGTTTCTGCAACTTTCGATGACCTATTTTCTCTTGGTTCAACACATTTTCTGTCTTTTTCGCTCATCTGTGTGATCATCTGCTGTCTGAATATCTCTGTTTTTCCACAGGCTTTTTTTGCAGCCATCACTGCCTTATTTCCTGTCTTCAGTGATGCGGTCCAGTGTACACCATCACCCCCAGCATGATCTATAACTGTAAATAGAAAGAAAAGGCAGCTGTATTTTCATTGCGATTTTATATATTTTTTTTATGTAACTCAGTTTTGTCTGACTTCATTTACCTCAATTCATTTTTTACACATTTCAAGGATCCACAGATAAACATCCTTCTTATTTCTCTTGCCAAAAAACTACTCCTTGACTTATTTTTTATCCTGCCTTACTTTTTTTCCTACTCCATTCTCGCCTCTCTTGCTTGACACCAAAGTTTCGCCGCAGGCAGCGTGCCATCTGCTTTTGACATTTTTAGAATGAGAGAACTTGTGAGAACAGCGTGTTTATTATTCCATTGTGGTTAATTATTCAGACTCTGGCTCTCTGGTTCTCCGGCTCTGCGTTCGGAGCGGTCGGCTATCTGGAGGCTTCGCCCGGACACAAAGCAGGACTCTCTGTGAAGAATCCGGAATTTGGAATCCATCGCTCCGATTCCGTTATGCTCCGGTCCGGAAGTGACAGTTTGAGCCGACACCAGAATGCTCCTATTGTCCAGTCCAGCAGTTATCCTTTGACCTCTCCGCTGCTGCTGAGTGCCACAGCCTGAGCCTCAGAGACAGTACAGCCACATGGGAGTAGTGGCATATTCAAAACAAGCCATCTCGCCTGTCGTATTCAGAGCAGAGGGACTCTTTGTCAGTGGCGACCGGCCAATAGACACATACGGTGCTTCACCGGCCACAAATCTTAATTCAGAGGCAGTTATTTTTAAACATTTAAAATGTGCATATAAACTAGTTTTTTACACATTTTGATATTACTTCAAGTGAAGTTATACAGCATAAAATTTAACACAGAAATTAGTCTGAGGGCAACGTCTCAGCTATGTAAGGCACACTTTTATTTTACCAAACTTATGAATACAACAAACAGCTTTAACTTTCACAACAAAAAACATATTATGTGTGCTACTTGTGCAGATTAAAATTGTAAATATACAAAAGTTGAACTGTTAGGGATTGAATTTAGGTTTGCAGCCAAGTGTGAAACTTCAAGGTCCTATATGACAACGATTTCAACTGAAAAAGATGTGGTAACCTTTATGCGTTTTGGCATGACAGTGGCATTTTGGGTGCCTGAAAATGCAACGTTTTGAATCTCCCTTGTCATATAAACTTGCTATATGCAGTTCCTCTGAAAACGTAGACTTTTCGCATATGTGCATTACGGCTATCACAACAACAATGGCGGATTCCCGAGCTCTGTTTGTGCTGCTCACCCTATTGACTTTATCAACACTTCTCCAGCAAAGTGCAGATGTACTGTAGCAACTCTACCTTGTCGTCCGTCCAGACAAACATTCATGTGGTTGCCATTTTGTTTGTTTATACATCAGCGCTTTGTTGAAGGAAGCGCATGTGCACAGGGGTGTGTTGTTTCAGTACAAAGTCACA
>JAPZEB010000008.1:22031078-22042934 GCA_029783705.1 Chaetodon striatus | reverse complement strand
CTTATCCCGACATCCGTCCATCTCCACACACACACACACACACACACACACACACACACACACTCTTGTATACACCATTATAACTGTGGATTCTCGTCACTACAAGTTTTTTTTGGCCTTTGATGGGATGCAGGGTGGCCCACTGACCCTTTTTGCAGATCAGTCACATCACATAGTCTACATAATAAAGTCCAAAACAACAACCGTAACCAAGAGGGGTCAGCCTGCATGTAGAGTGGCTCGCAAATCATAAATATACTGTACACATTATTATCCAAAGAGAGACATGACAGGACATAATAAATAAAATTCTGTAAGTAAGCTAGAAGGAATATGTGTCATGAAAAATTGAAAAAAAAAAGAAGTAAAAATAAATAAATAAATGAAATAAAAATGAAACAAAAAGAAGAATGAAATTAAAAATTTAATACAAAAAAAATAAAACAAATAACTAACCAAATAAATGAAATAAAAAATAAAGTAAAAAAAAAAAAAACTGCCCATCATATCTCAAACCAATTCATCATAAACAATGTGCCTCCACTTGTTCTTTACACTGGTATATACAGTATATAGTGTCAAGTTACATGCCCCACTTCAGGAGATATTTTTCTGTTCTGTCCTGCATCCTTTGCGACGTCCCACAGACCCTTTATTGATTAACAATTAAAACTAAAATAGATTCACGCTGCCTTTTTTATGTAAAGGAGTGTACAAGAGGTGCCAAAGTGCCTTAAAAAAACATCAAAATGGAGCTTGTTTATTTAAAAAAAAAAAAAATTGCCAGGGGAGGATCCTCCAGACTCCACAGATCCAAGAAACACTCCTGTGTACGCCTGACCTTATGTCATTTTGGTGGTGCCAAGTGGTCCCAGGTCTACAGTGTGTAATAACTGCATAGTTTGGGGACGGCAGTGGTTCAGTCCGTGGGGACTTGGGTTGGAAACTGGAGCATTGCTGGTTCAAGTCCCCGTCCGGACCAAATATGGAGCGTGGACTGGTAGCTGGGAAAGTTGCCAGTTCACCTCCAAGTTGTATTTAATGCATGCACAGGTCCCAGAGGGGATAAATTAAATCTCCCCTCATGGATTGATCTTCGTCTTCTTCCTCTATAGAAACACAGCAAAGTCTGACCTTTGCATTCAACATGCTGCTTGATGTTGTTTCACAGAGAGGGCGGCACTGTTGAACATGGAGTGGAATCACTAAGTGATGCTTTTGTTCCTTCCTCCTCCAGATATTCAAGCCTTGCGGTGCCTTCCACCATAAGTTTGGCTCTCTGGGTTCTCGGCCTGGTCAGTTTGATCGTCCAGCGGGGGTCGCATGTGACAGTCAGAGACGAATCATTGTGGCTGATAAGGACAATCACCGTGTGCAGGTACGAAAATCAACACATTCCTACTGGAATTCTGTCGTCCAAGTCCAAAAGTTACAGGAAAGTAAATTGTTTGAGCTCAAAAAGCATGTTAGCCTCTAAAAACCTGTGAAGCCATATACACACGTGTAAACACTTGGCTCCTCATGCTCACTCTCTCTGCTGCACATGTAAACACGTTGGGCCCTGAGACATTTGCTTTGTCTGACAGGTGTTTACTTTTGAGGGCCAGTTCCTGCTGAAGTTTGGGGAAAAGGGTACAAAGAACGGGCAGTTCAACTATCCCTGGGATGTGGCTGTCAACTCTGAGGGTAAGATCCTGGTCTCAGACACCAGGAACCACCGCGTGCAGCTCTTCGCCCCTGACGGCTCTTTCCTAAACAAGTACGGCTTCGAGGGGGCCCTGTGGAAACACTTTGACTCTCCCAGAGGAGTGGCCTTTAACCACGAAGACCACCTGGTGGTGACCGACTTCAACAACCACAGGCTCCTGGTCATCCGGCCGGACTGCCAGTCGGCTCGCTTCCTGGGCTCCGAGGGCACCGGGAACGGGCAGTTTCTGCGACCCCAGGGCGTCGCTGTGGACCAGGAGAACCGCATCATCGTGGCCGACTCCCGCAACCACAGAGTCCAAGTGTTCGAGCCCAATGGAAACTTCTTATGCAAATTTGGCACACAGGGGAGCGGCTTTGGACAGATGGATCGCCCCTCCGGTGTGGCTGTGACGCCTGACGGAGTCATTGTGGTTGTTGACTTTGGAAATAATCGCATCCTCAAGTTCTAAAAAAAAAAAGAAAAAAAAAGTTTATTTTTGCATTCTCTCCCTCCGTTTGGCCTTTTGTAGTTTTCTCGATGAAGGAAATGGAGGCGAGAGAATGAATCAACAGACACAACAGGAGGCGAGCTCGGAGAGGACTGAGAACACGCTGAAGTGAAGGGAAATTAAAACTATAGATTTTTTTTTTATTTACATAGATACCCTCCCAATCAGATCTCTGCGGTGTGTACGACAAAGGGGACCTCTACAAATTGATAATCAGTAGAAAAAGAGCCATATTTCCCTTCCTCGGCCTCAGCGGCTCTGAGTTCTCTCTGCGAGCTCTCCTTAAGTATCCATCTCAGGGATTTTTTCACTTTTTATCCTCTGCTCCATACCTACCTCATTTAGCTCTTTATGAATGTACTCATAGTCACCGAGCAGAGGTTTTAGTCCGTGAAGTTTTACAAAGAAGAAAAGTCTACCTCTATACTTTGTTATTTAAGAGAGACAAAAAATAGACTGTTCAGTTGATATTTGCACAGGATTAAAGGAATACTTGCTGTGCATTTTGAAATATGAGTTAAAGTGAACCTCCTGAATGTTGTTGCTGAGACAATACTCAGACCGCTGTAGAGGCTGCATGGTTTATTCTCATTAGAGGGCTTCGCTCGGAGAGGAAACTAGGGTACAGTAGTGTCCTTTTCATGTTTTTAGGCTAGTTAGTTTTTGGCTTATGCATCGACCCTTGTCTCTTTGTGGCTCTGTGGAGTGTGTCGTGTCATGGAGAGTGTGCGAAGCGATGCCAAACTAGATAGAATCAAAATTAGCTCAGGTCACCGAAGGACTGGTCGAAGTGATCAGTGCTTCGCAGGCTCCCTCTAGCTTTACTGGCTTATGCTGATTTGATGAATTTATTGATGAGTAAAAAGTATACATTTAAGGGAAATCATCTGCGAAATGATCCCTGAAGTAAGTCATAAAAAAGTAGCCCTGTAATAAAAGAATCCAAAGTGTTTGATCATTCATACCCCGCCCCTGCCCCCCCCCAGCTCATACGACTGGATGATAAAATGAGACAACCCGTGTTGCTCCTGTCCAGTACGTTACCTGAACAACTAGGATGCAAAGACAAGTATGCAAGGAGAGCAGCGCCTCCTTGGGAGGAACCCACCAAAGGATTTTGGTGATGAATTTTCAAAGATCTGGATCTATTAGTGATCTTATCGTACAGATTTAATCATTGAATTGAATGACACCTTTTAAATGAGGTATGCTGTGTAACAAAAGCCTCACAAGTTAGACACCTAATTTGGCTGTCCAGAGGACATTAATGACATCAAATGAAAGGCCTAACATTACAATCCTTTGGATCTGTGGTTGAAAGCCACGCCCCCTGGCTCCTGGGGCCGGGAATTGAGTCTAACGAGAGGGCACGATCACAAAGCCCTGCCCTATTTATTGATGCGTGGAGTTTAGGAGACACCTCCAGATTGAGTGCGAGTAGACCGATTCCACTAAAGATGGAGGTCTATAGATCGACCACTGGAGTCTACCAAAGTTAGAATTTCTGCACAATGGCCAACTCTAGATTAAAATAATCCCCTTTAAAAACATTTTCTTGAATAATCATTGTTGCTGGGAAGTCTGAAGTTCATAAAAGGCGTGGAGTTGAGTTCATAGCACTGTCCATGTTAGGCTTAGAAGAATAACTGTGCTTGGGTCACAGTTTATTGTGCATGAGGACTTTGACATCCTGCTGTTGTGAGAGGCAGGTGTGAAAGTCATGTAGAGAACAGAAGATACCCGCACCAAAGAGAACCCCTTTCTCCCCCTCGCATTTATCACCTCAGCCCACTTTTATCTTTATTAGACAGCCCCTTGTTTCCCAGTCTGATTACTATAGGAACTAATAGCTACTAACTCTTTGTGGTGAAAGCATTGTGGGGTTTTGAATCCCCTTGCCCTTTGTCCAAATCTGTGTCCCACTGGAAGCACTAGACAATTACGGTCCTGCTAGCCACTTCCTTAGCCTAGCAAAGAATCTTGGGACCTACGGAAAGATCCACCGGCCGGCCCTCGCCTCTGAGGAGAGGGCCCGTCTGCACATGGTCAGGATTTGCATCATCATATCTCAGATATCGTGTATGGTTTCATTTCCTTTCTCATATACCTCGACTCCTGAATACCTCACTCATTGCTACTGTGCATTTAAACATTCAAATACCTCAACGTGTTACACATTCTGAATACCTCATAATGACTCTTTTATTTAAGCATACCTCGTCAGATATATTTATGCATGACGAATATACCTCATTCTGTGAAGCTTCTTGTGTTGCAGTACATGTCCCACAGCTCTAGGACCAAAGATCATGGTACCATCTCGAGTTGGAAGCAAATTTGTGTTCATGGTCATCGTTCCATCTCGCAGCCCTGAGCAGCTTTTGGTTTGTTGAATCTACTGTAAAAAATATGCCTGGTTAACTTTGCCTTTACTCACCAAGAAACCAAATATTTCAGATGAAAGCATTGTGCCAAAATGATCTGTGAGAGTTCTGTGCCAAACAGGGTTGGCACTGGGACCACGCTGTTGCAGACGACAAATGTCACTGGACCATTATATCATAGATGTTGAATCGGAGCGCCCGAGGATAAATCCTCTCTCTCTGATTGGATGCACTTAAGAGGGCTGGGCCCAATTTATCTTTACCTCATAATGATGATGAACACGCAGATTCCACTTGTACTTTGCTACTGTGCGCAATGGGTAAAGGGGAAGAGGATGTGGCCTCTTTTAAAGAGTTAAAGAACTTCACAAGTCCGCCTTTTAACGCACAAGAATAACCTCGATTTAACCAGTACGTCAGCGAGGATTTTAAGTAGGCTGATGTTGGTTGTGGAGGACCTCGAGTCTAAACTCACTTTAAACAAATACATCAGATGCCTCATGCATGGCAACAGCCTGGTTTATTATTGAAGTGGAGCGATTAGCACATTGATGGCGAGCCAGTTTGATTCCACAGACCCAGCTGCTTTGAACTCAACACCTAGTTTCACCAGTAAGAGTGTCTTTTGCTTTGCAGTATTACTCTGAAATGTTCATTCATGTTGCATCCATTTTTAAAAAAAAAATTAAAATAGCAGAATTCTATCTTTAAGATCATTAGGTCTTCACTCTTTAAGAGGAAAGTGTATTTTAAACCTTTGATTTTGTTTTTCATTTTGTTGCATGCCTTAAAAAGTCCTTGTATTATATTGACGTCTCTCAGATAGGTGTTGATGAACTCAGACGGGGTGGGTAGCTCACTATTGGGATGGTTTTACCAAAATATATACCCAAAGATGTGTATGTGTGTGTTCGGATTGCGTTGGATGGGATTAACCTTTTGACCTTTGCGATTGTATTTCCTGTTCTCAAGAGGCGCTGCAGAGCACAACCTCTTCAGCCAGCCATGCCTCGACTCGTAAGCGACAACTGAGGCAGTTTTCGGATAAATACGCCCCTCGCTATTAGTGCTTCATTTTCCTTTAACCCCCTCTAGTAGGCAGAATATGATTAGTCATATTACCTTTTGTCCTTTCACACTCTGTAACTTTAGGAAGCTGGAGACGCTTCCTGCTGAGCGTAGGTTTACCTTCCCAACAATGATGAATCCACAAGGCGGCCATTTTGTGTTTGACCTAGTAATGGGAACTCTCTCACTGCCCTGTGACAAGCAGCTAGGTTTCTCCAGCACAAACTAGCAATCGGCGCCCTTCCTCGTTTTCGTAAGAATCCAGGAAGGGCGGTGACGGCTGCTGAGCATGTGATTGGTTGACTGCACTCCTGTTAGGTGTTGTTTTTTTTTTTTTTAATTGGGCCCCTGTGGTTTTTTTGTCCACCATTTTATTGCTGGCCTCTCACGGCTTTAAGAGAGAAAAAGCAAAGCTGCACCAGGTGACGTGTGCAAGGTCGTAGACCTCCTTTAATGATTGTATACTCTAAAGACAGAAAGACAAAAAAAAAGGTTGGAAAATTTAGAAAGGAAAAAAATAAAACTCAGGTAGTTCTCAGCAGCCCTGCCCTGCTGGTGTCTCATTGAAACGTGTCCCGTAGTGATGATGTAGTGACCTTTTTCCCTGTTATGACCTCAGTACTAGTCTGATTCTTTTGTGTGCCCATTTACATATTATAAAACAAATTATTTCTAAATCTGAAACAATAAGTCTTTCGATTAGTTTCCCCTGATTAATCTTTGGGTTTTGGTTCTTTCTTTTTTTTTTTTTTTGGCCAATTTTTGTTTTCCTTTACAAAAAGTACAAATACTTCACACCACTTGATGCTCATTGGCCCTTTTAGAATGTATTTTGTGAAGAAAAGGGTTAAATGGGATCTTGTTGATGTTCACTGGCTCCGATCGGCTGCTGGCGTGAGACGAGACACAACACTGAAAACATTTGCTGCCAAATGTTCCACAGCAGCAGCTCTGCTTCAGGTGTGAGGTGTAATCATGTGGCTGCGGTGGAACATGCAGCACCGCGTTCATTTATAATCCAGCTTCAACGTTGGCGTCCCCAGACATCAGGGAGATGTTTGGCCCGGGGGGTTAACAGCAAGCTCGTCTTGTCCAAACGCTTGTTTGTGTTGTGTCCTGTTCTCCCAGCAGCTGCTTGTGTGCAGAGTGGATATTGTGTTTGTGCGCTGCATCCGTGTTGTGTAAGCAGAAATCCACTGAATGTATCCTAACAGTCCAAGAGGCAGGGCGAGCCGGTGTGGCCAGCTGAGTTTAGATGGTTGCTGCTGGCGCTTCCTCGTCCAGGCGGTTGTGTGTGTGTGTGTTAATCAGTCAAACCTTGTGTGTGTTTGTGTGTGTGCGGGCGTCGGCCAGCACACCTTCCCTCCCTCTTAACACACACTCGCACATCGTGCTGAGTTTAAGTGCAGATGTCAGGTCTTCAGTCTAAATAAGGCAGAGGAGACTATAATATATTGGCCACCCGCTGCTCTCTCTGTACTCTGTGGACTTTAAACATTTCCTATGCAGTTTTTTTTGTTTTGTTTACACTTAAATAAAGTTGTATTTCTTTGACTTCAAAACGTGACTCTTTCTTTGCTCTGCATGAATACTAAAAATGATTTATTGTTGTGACCCACTTAAGAATAAATTTCATTTATTGTTGTTGGCCTTAAGTGATTCTGACATTCTTAAACTGTAAAAGTGCATAGCCTTTACACTGATTAAAAGAAATGTTTTAACAATTCGTCAACTAAAATGTGCGTCAAATCTCTGGCCTGGCGCCTTTTCCTCTAAAAACATCACTAGCGATGGCTACAGTAGTTTTTCGTCTTTCTAACTAGGCTCGCTGTGGATTCAGGTCTCAGGGGAAATAGAGAACTTAATAGTGCATGGAATATTTTGTTTGCTTTAATCAGCAACGCTGCAAAGTTAAAGTACCAAATAATAAAACATATTAATGAATGCTTATTTAGATCTATTATTAATGTCGAATGGCTAAGTTCAGCCTAAAAGGCTGTGTTACTTTTGTTATGAGGCTCAAAAATGTTTTGCAGCAGACAGATTTTGTTTTTCTTTTTTGGCCAAAAATAACTCTTATGAAAGTAAAGGTTGCTGACCCCTGAGTTAAAGGTTCAGGGTTTAGGGTTAGGAGGTGTTTGAATACTGTGAGTGACGTTTCCACAGTGATATCTTGGTCTGATTATTTACGCCAAAGGGGACGAAGCTAATCACTGCCTCGTAGTTTTTCCCTCTGCAGTGTTGGTTTACATGATTGACACAGATAAGTGCTACAGCTGCTGGAGGCAGGAAGAAAAACACACCCTGTGTTTTATCAGTCTGAGGCTGAAACTGGTTTGGACAGTCACTGGTTTCACTGGGGGAAGGAAGAGAGCGCTACCTGTATTATGAGGTAATGCTACTTGTGTTTTGTTACTGCTGCCAGTAGTGATGTGTTCAAGTGATTAATGACAGTGACATGAAGATAAAACAACGACTGGCCGGCTCACTCAGTGTAAAAGTCCAGACGTACAGGTAGGCTGTCCAAAAATGCATCTGAGACTCTGACTGCAGTTGGAAATCCTTTGATTCACAGATAAACCACAACGTTTCAACTAGAGGGTCTTCATCAGCATACAAAATGCACTGGGAACAGGTGTGCGATTTAAAAACGTATGGATGTTGGTGTAACCTACCAGAAAAAAACAACACATTGAAAGAAATTGCAAATGAAAATGAGGTAAACATAAACTGTGAACGATTTACACATCTAGTAACAAGAAAAAGGCTCAATCCCAAATAAGAATAAAACATAAAATAAGAATTAGTACATACTGAGACAAACCTGCATGTTAAGCAACAGAAAAAGAAACAGCCACATCAGCAGCTATTAAGAAAACTCACAGTGTGGTGAAGATACTTCTTTTTCTTCTTCTGCTGTGTCTAGATTTGATGACTTGTAAAAGGACCTTTTCAAATGTGTGGAGATTAATTTTTCAGCAGAACAATGTTATTTAACTGAACTGAAATCAGATCAGTCTTCAGTCCATGGTCAGACCTCAACCCCCACTGAACATTTTTGGAAATACTTGGGAATACAATTTGCAGAAAAACTCAAAAGTGATGATTTTAATGTGTGTTTCAGCAACAAGACCTTTATCAGGCAGACAGTTAACCCAAACCCAACAGAGAGAAGTTGTCTGGAGAAGAGTGGCTGTGAGTCAGCAATCAAACACAGTCTCCATGTGCAGTTGGAAATCATAAACAACACACATTCATTTATGTGACAATTAACAATATTGTGCAGAGATGAAGTAAAAAGTCAAAACCTACTGTACAGTGACAGTCATTAAGTGTTAACATTAAATATAAATGTTTACATTCTTCAGGTTAAATCCTGCTGGTTGCATTAGTAAATCAATCTGTGAGGATATTTTTGGCATGAAAGTGGGAAAAAAACAGCAAAAATGCACAAATGAAAACCTTCATAATAAATACAACAAGGCCTCCAAAATGCCACTGGGCAAACACTGCACTGTGAAGTTGCTGCTTTTAGATGTGAAACAGTGTTTTGTTTTTATGTTTCATCATGAAAATGACAACAAAAGGAATCTGGTCTGAATCTGATGTTTATACTGAGCATGTGTACTAGTGCACCATGGGCTCATCATCGCCCCCTAGTGGAGATGGGAAAAAAAAGGTTCCTCTTGGCTGCTGTCAGAGAGGTCAGAGGTCAGCTAAAAGATGCAGAATCCCCCTTATTGGCAAAGTACCTGCACACCTTTGTTGTCATTGCATTGCTTTAAATACACCAACACATAAACAGAGATAACAGCCAAGAACAAGGACAACAAAGCCTTACAAAACACAGACAGGACTGGTGTGTGTACAAGTATGTGGAGAAATAAACCTTTTGTCTTATTGGCTGAAACTGTCACCATATTCTAAGACAGATAATCATGTATTCATGTGTTAAAAAAAAAATAAAGCAGTGTACTATATTACATAGTATAATAATCAAAAAGCTGTGTGACAGAGAACCTGTACCTGTATATTAAAGATGTATTTATAATACATGAATGTACGTAACATGCAAAATATGATTACTTTTTATTTTTAAAAAAATCATGTTCCTCTGATCAGTGGCGTGAGGTAGTTACGACAGGCCCCAGTGCCCGCTGTAATGACGGGTCCTTATGCACACTATCATGCACATATCGTCTCGTCACATGATCAGAGACTTGACACAACATCAACACACACATTACCCAGCATCCTCACTGCATATCTGTATATCACAAAAAATACCAAAGAAAATTGGGCTCACACACACCAGACATCAATTCAAGATGGCTGCCAAACAAACCCCATGGGCCATGAGTTCACCTTGGCAACAAGAAGACTAGACTCCATTAGGGTCCTAAAAACCAGGTTACAACGGACCTTATTTTCTCCTGGTAGACTGAAACGCTCAGAAAACATTTGACAGGCGTCATATCAAATGTTATGTCACCATTTAAGAACAGGCGTGAGCAGCGCCAAAAAATTCTGTTCCCCTAGCAACACCAAAATTACTAAGAAAGCAACTTCTCTTCTTTCTTGTTACGGGCCCTGAGGAAGAGCGTGTGGGAATATCACAATACACAACTAATCAGATTTTTATCTCATCCTCGCTGTTGTCCAGGCTGGTGTATGTGTGTGTGTTTGTGTGTGTGTGTGTGTTTCCAACACAACTTGGACATGTTTATGTGTGTGCTGTGGGAACATGCACAGTGCTCCCATTATAAATGACATAGTAGTCATGGAGGTACATCAGCACAGGGACATCCAGTCAGCAGCGTTGCCATAGTTTAGTTTAGGGATTTAGTCTCGGGGTTCCTCAAGTATGAGACCAAGACAAAGATTGAACCATAAATACTTTAGTGAACATTTTAAGGAAACCTTAAGGAGGAGACTTAAAGGTTTTTTGTGTAACCGACCCCTGGGTACTTTTTCCACCTCTGCCTAAAACCAGTTTCAGAATCATCAGAATCAGACTCGGCTGTAGTTCCCAGCCTCCACAACTTGATGTCAGCAGAGTTTCGCTTCAGATTCCCACTGTGAGGAACACTGAGCTGGTGTTTCAGTGTATCTGTGGTTCAGTGTATCAGTGAAAGGTGTCACACAGATCGTGGAGAGGACTGGATCAGGATCAGCTGTGTACGCTGCAGCAGTGTGTGTTTGAGATCTATGAGGAGTCAGGTAGCAGTGAGGAGGCCGGAGGCAGTGAGAGAAGTGGCTGTTTGGACGGAGATGAGTCGTGATGAACTGCAGGTTTGCAAAATTACAATGACAAGACACGACACGGCGTCTCTGATCAAACACAACAGCAGGCTGCGGGGACCTCAAACAGCCCCCTGAGCAGTGCGCTGGGATGGCAGGAGCAGAGAGGCACCTGTATGTGCGAGCCCCCAGCAGATGGCTGGGAGGTCCTGGGTTGGTGTGTGTTTGCGTGGATGTCTGTGTGTGTGTGTGAGTGGCTGTACGTGGCTCTCAGAGGAGCCAATTAGCTGTAGCAGACTGAGAAGGCGCCACAGAGCACAGAGATCCAGATTGTTTCACTTTGGTGGCGGCACAAACTCGGCTGCTTTGCCAGAGTCAGCCGAGAGAATCAGTCACCTTTAGTCATCACAGAGCTGAATTACGTGTTCAGAGTTTTACTCTGCTTATTTGTTGTCAATGAGCAGAAGACACCAGAAGGCCGAGACGCTATGAAGCCCCAAAATATTAAATATAAAACAATCATCATATGAGTAAAGTGAGTAAAATAAACTGTGAACTCATGATAATGAACTATAATTTCATTGTTCTTATTTTTACATTAGACTTCAGTCTCACTCTGAAGTCGTCAAAATCTGACACTTGGGCAGTGACGTCAGAAACGAATGTCCTTCAACGTTGGCATGATATGTGGCTGGTTGCTGTTATGGTGTAACGGTGCCCGGTGGCGTCGGGGGAAACAGAGCAGGACAAGGACGAAAGTTAAGGCGGCCAATTTCCGACTGGGATGGGTGGGAGGGGTGGTGGATGGGTCCAACAAACACCGACTTTCACCCAAGAGAGTGGTGTTCATGTCTCGTAAGATTGTAAAGCCAAACCCTGTTCTTTTTTCCTAAACCTAACCAAAACCCCGTCAATTACTGGTGTTGCACCGACGTAGTGCTTTTGTTTTGAAAGAGACTTTACAT
>JAPZEB010000008.1:21847968-21860250 GCA_029783705.1 Chaetodon striatus | reverse complement strand
AACCTTATAGAGACGTGTGTTTGCTCATGTATGACACATATCCAACATCACACACTTTTACTTTATGAAGGTGTGTTTAGAGTCGATGTTCGGCTGCAGCAGCAGCAGCAGCAGGAGATGAGGTAGATCTGAGGCTGCTGACCTTTCTCTAACACCCTGTGTCGTCTTTGTGTCGGGCAGATGAAGGGCTGCATCAAGGTGCTGAAAGAGCAACCATCCAACAGTGTGGAGGGACTTCTGAATGCACTGAGGTGTGTATGAACGTGTGTGTGTGTGTGTTTTAGTGACAGATAGGAAGATATACACAGACGTGACTCACAAACGAACATTCTGATTTCAACCCATCCGTCTCTGTCGCCGTCTCCTTCAGGTATACGACACGGCATCTAAATGATGACAGCACCTCCAAACAAATCAGGGCCCTCCTGCAATGAGACGGAGGAGAGAGGGAGGAACGAAGGAGCGCACTTGAAGAAGGAGGAAAAGAGAAGAAGGGGGAGGAAACAAACGCCAGTGGCTGATAAACCTGTTTGTTTACAACGAACAAAGAAAATCATCTCCAGGTCCACACAAACCTGATGATAATAAGAAGAGGAAAATAATTATATATATTGTCAGCTGTCCATCATTCTGTCTCTCATTTTGTAAAGTAAGAAAAGAGAAAAAAAAGCCAGAAAAGAAAATATAGATATATATTAAAACAAGTGAAACACAAGCAGCAGATGAAAAAGACGTAGGGTTAAAGAGGAAGCTATATTGCAAAATTTAAGGTCAGAACCGAAGCAAACTGAAAATGTACAAAAAAAGAAAGGGTTCATGTTCCAGCAGTAGTCTGACAAGTATTTTTGCACACACTTTGAAACGACACCATCTCCTTTCCCCTGAGATCTGATCCCAAAGTGATTCCCGCAGACTTTCCCGCGCCCCCTCGCTCAGTTAAACCGGAGGAGGTTTGAAGCTCTTGAGGTTGCAGATGTCTGTCTCCTTCAGCTGCACCGAGCTCAGCTGATGTATGAAGCAATGTGATGGATGCACTCCGGAGATTTGCTTATGCCTGTTTTCTTTCTGTTCTGCGTCGGTGCAGCTGAAGGAAAGGAGGCAAGGACACAAGTTGTTAGGATGCCTCCATTTTTTCGCCCTGATTTCTCCCTCATTGCCCATCATCCTCCCCCCTATTCCCATCCATCCATCCATCCATCCATCCATCCATCCATGGGATACATGATTTTTCCTCGGCACAAAAAAAATTCCATCCTGCCGTGTGCCCGTACGCTGTAAATGTTCCAGCACAAAACATCTCGTGAGTCGTCTGGCTTTACTTGAACAACATTGTTCACTCTCTCTTTCTCCATGGTGCTAATGTGGTTTAGATATCACAGTACTATCTTGTTAGACATCAGTTCCTTCATCCCTTTTTTCTGCACTAATATGTTAAATCTCAAACTCTGAGAACCGCAGATGTGCTCTCTGTGATTTCACATTAGTGCACAAACAGGGACGAATCAGATTTTACTCGACTCGTACGATCCATGAAAAGCTTTCTGGGAAACCACAGCACACTTACTTCTTCACCCAGTGCCAAAGCTGATTGGTTTTTGCTTTTATTGTATCATCAAGCCAGGCTGGAGGAGGAGGAGGAGGAGGAGGAGGAGGAGGAGGAGGAGGAGGAGGAGAGGGGTTTGAGGGGGTCTAAATCTTGTAAAACATCACTAACATCATTTGGGGGTACACATGAGGACACGAAACAGCCGAGACGACACAAACCGACACACACAGAGTCAGAGAGAGTCACACGTGTGCATTTTAAGGGAGAGATCTGAGTGTTCCAGTGTAAATATGTGAGTCTTTTCTCAACAGGCATCTACATGGTCAGCTTGGGTCCTCGAGGAAAAACACAATCTAAATCTGCATACAACTCTTTGTTTTAGTACGAGGTGGTCAAAGAGCTACGTCATTGAATAAGTGGGAAATAAAAATGAAAATAAAAAAAGATTCAAACGGAGATTAAAAGAAGTGCTGTACTTTGGATGTCTATAGCCCTTAGTCTAATTTAATTTGATCTTATAATATATTTTCTATACAGGGGTATGTGCACAAGCATATTCTGTATAAATATATAGATGGCATGTTGTAAAAGTTCTGACAGAAATGTGTAAATAAGGTGTTTTTATTCATTTTTAATTGTTCAGTGACGCTGAAATTGGGTATGTGTTGTCTCTCAGAATTACCATGCGTTTGGCTTGGACCATCGGACTTGCCGTAGTCATAGGTTTCAGAAATTCAGCTTCATTATTATTGCAGATGAACCAGAGGGAGGGGAGGGACGCTGTGTGGGGGGGAGAGGGGCTGTCCATTTGCTTGTTATTTTGTACATTTTGTGCAACAATAAACTTGTCATTTATTACATTCAACCACTGACGTTGTGTCTCTGTGGAGCTCCACGTGAGTCAGTGATGTCACTGATGCAGACGCTCAATATGTGCTTTCTTTTATCAGTAATACATCCATCCATTTTCACCCGAGGCTGGGTCGCCGGGGCAACAGATGCGAGATATATCATGAGATCTATAATCCCTCCAGTTTGTTCTGGGTCTGCCCCGGGGCCTCCTACCAGCAGGACCAGGAGGATCCTGATCAGGTGTTGAACCACCTCAACATGAAGGAGCAGCGGCTCTATTCCGAGCTCCCTCCAGATGTCTGACTCCTCCCCCTATCTCTAAGGCTGAGCCCAGACACCCCACAGAGGAAACTCATTTCGCCCGCTTGTATCCACGACCTCATTCTTTCAGTCACTACCCAGAGCTCATGACCACAGGTGATGGTTGGGACGTAGATGGACCAGTAAATTGAAAGCTTCACCTTCTGGCTCAGCTCCCTCTTCACCACGATGGTCCGACGCAGTACCTGTATTACTTTGGACGCTGCGCCAAACCACCGATCCATCTCATGCTCCATTCTACCCCCACTCGTGAACAAGACCCCGAGATACTTGAACTCCCACGCTTGAGACAGTAACTCTCTCCCAACCTGAAGGGGGCAATCCACTGGTTTCCAAGAGAACCATGACATCAGAAGGAAGACATATCTACAGCCAGTATCTCCAACACACGGCAACTCATACCAAAACAATCACAACTGATAAACAGCACTACAGGTGAGGGGAAAGTTATGTATTATAGATTTTGGGGGGCATTATCTCTTTAACTGTGCACTGACTTTCAAGTAAAAGTGTGAAGAAAGAGTACAATACCTGGTTTCCTTTAGGGCCTGGCTGTCCTCCCTCCCCCTAAAAAGACACTGAACATCAGAACATGTCCAACTTACAACAATTCCTGGTCTTTGTTTTGACACTGACAGTGTGACATCCAAAAAAAAACAGCATGCTGTTTGAGGAAATTGTAAGAGTAAATTAGCATCACTGTCCTGCTGACAACATATTGTGCAGAAAAACAAAACGCAGCATGTTAAAGAGACTGATCCGGATTAGGATTGCTTGCACTGTATTTATGAGTCTGGGCGTACCGCTTTTGAAGTGTGAAGGACAACCTTTAGCACCATTAAAATTAATCATGTCATCTAAAGCAAAAAAAAAAAATGAATAATACATCAACAAGTTTGTATTATGTTAAGCTGTCAACATTTCTACAGTACAACATGTAAATGAACTCCTGACAGATAAAGCTATGAATCATTCATCAAGTTTCGCCTGTGCTGCCGTTTGTAGGCGTCGTTCAGTCCAAACAAAACCGTCCAGGTCATTTATTTTAATTGGTTCAAGTATGTTATTGTATGAACTCACCTTGTGACCTTTGAACCCTGGCATCCCCATGTTACCCGGCAGCCCCGGAAACCCCGACTCTCCTGATGAGCCCTGTTAGAGGTGAAAGATTATCAGTGTTTGGGAATTAAATGGTGGCATTCAGGCGAAGACACGGCTCACATGTTGTGTTATTCCTCAAACTGGCCATTTATTTCACACTAGATGGAAAACAGTTGTTACCATCATGTCTTTGTTTAAAACCCAACAAGGGAGCAGATAAAAGGAAATATAAAACTTGAGTAGTTTCCAGGTGTGTGTGTTTGTGTATGTGTGGCTGTCTATTCTTTCCCCCTGTGACAACTTCCCAGGCTGCTGCCGTGAAAGAAAATGTTCTTAGCCAGTAATCAAGGCTGGTTAAATGTGGGTTATAAAGATGTTTGAGTGAAAACTTTTCAAGCTCTCTTTTATTCATGACTCATTACTCATTACTGGTTTCCAAAAAGCTGAAGTAATATATGCTTCGAAGGATGGCACCTTCAAAACAACCAAGGTTACCTGTAATTAAGTAACACAACAGAGACAACTCGGATTCTTTTTTTTTTTTTTTAAATTGCGATGATTGACATTTAATTGCTCGAAACATGTCACTGAAACAAAAAAAGCGTAGCTGTCACTCATGAACACGATCCAAAGTGCAGGCTGGTGAAGTAAGAAGTGTCTGGCAGGATGAGAGGAAACAGACGGAGAATGAGGTTGGTTAAGAAAAGAGAAAAGGCAAAAGCTGTCACCCTGATCGCACCCTGATCCCTCGGGGGGGAATTAGCAGTACCCTCACTAATCTGACCGCCATGTGGAACTTCCAAATTTTCACTCTCATGCAGCCGTCAGTATAGAATAACTGGGACTGGGGACTAGAGATGCAAATAGTGTACATGTCTTTGGCAAAGAAAGGCTAAGGGAGAGACAATCGTAGCAGACAGCAGTGTGGGACACAGTTATAATCCTTTTCCACCAACATGGAACTGCCTCTGTTTCGGTTCCTGCACCTAGTCTTGAACCATTCAAAACATTTCGACCAAAATTGTTCCAAATCTGAACAGCTGGTCCTAAAGTGCAAACTCTACATCAGTGGGTGTGTCATACTGCAGACTGGAAAGAGAAGATGGAGAAGGTAACGATGGAGAAGTCAAGTCAGGAATTGCCTAACAAAAAAAGGTGGTGGTCTCATTAATAGTTGGTTCTTGCCTGCTTGTGCACGTCCGACCTGCCATACATGCCACTCTCTTAGTGAACAGTGGCAATGCAAACAAAAGAGATGTAAAAAAGGAGGATGCAGCACTGGAAAGCAGCGAGGACAGAGGGAGAGGAAAAAATACAATGTGTTCGATAATCAGCAGCTCCACTCACCTTCTGGCCTGGTGGACCATGAGGACCGGTGAGCCCTGGATCTCCACACTTCCCCTAAATAAAACACACACACACACACACAGCACATTTGTCTGACAATGCTTGTGGGGGCCTTGTGTTGATTACACTCATTCCAACTCTAATCCTTGACAAATCTTAGGGCTCTGTTTTAACCGTCACAAAGACCAGCACGCGGGTCAGCGAGAGCATATCAGAGTAGCTGCAAGCTGCGCAGAGTGCAGCACAGCATGCACAAAGAGGTTGTCTGAAGTGGAATATAAATCACAGTATGTGGTGATTAATCATTACCCTCTCAGCCAGTCACATCACTGCTCTCTTCCCTGTTCTAACAGCTGTGCCGATCGCACAAGGTGTGACAGTGGTGTATCAAGAAAACGGCTCAACGAATTTAGAGGACAGACATCTTCTCTAAGTACGAAAAATGATAGCGCTGAGTCGAATCAGACAGAGTGGCTCGGAGGGGCAACATGCACATTCGCACCTGAACAAATAATGAATTGCCAAAAGCAGAATTTAAGTTGGTGGTGTCTGGTTATGTCATGTTTCTGAGCGTTTTAATTTGCAACTGAAATATGCACACAATATGGCTTTGTCCAGTCAGTAAGTCTGTAGTGAGCTACAAAACGATCAGTTCAATACAGAGGAAAATTTTAGTTTTGATAGAGATGGAAGAATAATTCAAATTATTTTCTTAAAAAAAAGGGTTTCTAGGGTCAGCCCCACCCTGATTAGTTTCACTCACCTGTTCTTACTCCCCCAATTAGTGCCGTTCCCTCATTTACCCAGCTACACACCTGCCCTGTGTTAGCCTCATTAGTCCTTCCCTTCTCCCGACTTTTTCCCAGCCAATCAGCTCCCTGCGTGTTCTTCTGCCTCATCACCTTATTCCCCACACCTGAACTCCTCCGCCATTTTTCTCCACCTGCACTTCATCCCCTCGTCAGACTAGTTTGTATTTCAATCCTGGTTTTCAGTACAGTCTTGTTGCATCCTGGTTTTGGTTGTGTGATGTTCAGTTGCTGATCTTTTTAAGCTCCTGTGGTCTGCTGTCTGCGTTTGGGTCTACCTTCTCCAAACCACATACTGATTATTGGATAATTCTGAACTGTTGTGGCTGATGTGGACTCACTGCATCGTAGTGTTATCAGCAAAATGAAAAAGTGTCAACAGCAAAAGCACTTGTTAATGGGATGTTTACATTTTTTTGAAGTGGGGTTGTAAGAGGTGCTTATCCATACTCAGTGTATTGTAGTTTGGAGAAGTAGGGAAGTGTGCTGACAGAAGTTCAGCAATGCACTGCTGTGGACAGGAGCAGCAATAAAAACAGATTTTAGCCTCCTAAAAAAAAAAAAAAAAAAATCAATGTCAGATTAGGTGTATGCTATATTGAGAATATTCTCACGGCTTTACCTTCCCATCAGACAGCCCCCTTCGTCTGACAATACATTTTCTCTACCATAGAACTTTCACATTCCTACGCATAAGCACAGCTGTGCTGCGCACCACATTACACCACTGATCATTTGCTTGAGACTTGTTACTGGCTCACATTTTCACCTTTAAGGGCAGTGACCATGTAGATAACCTGTGAATGTGTGACGTGTGTTTTGTTTGGTGCGGTGGGGAAGCAGCTCTCTGGCGTGTCATGGTGAAGACTGCATGTGGCAAATAGTGATGATAGCCAGCAGACAAAAGTGTCTAGATGAGCTCAGGGAGGCTGTTTAACCTCATGAGGAGGCCATGTTTATTGTTTTGTGGTGAATACTCCAATAAAGTGATTGTTTATGAACAGTAGTGATGGCCAAATGAAGCCTCATGAAGCCTTGTCTTTATTTTCTGAGCCCACTAGATGGCACTTTTTGTTCAACAAAAAAGTTGAAAGCACACTGAATTGCCATTCTTTGAGCCTCTCTCTTTAAACCATGAGCACCACCTAGTGGGCTCAGACTATAAAGACGATGCTTCATGAGGCTTCATTTGGCTATCACTAGTGAACGGCACCCGAACGCCTCACTATCCTTCCTTTAGTGGAGTGGTCCAGACAGCTAGAAGCTGATAACAAGCCAGCGTGTTCCCAACTTCAGTTCAGAGATGGTAAGCTGAGTATGTGATAAGCTGTCAGAGGTAACACAGTACAAAAAATTTTAAAAAGTGGTAACAACAGCGACCACAAATATGCTTTTCACTGTGGAGACAAGAGGACACCTTTGTGAACCAGAGCATAGAAAAGAAAAAACTTCTGCAGAAGGAGACTGAACTGGGCAGAAAGAGAGAGAGAGATGCGTAGGAATACTGAAGTTCTACAGCTGAGAAAATGTACTGCCAAAGGAGAGGGCTGTCTGATGGCAAGGTAAAGCAGTGAAAATATTCTAAATATAGCCTCCATTTAGACTGATATTGATTCTTTTAGGTGGGCCTTTTTTAAAGTGGCTCAAATACATTTTGCAGTACATTGCTTACGGAGTGGCAGCGCTGTGAAGCACACTCCATTGAGAGCTACCTGCTTCTTTTCCATGCCCATGATAAAGGCTCACCATCTGCACTGATAGTTTAGGCGTCTGGTCTATTTTTTACACAAGCTGCATGAAAATCTGGCAAGAAAAGACACTGAATATATTTTATAAACAATATTAAGGATAAATATGGTTTACATGATCTTATTATGATAAATGATCAAATATGTATCCCATTCACACACATGCGAACAGAGACAGAACTCTATTAAAATTGTTTAATTTCTTATTTTCTTTGGTGTTTTTGTTATACAGATATGCAATTATGATTGCTGAGTAATAATTATGTTGATGTTATCCAAGTCTCTGATCATGTGACGAGATGATATGTGCAGGATAGTTTGGACCGGGGCGCATTTAAACTACCTTATACCACTGTTCTGATGTGAACAGCCAGGCGACTGCTGACTGACGGCTGCACGACAGTCGACTAATCGCGGCACTAATGAGTCCAGTCTGAACAATGCGGTAGCTTCCATAGTGGTACTTACATCGGTTTCTCCAAACTGGGGCCGTGCCGACTGACATCTGCTGTAGGTGCGGATAACTACATCATATAAAACCCATCTCCAAAAAATCAGAACTAATCCGCTAAGCAAGAAAAATAAGCCTATTTAAACTAAAGGTGGAACATTTCCTTGTTTGTTACTTAATGCATGAGTTGACGACATGAATCCATCAACACACCTTAAATTTCACTGTGACAAGTTTAACCATTCCATTAGTTTTATTGTCTCTCTGGATGACATACACTTTTAGTAATGAGCGGATTTTCAAGTGTTTAAAAATATATATTACTATGTGAACTGCATATATCCCAATCTTCACTCGCTGAGCGTCGCTCCTGTGAGATCCGGCAACACGAAACCGCCGAGCTTGCCTACTTTCTGGCGTGACTTGGAGTTAAACAAAGCTGAACAGTAAAGAAAATGTTAGTTTAATTGAATTTTTTTTCTCCATGCCTCCCCTTCTGTCCACTCCCCTGGGTCAGATACTGACTTAAAGGAATGGTTCTGTTTAGACCCCGTGTGAACCCTGAAGATCCTCATGCGCTCCTATAGAAACAAACAGATTGTCACCTGCTTCTCAAATGCTTTGGGGATGAGCCTCCGTAACTCGGACAGACTGTTGTTGATTCTGTCTCTGCGTCTCTTCTCAATAATCTGACAAACAAAAGAAAACAGTAAAAACCTCAAATTGTCTCTAAACTGTGAACATTTAAACTTAACACCAGAGCTAATAAACAAAAATAACCCCTCTGCGCTTTTTCCTCGCCATCACTTGAGTGGTTGTAGTCGGTGATCCACTTCTTATACAGGACGCCTTCATGTGCCTGAGAAGTTAAATAATAAGAGGATCAATGCATTAAATAACCACATTTGACCTCAATCTGAGCAGTAGTGATTTATCAGAGACTGAAATCCAGTAAATATTTGACTAAACTAAATGTTAATTTCCAGTTTCTTTGTTCATGAACGAGGTTATTCCAGATGTAACTAGAATTACTTGTGCTGCATTTAAGGACAATTTGGACATAGGCTACTTTCACTTTTCTTGATTATTTCCGGCACTTGGGCAGTAACTGGCAGCATCGGAAACCAACAAAAAAAGGTGACCTTTAATGTCAGCATTATACACAGTCAGTCACCATTAAGGTTTAATGGTGGCTGGTGGCATCAGGGGGAAACACAGCAGGACAAGGATGAAAAATAGGGCAGTGAAAGTCTGACTGGAGCGGGTTGGAGGGGTGGTTGATGGGTCCAACAAATACCCACTTTCACCTGAGAGAGTGGTGTTCGCGTCCTGAAAGATTATAAAGCCAAACGCTGTTCGTTTATCCTAAACCTAACTACGTGTTTTTGTTGCCTAAACCCAACCATTGTTGAGGGGGAAAAAAAAGCCAATTTGCAGTGTTGTACCGATGTAGTACATTTATTTTGAAAGAGAGTGTATGTAAACTTTAAGTTTCCTGTGAAAACTGAGGTGTATTTTGAAAGAAGACAATGCATGTAACAGGCAGAACTTGACCAGTCTCCCAGAACGTCAACAACCAACATACCCAGGGTACCTTTAACATCGTATGTGGACGTAGAAAGTCCATGACCAAGCACATCAATATGTGACAAGGTCAGAGTGAGAATGTGTTGACTTACTCCACTACATGTCTGAGTCAAATATTGTGTATACATTTACCTGACAACTTTAGTTACTTGCTCCATTAACAAAACTTGGGCAAATATAATTTCCAGTGCAGTCTGGTTTACAAAATAAACTCCAGGAAAGTCCACACACTATAAGATCCTTCATCAGTATTATTTCACACGTCAGTCTTCACTAAAGTGCTACTTTCAGTTTTGTTACTTTAAGTACATTTTGCTTCTTTGCTGCTTTTGCCTCTGTACTTATACTTAATTACCACTTTGAATTCAGGACTGTTTCTTGTAGTGGGGCTTTTTTGACTGTTGTATTTCTATTTTTACTTAAGTAATGGCAAATGTCTTTAAATATCAGCAGTAAATGTTTCAGTGTCATCTGTTTTTCCGAAGTCTAACATTTTGCAGAGATGAAACGTGGCTTTATTCTCTTCTTCTTGATGAATTTGTTCCTCTAAAAAAATCCATCCAGGAAGTAGAAACAATGAGCAATTCATACCCTAAGAGAAGAGGAGCATGAAACAAAAATCAACAGTTTAATGTCCTATGTTCATCACTGCATCATTTTTCTACACACAAACCTCCTCTTTACTAAAAAAATAATTATCAGTTTATGTATTTTCTGCAATAATTTATGATGATGCACAAGTTTTATTTTGATACAATACTTTTACTTTTTTTTTACTTACACTGTGGTATTTTTTTATTCAAGTAAAAGATCTGCATACTTCTCTCACCTCTGCTCTCCACCTGAACCTGTTCAGGAGACCCCCCTTTATTTGGAGGTTGTTGAAAGGGATTGTGGGAAATGTAGGACATGTGGCACATCAGTAAGTAAAGTCAAAACAGAGAAGGCAGATTTGTCTCAGGTTGAACTTTACTGTAAAATCATAAAAACTATAGATGTCTAACTTTAATTATTTTTCTGTGTACACTGATTCCTCCTGATTATTTGTCCAAAAGGGACCTTGCAGGTTTTACTTTATAAACTGATTTGAATTATAATGTGTAGTCTTTTTTTGTTTTTTGTTTTCAATTTAATTTCAATAATGGCAGTACAGAATAAGTGTAGTAAACAATATTTTTTAGAAATATACATGTTTTTACTGTATATTCTACAGATACAGAGTAATATATCATTTGTTTTTAATTTTGTCTGGTATTTTTTAAATTTTTTGATCAATTTTACATACAATAAAAAGGCCCCAGACTATGAGTTATAAGGATAATTTGAAAAAATACCATTAAAAATGTATTAGCTTGTCATTTTCTATAAACACCACCAGTGCAAGAATCACACCACAAAGTCATTGAGCGTTTACTTTAACATTTTAACTTACAGGCCTAGTTAATAAATCATAGGTAGATGTAGACATTGATAAGCTGGTGAAGCCTTTTATTGGAAGATGTGATCAAGAACTGCATTTTCTTCCTGACTCACCCTGGATAAATGCTCTCACTGCCCACATCAATGGTCTCCTCCCCATCACTCTCTACCGAGCTGCTGTCCTCACACGGCCGCTTCATGGTGCATGGATGGTGGTAAGAGCTGTCTGTCTCCTGGAGATTTATTAAAGCTCAAAATAAAGTTTCTTCCCCTCTGAACAAAAAAGTCCTTTTTCAAGTCCTATAACATATTTAGAGGATTAATGAATAAATTATTGCCACTGCAGCCACAGGGGCACTGCAGGAATGTTTGAGGAGACTAAAGAAGTCCTGGAGTGAAATGAAAACATTATAATCCACCATACAGACACTGCTGAGGAACTCTGATGAGTTATACGGTCTTACAGTAATATTATAGAGGATTTAAAGAGATTTCTTGTTTTGTTTCATCCAGATGTTGATAAAGTTGCAGGTTAGTTTACTTCCCAGAAAACCACAGAAGTTTATCCTCTTGCAGAACTGTGAAATGAATGATCCCCTCAAAAATGACTTGCAGAGTTTTCCAACATCAGCAAACTAAGAAACTGGTGCAAATCCTCTGCACCTGTCTGTTTTCAGTTTCTACAGTCAACCAAAGTTGTTTTTTTTTCTCTCTGAAGCCTCCAGGAGTTGTTTTTCCAGTGGTGTGTGTCCTGTTAATGGTCGGAGGCAAGTGGCCCCTTTGTCAGCTGCAGACTGGACTGGTGACCAGTTTGTCTTCCTCCTCTGCTAGAGCTTTCCCACGGAGCTGGGAGCCACACACACACACACAGACACACACACTTAGTGGAACCGCCCCCGTGCACTCAAACACAAATTTGAGATGGAAGATTTGTGCAGTCTCGGCAGGGCTGGTCCTCCTCTCCTGATAATACCGCCTGTCTGGTTCAGACGGAGCGTGTGTGTGTGCAGGCATGGGAATGAGGCCGCCTCGGACATTGAATTATATAAGGCAACAGGTTTTAGCCTGAGACTGCTGCAGTGAAGCAGAACACATCCAGTA
>JAPZEB010000008.1:21756547-21776555 GCA_029783705.1 Chaetodon striatus | reverse complement strand
CACCCAGGGTACCTTGGACGTCATATGTGGACGTGGACAGTCCATGACCAAACGTCGTTATGTAACGAGGTCAGAGTGAGAATGTGTTGATAATGACAAAGTGCTGGTGTAGTTTAAAGTTTCTGTTTGCAAAGGTTTAAGTCTTTCAAACCCCCGGTTATTCCACAGAATAATAAAAATCAAATATTATAAAATGCATCTTTCAGGTATATTCCAGCATAATGAATTAATAATACTAATCTACAAGAAGACCTCAGAGTGATGTTAGACTTCTTTCTGGTGTTTCCTCTTTGCACACTACACTGCACAGTGTTATTAGTGACATATGTTAGAAATTGGACTGCAAATAATCCATTCAGTCCTTCATTGCAGACCAAATGTTGTATGATATAACACATTAGCATAATTCCAAAAGAAGCAATTTTATAAGCCAGAAGTTATCATAAGTGAAGAAATGGTCAAAGATTTACAGAAGCGTGAATCTCAGCCTTCAGACAAATGAAACTGTAACAACTGCAGTAATAAATCAAATAGAACTCCATTAGATCCGTCTACATGAAATAAAACCCTGATGATGGGTTTCTTTCCTCTCTGATCTGAATATGAAAATAATGTGAATATGACTTTTTTATATCAGTGTGGGGGAAACATGCTGTAACTACCTCTTAGTGTGAAAGCAGCCTTCACACAGTCGGTCTACCAAAGCAAAGGAGCTTTATTACACCTGAAGCCTCCCCTCTTTCATCATACGTATTGATTCAGGGAAAGATAAAGAGAGAAGAAAGATGAGGGATTTGTCTTACGACTCCGCGAGCAGGTTGCAGGGTTGTGGGCCTGAAACTGAGGCCAAATATCCTTCATGTTTTTGGCCTCATCTGAAGAAAACAGCTGTTTGTGACTGAATCTTTTCATAATAAGTTTAATTTCACAGTGATAGTTATGGTTATGGAGTGCATGATTAATCTACCCCAGCTGATACTGGATCTTTGATGCTGATACTGATATTAAAATTTGTGAGTTTAAAAAGATCAGTGACATAAACACACGACATAAACAAAAAATTTTGCTACAAATCTGAAGGGTTTGATTTTCAGTCTATGGCGATGTGTCTGCAGCTCCCTGCCAACCCACGAGCTAAATATCTTTTTGGTTATTCTTGTGTACATCTGCAGGAATGCTCCACTGATAGGTGAGATTTATCCATGTGTGCTTATAACTTGTTTTGAGAGCGATTCAGGACTTTTAAAGTAGATATGAATAAGTGGTTGAGACAAAGAGATTCAGGTATCTGTTCAGTCCAAGCGGCAACCTCCGGGGCTGAAAAATGAAGCCAACACTGAAGTGCCAAAAGTTAAGGGTTCCTCTAATGTCTGCCCATACTGGATCCTTAAGGCTAATACTGATATCAAAATTTGGGAGTTTAAAAAAAACCCAATAACATAAACAAAAAATCTTGCTACAAGTCTGCGGGGGGTTGGGTTTCAGTTTACGATGATATGTCTGCAGCTCCCTGCTAAACAAGGCTCGCCAACGCTCCAGCTAAATGTCTTTGCTGTTTCAGTTTTTCTTGTGGTCATCTGCAGAGTGTGGCTCTGCTGATAGTACAGAGTTATCCATGTATACATAAACTGTAGACCTTATTAACTATGTTACACAGGCAACACAAAATCAGTGGGGAAGAAAAGAGTACAGGCACGAGAAGAGTTTACAACAACGTACTGTTACACGTGTTGAAATACTAATAGGTATGACCCTATTTTTTTTTAGTATTGAGAGTGTGGACGTTTTAGGATCGATCCTCCCACCCCTTCCCTTCCTATAATGTGATCAATAAGAGGTTTTAATTACAAATGACTTGTGTTTCAAAGATTTGTAGTTATTGACTGCAGTTGAATCAATTTTCTCCAAGTCATTGCAGCACTAAAATGCATTTCAGCTGCGCAACAGTAAGTGAATGAATCTGTTCATGTGGACACAATGTTCATTGTTCAATTCATTGATGCGTTCAATCTGTTTCTGATTCAGACTGATACAGTCAGATCTCTGTCTACGCAAGATGTTTCTAAAGTTAACAGCTTGTTTTCTTTGGCTGCAGACGCAGATCTGACACACTGCATGTGTGAATGTCAAGTCAAGCCAGTTTTATTTATACCACCCAAAACCTCCAGGGGCTTTACAGGCGGTACAGCGTGTGACACCCTCACTGAATGTCACTTCATTAAAAGTTTACAGGCTCCTGGAAGTGACAGTTAAATATAATCTTATCTTGTTATGTTCTTGTTTTAAATAAATCACCATCCACTCATAAATTAACTTTCTTAAGTGAAAGCACCCGGGCGCTACCATGGCGCGTTGTGTGAGGCGCATCGAGTGCTGCCCCTAGCACACACTGGACACATTGCACTGCAACTTGTTAACAGACGACCATGCAAAGTTAATACTACTTGTACTGAAAGATCTGTACTTCCTCCACCTCTTCATTAGCTTAAAATCATGTGTGGACAACCTCTAATTGAAGTTGATTTCTCACCTGAAGAGCTAATCTCCAAAGCTGTGACTCAACAGGAAGTATCTTTTTGTCCATTGTCTTTCTATTGACATGATTGTGGGGCGGGATATTTCTTTACCTAAACAACTAGTCTCTCCTCATCCATTTTTGTAACAAATAAGACACAGCAACAGCTACAGAATTCTCTTTATGCGTCCATGACAAGGAGAGGGGTCAAGCAGAGAAGCATAAGAGCAGAGAAGAAGAGCTGCTACAGGAGCTGGTATGTACAGGCGGAGAGCCGAGGCTGGAAATAGGACAGTGGCTTGAAGTACCACAGGGGGGTGTATCCAGAAGTGCCAAAATGCATTCAGCTGCTGCTGGTCTGGGGTTGTACCAGGGCCAGGGGATATGTCCTGAAAATTATATCACAATATTTTTAGGCTATATCTTGATACACAATATATATCTCAGTATTTTAAAATCTCTTCAAAAGCACTTCCCCAGTGCTCGGACCGGGAGACACAATCGAACAAAACAATATTTCTGACTAAGCCCCCGATGCAACAAAATTGTAGGAATGACCACTGTTTTTTTTTTTTTTGTTGTTGTTTGTTTGTTTTTTCAGAAAATACTGACACATTGAGATTTTTGATCAATAATCACTAATAATGTCGATATAAGGACTAAGTGGGTTAAGGCAAAGACAAAAGTCTGGTTACTTGATACGTTTACATCACTTTGCTGTAATGGTGCCTTTAAAACGCGGGAAAAAACAGAATTTATGTCACATCACGATACAGGGATATTGAAACTTTGGGAGAACATATAGTCTCATATCTGGATAATGATATATTATCTTCATATTGCCCAGCCCTCAGTTGCAAGTTGAAATAATAGGGGCGTATTTTTTGATGTGCGGCATTGGTCGCCATTGTTTTTTGGCCTTTACTCTCAGTTGTTGTGATGCACCTGAAAGCAGCTTTTCTTCTCTGTAGCAGGTCGGTGATTTCTCATGGAGATACACAGTCTAAGATTTAGTGCGGCTGCCTTTGTCCCAAATGTATCATGTACCAGCTTCTGAAAAAATGTCTAAAGGTTTTGCTTTTTCCATTAACTTTTCCCTGAACTTCTCCATCACAGCCGGTCATTCACAGACAGAGCAGCCAGGTGTAACCAGCGTCTTAATATCAACCCTACCCTCACTCCCTGTCGCTCACAAAGGATCGGTGTCTTTGTTACAGTCTTACCTCCAGATTTACCAACAGGCCGGTGGGATTTACTGTCCAACTGAAAGGCTTGTGCTATTTCAGTGTTTCCTCCAACTCTGCCAGTGCTTCAAGATCACCTGCTGAAAACCATCTTCAGAGAAAGGTACAGTGATACCCCGTCTGTGTAAGGACACACAGATCGTCTCCTGCAGGGCTATTAGGCAGCTGATTGCCTTCCATTTACACTCAGTACAGACTGAATCCCTCCTCTGGTTGGTTGTGTGCATGCGGGCGGTGACACCAGGGCTCGTTGACTATGAACATCAGTCAATAGTTTGGAAACGGCACACTTGAATGCACACAGATAATTTGCCGTGGAAATAAGCAATCATTTAAACTTGGCGAGAAAGTGTGCTGAGTTGTTCCCTTCGATGAGAACAAATCTGCTTCTCTCAAACAAAGAAGAGATGAATCAGTGATTATGTTTGAACGACAAACATCATCTGTATTAATATGACTTTGATATAAACAAGGTATAAAACAACCACACAGAGAATTAACGACCAACCTTTCAGCTCTGCAGCTTTTTAGTCTCTTTTAACTCACTGTTTTGGTTTTACAGTCACCGTATGGTTGAGTCTCACAGCTCTCACCAACCCTGTCCCCATCATCAGGGAGCCACTTTCAGCGATCAAAGACAAAGAAAACACTGTACATTTGTCGTCCAGTACAACACAGCAGATAGACAAAGGTAGCAGCTCGTGGATAAAGTCAGACAACGACAAGCAAATATAAAAGCAGATATTTTTCTCTGCTGTTGGTAAAGATCAAGCCAAAGCTAACCCCGGTTTGTGCCTCTCAGCTAAATATCAATTTTCCTCAAAATTTCTCTAAAATATCAATCAATCTGGAAAAAAACTGAGGTGATTGAAAGCAAAACTATACAAGAACTGGTATTTTTGTGATTTTGCACCCCCCACAGGTTCACAGTGGTACAGTACCACCAGAAATACCAGTTGTATCTGCAGGGTTGCAAAGTGTTTAACAGTCTGTGTAGCGATCTGTCTCACAATTACGTTATTAACATAAACTTATTGTGCTTAGGTTTAGGAAAAGGAACATGGTGAGGATGTACCTTAAAATGACTCAAAGGTCACATGGTTTAGAACATGCATCTCCAGGGGACAGCCCAGGGGGAAAATCCACGTTTCTGTGAGCCATCCACCACCCCAACCTGCCTCCTTCCTCAGGACCGCTTCCTTGTTTACTGCTGTCAGTGCGTTGGTCATGTGATCGCAGCCTTTGAAAATACAATGAAGATGAGGTGGCAGCCTACATGGAGTTCAGATCCTTTGGAGGTTTGATGGTGGTGGAAGGAGCATGCTGAAATGTTTCCTAGGGGGCCGTACACATGCCACATATTTTGTGCCCTCAGATTCATTGTTTTCAATATAGACGCGTGAGTGACTTTAGCCTGTGTAGGTTAATCACTGGTGTGGGTGGGTGTGGCTTTGACTTAGACTTAATGACGGGTGACGGGTCGTGACGGGTGGGTGCAGGTTTTTAAAAATGGACCTGTGCAGGACTCTGCTGGAGACTTGGCCATCTTGAATGAGGATTAAAAGCGAACTTCACTGCTGATGAATTCAACTTTTCATTTGTAAAACAAATATTTCTTCTTCTAAAAGTCACATCTGTATCAGCAGGAGCAGCTGGGGTGACCTTAAATGACATTAGCTCATTTATTTGTCCAAAGGATGTTGTGATTGCGTCAGTGTATCAGTGATGCGTCTTTCTTCCCTCCTACAGACCGGCGTTACCCTCTGTCGGTCCGTCTTGCGACAGTCTTCCTTCCTCCTGAGTGAAATTAGCCACGCAGACAGACAGTATTGCTATTGGCAGATATTTCAACATGCACACTGCACTGTGCCAGTAACTGTTTGCTCCAGAGGCATTACAACAAATCCTGTCGATATACTGAAATGGGCTCAAAGGTACTCAGACGACTTCAGAGTGTGCAGACACTCAAACAGTGAGGAGGGAGTTATGTAGGTCTGAAGTAGCTGGACAGCATTGAGATACCAAGCAAAAATTAATGTAGAAGAAGAAGAAGAAGATGATGAAGTTTATTGTGTCTGTTTATATATGTATGCAGGGATTCTGCCCAAAAAATATTTTTAGGCCTTTGTTTATACTTTATTTTTGCTTAAACGTCTCATTGGGATTGACTCTTTTCTGTATCCTACGTTAGTCTCGCCCACAAATGGGCAGCTGTGGCTCAGAGGTAGAGCGGGTCATCCACACATGTCGAAGTGTCCTTGAGCGAGATACTGAACCCCAAACTGCTCCTCATGATGCTCCCATCGGTGTGTGAGTGAGTTAATAAACTGAGCAGCAGGTGGTAGCCTCAGACACCAGTGTGTGAACGTGTGAATGTGACTTGTGGTGTAAAAAGCGCTTTGAGTGGTCAGATGACTAGAAAGGCATGATATGAGTGCAGGTCTATTTACCATTTACCAAATGACACTTACATTGTTGAACTGCAATTATTAATTTTTAGGAGGCTGTAAGATTTTTTGATATGAACCCACCTAGTTTATAGGACACAGCCTTGGTAGGGTGGAGTGTAATTAGATTATTGTCTGGTATATTTTGATGTAATTTTTCCTCTGTGACATTGTGGAGGCCTTGTTGCTTTATTATTAAGTTCCCCATGTGTGTATTGATGTTTGTTGGTGATGTAAACAACCCCTATAGATCATTTTTAATGTACCCTGAAGATTTGGATATGTATGTTTTTAGTGAATGCACGTTAACAATAATTTATTCTCAAGAGCGCACCCCTTAAATGTAAACTTTTTTAGGATATATTTAAGATTGTAGCTCAGCAGTTTTTAATTTTACTTCTTTATTCCTCTATTTCTGTGTATAATGTTGATTGTTACACCACTTGATGTTTGATATTAAGCCTTTCCACTGCATGTGGGTAATGTGACTGACTGCAAACTCACAGCCACTCCTGCTCAAGATGCTTCTCTTTGTTACGAAACTGTTTCCCTGATGAAGGTCTCGTCACTGTTGCAGCATTACAATCATTATTTTTGCAAGTTAGACAGTGTTGAAGAGTTTTTTTTTCTACGCAGTAATTTACTGTGAAAGTGATGCAACCAGTAGCCAGTAATTTACTGTAAATGTACAGTTTAATATTTAACAGTGTATGCATGCATTAAGTGGGAAGAGCATTTGGGGGTTCAGTGCCTGGCACCTCTCTAGCTACCAGTCCACACTCCATGCTTGGTCTGTATGGAAACTTGAGCCGGTGACCTCCTGGTTCATAAGTCCAGTCCCTATAGGCTGAGCTACTGCCGCCCCTGAGCTACTACTGGAGGGACAGACCTGAACACTCATGAATGGCCACTGGTTACCTGCTTGACAGGTCTTTAATTGTACCACTGTTTTTTCAGCGTTCAGGCCACTGGGTTACTGTCACCTGAATTTACTGATACAACTTCAGTCAGGCCACAACATCTTATCTAATCTGCAGCGTGTTGACACATTGATTTGTCCGTACCATTACAGACTCGCACCACGTGTGCATACGGTCTGAACTTGACTGCACAGTTGGCAAGGTCAGAGTTCACCTACCACATCCTAATAATGCAGCTGGGAGAGTTCCTGTCAGAGGTGTGAGTGTAAACAAATAGGTGTGTAACCTTACAGAGATATAGCTGCATTGTAAATGTGTTTGATCTAAGGGAGGCGGCAAGTGTGTGTGTGTATGTGAGTGTGTGTGTGCAGTCATACCTGTGTGAGGCCTGTTGAAGTGTGTGTGAGGGTGGAAAGACTGCGTCCACACACAGCCATGAGTAAACATGAAACTATATCTATATGTCTCCTGCAATCCAGAGGTTCCTCCTGGACACAAAGACTGGTATTGAGACCAGCGGTGGTGTGTGTACTGTATATGTATACTGCAGGTATGTGTGCTCGGCTAAAACGGGAATCTATCCGTGCACAGCCACCAGCCAGAGCAGAAGACGCTCTGCAAATAAAGACCTGAGTTAGAGGGTTTGAGAAACTCCTCCGGCAGCGAGCAGGCGACCTCCGGCTCGCCGCATGAGAAAAGTTGTTGTTTGTTTTGCCACACATGAGGAGTCCTGTGTGAGCTCCCATTTAGCAGCCGCGCTATATGCGTGTCCGGCACGTTAAACCGTCCTCATTGATGGTCAGTACAGAGGAAGGTGGTCACTTTGAGTCCACAGCCGTGAAACTAGAGCATGACTCACTAGAGATAGCAGGTACACACACACACACACACACCCACACACACACTCTGTGGAGCCACCTTCTTAAATACACAACACATGAAAAAGAAGTGTTTGTATATGTAGATAACGCTGATTCTCTGAGTTACACACACCAGGAGTGTAAGGTGTAAATGTTGGAGTATTTTCAAAATATAATTAAGCAACCCATAAAAATATTTATATAATCAAACTTATCTCTGAGTCGTAGTTTATTCTTTACAGTGATTAGTTTCTTCTTCTAACAGGAACCAGTCTGTCAGCTGTGGGCAGTGTCTTTACTGTACAGGTGATGATATTCCTGTAGACCAGGGGTCGGCAACCTTCACTATCAAAGGAGCCATTTTTGGCCAAAAAAACAACAACAACAAAACATATTTGAGCCTCATAATAAAGGTTTCACAGCCTTTTAAGTCAACATTTCTATTTGATCTAAATAAGCATTCATTACTGGATGGACTTGTGATTATTTGGTACTTAAACTTTACAGTGTTGCCGATGAGAGCAAACAAATTTGTCCACACTCTATTAAAGTCTCTATTTCCCCCCGAAACTTTTCCCTTTTTGGATTTTGAATCCACAGCTAGCCTAGTTAGGAGGACTCAAGACTGCTGTAGCCATCGCTAGTGATGCTGCTAAAGGAAAAGGCGCCGGGCTGCAGACGTATGACGCACATATTTTGGTTGACGAAAATGTTAAAACATTTTTTGAAATTATTAAAAAAATTACGGCAGACAGCCCTTTATAGGAGGGGTAGCCCCAAAGGTGAACTTAGGGGTACAGAAACTGTGAATCAAACACTCCACATATTGACTGAGGAGGCCTGAGTGTGTCAGGTCAAAACAACTGGAATAAGTTTTGTGTAACATTTAAATTTGCAATATTTAACTGTGACAATTTTATGACCTCAGGATTGAAACTAACTAAAGCTCATGTCCTTGCGTTGTGCACTGCAGCTCAACTTCCTGTCTGGGGCAGCAGTAGCTCAGTCCACAGTGACCTGGGATGAAAACCAGAGGGTCACAGGCTCAAGTCCCCATCCGGACCAAGTATGGAGCTGGAGAGGTGCCAGGTTGGCGACTTGGCTTTGCTAGGTGCATTTGAGCAGGTCACCAAACCTCCAACTGTTTGGGATGTCTGTCCAAGGGCGGCCCCCTCACTGTGACATCTTCCCGTTTAATGCATGTTTGTGCATGTGTGTGTATTTCAGGCCTGTGTGTGTATGATAACATAAAGTATATCTTCTTCCTCTTTCAATCTTGCCCCACCCACTTACGTGATGAGGCCATGTTATTTTGATCATGTGGTTTCACAGCTGTGGCTCAGTAGAAAAGTTTTTTCTCATCCAATCACTCAAAACAAACCCTGTATGGTCACACTGCCCCGTTTGACATCATGTCCCAGTCCCCCTTCACTCACCCCACCTGACTTCACCTCAGCGAGCGTCACTGTGTCAAGTGTATGAAACGCCCTCCATATGCACTTTAAGGACATGACCTCGGCGTCCCCTGTGGTGGTTGGCTAGTTAGTTACACATTATATGGATATTGGAACAGTATGTTTGTTTGTAGATAAAGCAACATGTGACACCTCCACTGCAGACTCTGATGTAGTTTGATTTGATTTATTTAAAAAAGATATATCTTGTAGAAAAAACACACAAAACAGAGACAAAACAATTAATAATGTACAAACTCACAATGAGAAACATATATTAATATTTCCTGTCCGAAAAGGAGAAGGAAGAAGCAACATGTGTCCAGTCTGCACCCCTGCTCTCACACTAATCTATCACTAATCAAACTGTTTCATACGTCCGCTCCTTTCCATCGATCAACCCCACATTTACATCACTTTATAGCCAATGTTACCCCATTTATTATACAAATACAAAAATACAAGATGATAAAAACAAACAAAACAAAACAACAACAGTGTCACTCTGAGTGTGTTTTACCTTCCCTCTAGTCATTTTGTACCTCATGAAAACACTGTCTCTGTACCTCTTTTTAAACTGCTTGATGTCTTTACTTTGTTTGATGTCTTCACCCCACACATTGATATGCACAGACTTTTCAGAGTGCTGCGAAAACGACCTTGTTTCAAAATTGATTCACCTCTTAAGTCTCTGTCCAAGAACATGTTTTGTATGATGCCAGGCAGTAAATTATTTCTTGCTTTGCACAGGATTTGAGCTGTTTTAAAACCCACCTGATCCACACACTTCAGTTCATGTGACTCCAAAAACAGATTATTAGTGTGTTCCCTATATCCAGCATCATGTACAATTCATACGGCTCTTTTTTTGCAGTGTGAATAATGGCTGTAGGGAGATTTTGTGGGTGTTACCTCAGACCTCAACACAACAGTTTAAGCACGGCAGTATCAGAGGATAGTGCTTTATGATCCAGTGTGTGTCTGGCTTGATGAGCTGCAATGCTTCTCGTCCACTCTGTGGTCCATTATCACACCAAGAAATTTGTTTTCATGCACTCTCCCAGTAACATGACCTATCTTAATGTAAAGGCTTATTTCTGATCTCCAGACAAACTTTGATAAAGCACACATTTCCTCTGAAGTGAGAGCTGCTGTGTTATCTTGGACTGCGGCGGCTGCAGCTTGATGCTGTGCAGGCTAGCAGCATCTATACATCCATGATAAGCTCCAGCAGCTCCAGCAGCATGAGCACCACCTCAGCAGCTCCAGCTCCTGACGGTGTGACCCGCCCTCGGAGGGGCGGGGTCAAACATGGGGTGAACGGGCACGTTGAAGGGGCGGGGAGCTCCAAATATTACTACATCCACCCTGTGTGCCTCCACATCACATCTCCTCAGTGTTCACGTTATTGTGGAGCCACGACGATTCATTGGGACGTGTTTCCTCAGACCTCATCTGGTGTTTGATATTCCTACATTTGTCTTTTTCCTCCGCTCTGACCCGAGACCAGCAGCAGCTGCTCTGATATGGCCAAAGGAGAAGGAGGTGAACAATACTCCAACGCCAGCTTATTGAATAAACCTGTCAGCCCGGATGGCATCCAGCTCGCGAGGAAGGTAAGCTCATTTTGTTAATTAAACAGAAAAGCAGAAATTAAACGGTTTACGGTCTAAATCACCTCCATGTAGAGCAAAACGAGGGAGAGGCTGCTGTTAACGGGAGTGTGTGTTGGACGTGTGAATGAATGGAGCTCACCGGGAGAGTGACATTTCCACAGCCTGACTCATTACGTTAGCTCGGCGCGCTGCGTTCAATGTTAAATTTCTACACTTCAGTTAACCAAAATATGTCTCTTTGAATCATTAACTGAATTAAATTATCAATAAGAACCAAAAACCTTAACGAAAATCATTTAATTTCAGTCACTCTCAGTCACTTTCACCGCCTTCACCCTCCATTGAGCGTCACGAGACCCTCATTTAAATCGTTTAAATTAAAAACTACAACCGTGGACGGTTAGATTTTAGCTCAGCAGCTAGTTAAACATCATTTTAGTGTGTAGGCTGTAATAAGAGAGGTGAACTCATTATCCCAGCAGCCACTGAGAGCTAAATATAAACCGTTTAAAATGCTAACCTCCTCTCTCCTCTGTACTAACGGCTGCCTTTTTAAATGTTATACATCAGCGCAGGTTAGCTTAAAGTTAGCTTCTTAAATTAGCCATTTATACTGAAAATTATAAACAAGATAACGGTCTGTTTAATGAATTAAAATTGATTTAATTTCAATGTGCAGTCACGCTGGAAATCTGTCTATTTTATCGAGTAATAACAATTAAAGTTTAATTTAATTTCGGCTACTCCACATTAGTTTATGTGGCATTCAGTGGGGGTTGTTGTAGTGTTGCTTTCAGGGGCTCCTGAAGACCCCAACATCTCAGAGAAAGGACTCCCGTCCTCCATGGGTTAAACACTTTTGGCACTTTTAAGTGGAGGAAAATGGAGCAAATAAAAGACTGGTATGTGCCTTTCTGCTTCAGGAGGAATGTGACACAATTCTTTGCACAGTAGTAGTCAAAGAAGGAGAACATTTGCACCAGCGTGTTGATTCTCTGATACACTGGCGGACTGGTTGTCACTAAAAATAATCTATCACTGTTTAACTTATGTATTTGATCTATCTTCCCTTCAAACGTCTCCTCCGTTGTCAAATATTTAAAAACATATTTTAATAAGATGCGAAAATGTGGTATTTCGAGTTCACTTTTGGTTAATGCGTATATTTCCGATGGTTGTGAATGCAGCAGGAAGCACCCTCCAAGGCGACGTGTCAGACAGACGGAGAGCGCAGGGGATCATTTCCCTAAAACACATCCTAAATCACGGCTTTAAACATCCCCGTTGTCTCCCACATGAACTATTTACAGCTTATTAACATCTATGATTAAAGACAGAAATGCTACCTTGTGTTTAAAAAGAGGCACACCTGTTTGAGGATGTGTCTTTGACCTCACCTCTGATAACACATCATTACTGGTAGCGCTGATAACACTACCAGGTAGTAGCAGTAGGAGGGAAAGTTTACAGTTAAGATTAGATACTCTGTGTGTTTCCTTGTAACTAACCTGGGTGCACATACATGCACATACGCAGTAAGAGCTTGAATGCAAGTGTTAGGTTCATTTGCATGTTGATGCATGTGTGCAGTACATTAGTAGATGGGTGTGCTGGTGCATGCATGCAAGTGAATGCAGGTACTTACAGATATGTGCATAGGTGTATGAATAGAGTGAGTACATATGCAGGTATTTCTGTGGGTGAATGTGTGTCAGTGTGGCACATGCAGGTATACAGAGATAAATATTGTACTACTTTCTACTGTAAGTTAGCCCACATGTACACCTTTTTTGTCTTTCGTTTTTATGCTGCAGAAGCACTGGTTGCTCATGTATTTTATATTTTTCTGACTTCATTTCCCCTTTAACACTGACTGAATTTATTTCTGTAATGAAGTGCAATCTAAAAAGCAAATAATCTGTACACATAGAAACTGTGAGTGAGGCGTAGTCAGTAAAAGACGTCAGGAGACACAACTCTCTTACTGTAAGTCATTAGGATGCAGAAAGGAGTGTTTTAAGTGGATTGCTTCAAAGCCGTGTGAGGACAGTGACAGTAATACATCGTCAGTCTAACACATTCCTGTGTTAGTTACACAACGGTGTAGGTTTACTCACTGCAATGTCATGTTAAAACTAGGAGGGACAAAAATGTGTATCATACGCATACTTGTAGAACAGGTGTCGGACAGTTACATATTGTGAAATAGAGTTGGATTGCAAAATATATCTTGGTTGTAGACAACTGCATCAGATGCCAGCGTCAGTTTTGACCCTCATAACATGATCTGAATCACCAGGTAGTCAACCTGACGGAGTGCTAGCCATTGTGTTCGGTTACTAAAGTTTGAATAACTGCTTCTGTTTATCGACGGTGTCGGTTTCTGATTTCAGCCGCAGAGTTTTTTGTCACCTAAACAAAGGCCAGGTTGTATCAACAGAGGCTGGGTCATTTAATCACAGCCACGGTGATGTTTTGTGTTGTGGTCTGATCCGAGATGACGTTTGTTTTGTTCTCATCCAGATCAGTGAGGTTATGTTGAGGGATAGTGAAACGTGCCTGGAGTTCAAGGTCATTTTCTCTTGACACAGGTTTGATTGTTTGTCCGAGACCTTTTCATTTGACCAGCTGAAAAGAGCACTGATCACACTCACAACCTCTCCATTGGTCAGGGAGGAGGGTGGGTTTTCATGAGTGGTCAGAGCACTGGTCAAACTGGCAGGCAACCTGTCGGGTGCTTAGCCAGTTCAGGCTGCTGCCAAGGTGCCGTCACCCCGGCTCTCTGAGTGTGTGTGACACCATGGTGTTGTCATGCCCTGGCATTAATCTGCAGAGATTTGTGTCGCTGTTACAGCAGTTGTTTAGACTCTGTCTGCTGGGGAAATTATTACATCTACAGTGGAGAAAATGGAGAAGAATGACCACTTGTTAGAGCACCAAGGGTTTCTTGTTTCCCAGTGGCTGTCCCTGACTCCTGCCAAACACGCTACACGATGCTGAGCTTTCAGCCAACTGAACTTGCTACTCGCAGACTCTCTGGTGATTAAGAATTTAGGCCACATTCCTTAAAAGGCTCTGCAAAAAAGTTGTGATAGTCTTAATCGGACTAATAAGAAATTAGTGGCGCTGAGGATTAAATTGTTCAGACAGGAATTGAGAAAGTTACCTATGTAGAAGCTTGGGGGTGTAACTGCTGTGCTGCCGTCACCCTGTTAGGATTAAGCTGCTGCATGTCGACTCTGCAAATTTGACCCCTCCTATAATTACAAGGGCTCGGCCCTGCCAGAGCCTGAAAAGGTTTGTGGGCAGCTGCAAATACTTAGCCTTTAGGACACTTTCTGCAGAGTAGGTTGAATGAGTAATGTGCCTAAAGACATGTATTTGCTCGGCCTTATCTTGTCGATAGACAGACAGATCTCTTGTTTGCACTCGTGCAAAATTTAAGATCCCCGCTCCAATTTTAGGGCTGATGTAGATGCTAATTTACCTTTACTAACTGTGTTTCTTCTGTTCTCTCCTTGTCTTTCTTCTCAGCATGAGCGCGGAAACAGGTTGTCAATCTGCAGCAAGATATGCTATGCCATCGGCGGGGCGCCCTACCAGATCACGGGGTGTGCCCTGGGATTTTTTCTGCAGATCTATCTTCTGGATGTAGCTCAGGTGAGTTGGTTGAGATTATTACAAAACTCCACGACTTTAGCTGTCCACCTTTCATGACACAGGCCTAAATATAGCTCCCTGCTGCCCTTTAAGGCCCACCTTACTGGGAACGGGAACATACTGTGCATGCTGTACCGTCCTTTCTATACTGCCACTGTAGTATGATGCAACCACTTGACAGTCACACACACACATTTATTCACTGGTGAATTCTACTGTAGAAGGTGCTTCTCAGTTTTAAATTATCACACACACTCATACACTTAATTCAGGGTTCATATCTCGCCCAGAGGATAATTTTCAGACTGGAGGAGGAGCCGAGGATCGAACCACCGATCTTCAGATCAGTGTACCTCCTGAGCCACAGCAGCTCGATGTGTGGTGGCATTTACAGACTTGAGAGCAGGGAGTTGTACGTGATCCTGTGTGTGCCCTCAGCTCACCTCTCTCACAGGGGCACATACAGGACATTGTGACCGCCCAAAGCTCGCCAACAAAGGAGGCGATTATCCTGGAAAAATGAAGAGGTGGAAAAAGTTTCCATTATTGACTCCGTGATGTGGCTCCGCTGTATCAAAGGGCTCACGGGGGCTTGTTCTGAAAAATGCTGGGCAGGGGAGTAACGGTAGCGCGGTGAGGAGGGGCTCGCTTTAATGGGCTCCGACACTAATCTGATGGTTAAGGCCAAAATAGCGTGTAAGTCAGCCGCTTCCCAGGGTTTAGCTTTGTCCGGCTACCAGGGCTGTTGATTAAGAGTCTATTGCGTGACACAGCATGGTGCAGATTGTACAGTGAGGAGAGGAACATTCATCCCGCTGCCTGGCGTCCAGTCAGGCTCCTCTGTCTCCTCTGTACAATGAGCAGCAGACAGGCCGAGCAGCCAAGTGGCAGCTTCACTATTTGACTTGACTCTGTCTAAGTGCTGCCTTTTGACTAAGAAAACTGCCAACGAAACACTACTCACTGTCGCGTCAAGTTTGATGTCATGTTGTTGCCTTACTGCTCCTTGAAACAGCTTATCAGTTTAACTCCACAACCACAGGCTGTGTGTACTCAGTCAACTTCCTCATGACGTTTAGTCATTCATGTGTGGATGGTGTGCTTGCGTACACGCTCAATACCTGGAGTAATATTTTCATGGTAGCAAACAGTTGAATAAACTATCTGAGCAGTGAATTGACATTTTTGTACGTTTTATGTCACACTAATCTTTGTCTCCTCCCTTGGCAGCTGGATCCCTTCTATGCCTCCATTATTTTGTTCGTGGGTCGCGCATGGGACGCCATAACGGACCCCACTGTGGGCTTCCTGGTCTCCCGAAGTCCATGGACGCGTTTTGGACGCATGCTGCCCTGGTAAGTCCCAGCTACAGACTGATACTCAGTATGTTTTCATGCGCCTGGAGAGAATTGAATAATTGGCTTAGTGCGACTGAAACCTGACTTTTAAATGCATGTAAACAGCTTAGTCCGACTGAAACTGGACTATCCGTAGCTCGACTAACACACCTAGATAATTCGATTGAAAGTCAAACTATTGTTGCATGAATTCACTTAGTCTGACTGGAGTCAGACTCGGCGTTCTGCGCATGCACCACTTTTTCTTTCGCGGCCTTTGACCCTGAAGAAGAAGAAGAAGGAGATGACGAAGCAGCAGTTCACTCCTGGAAAAACAAACAATCAAACACCATGACAAGCGAGAAATGTGGATTCACTTTAATAACGTCAACAGGACTATACACACTATATTAAAAAGGACACAGCACCACCTGTCGAGGCGGAGTCAGACATTCTTGGTCAGAAATTCGATTTTCTCTTCTGCGTGTATACTCAGACAAGACGAGAAGTCTGACTTGACTGATAAGCCGAGCTATGAGCTTAGCTCCACTACTGCCTGCATGTAAACGTACTATGGCGAAATGATTAACCCAAGTTGTGCAGTTATCTGGTAAAATTCAGGTAAGTGTCACGTGTTAACAGGAGGAGACTGCAGTGCCTTTATGTTCTCTTTAATGCCTTTATCCCTTGCACATCCTGTTGACCTGTCCCAAACCTCTGCATGGCCGTGTGTCCTAAACATAATTATATATTCTGTGTCCAAAGCACCTCTTCTGATTTTGCATGAAAAATACTTTACTATGCAAAAAGCCCATCGTACACAAACATGCACACACAGGGTAAGAATAAAGTACTCTCCAAGTCCTCTTGGCCTCTTCGGGCTGTGTAAATTATGGAACAGCAGCAAAATCACCATCATTTGCTCAAAGAGAGGGCTGAGAGCTTCCACACACTGCGCGCACTCTCACAGACCTGATCCTACCCGACGCCCACGTAAAGCTTTTTAAGTTATTCCAAAGTCATGATTGCACTGACAGGTCCAGCAGCTGCAAATGTTAAATTAGCAAGCCACTGTGTGATTAGATGTCACCGATTTTACAGTAAAATGAACATCAGTGTGGGCTCGGGAATGTGCTGGATTCGCTCGACATGCAATTCGCCGGAGCAGCTTTTATGTAACAGAATGAGAAGATGTCACAGAGTCAACCTTGAATTTGGGGCTGATTTGACAGTTTATTGGCTCGAGCTGATTGTTGAGAATAACAGCGGCTGTATTGCCAAAGCAAATGCAGGAAGGGAGCATTCTGCTGTGTATTAGTGTAGCAGCACGATGGAGCAGAGGTAGTATGAGTCAGGGACTGGCGAAGGGATCCCATGGGATCTGACTGCTGACGCCACGCCAGCTATACAGTCAGCCTGGAGCGCACACTGAATCGCAATGAGGATGTGAGCAAGACTGCAAACACCAGAGGGACACCTGAGTGGACGGCGGTGACACAGACCCATTCTTTGGCCTCAAAGCACATTTTGCACCCACTGCGTGCTCACACACAGACACCCGACCACAGGCTAGCTGCGCTCTCACCACTTCAGTATTTTCATTTATCTGTGGTGAGAGAAAAAAGAAGCATCTGCACTTTGCACATTTCTGATTGTAGGCCATTTAATCCTGTTAAAACCCTTTTGAAACCATTTAAAGCCATTTCCCTCGACATGGCATAGAGGGAGGGAGTTGTGCCTGCCTGCCATAATATACTGCATTGTCACCCAGAACAATTATTTCCTTTTTTAGCCCAGTCTGGTTTATCCAGCTATTATACTGGGAGGAAAAAGGGGGAACAGGGAGACTTAGCAGCAGTAGCAGCAGCAGCAGCAGCAGAGAGATGCACTAATCTAATTATTCAGCAGTGAAATGACACAAACACACCAAATACATTATCAGGGAGACAGACGGGGAGAGGGGGCACAGATGCTTGCGTTGAAGTCATGGTGGTGTATGCACTTTGCATGTATTGGTGCCTGTTCAATATTTATTCTGCATGATGAAGCGGCACTCGTGGCAGATTTCTCCAATCTGCGCTCAGCTTGGTTATGAAAATCATCAATAATCAACAAACTTTTAGTCGAGTGCTCCATTTTCAGTGCAGAGGAACGTTAACACATCCTGCTAAAACAGGTCAGCGGTTGCAGAGCAGCCAGCGTTTGACCCAAAAGATTATGAAATCAATTATTCAACACAGTTTGAAGCATAAAACGTAGCTCATCTGAAGTGCTGATCACTTTTACAAAGGACTTGTTGTCATGAAGTGGAAAGTTTGATACTACTTCTGATGGAATAAATTTGAAATGTGACGACATTGTGTTCACACATTTCAAAATGTCTTATTTCAGAATACAGTGCTTGTGATTATTTCTGTTCAGGATATCAGGAGAGAGTTTGTTACTTCACTGTGTGAACTTAGATCCAGTCGTCACAGCACCCCGGGGCAGGACTTCGTCACAACGCAGTGGAGAAACGGTCATTTCATAATCCGTGCCAGAGGGCACAGCACTGACAGGATCAAACCAGTCTGAACTATAGTCATACAAGCAAAAATCCCCCCCGGGCCAAATAATAAATGACGTACGTGTAAAGGCCATGGGAAAATAGGAAAGACACTTAAAGGGGAGCTATTATATTCATTTTCTTGCTGCATCACTTCCTTGTATTTCCTGCATCCCACAAAAACGGTCTGTGTAATTTACTCCACCCCGCGGCCCTCCTCCATGTGCGCCTCCCGCCGTGCCCACTCCGCTGTGATTGGTCATACTCCCGAGGACTTCCGAAGGGCTGCCGAGCGCTGCCGAGCCCCACCTCCTTATTTTGCCGGTGCAGACGTTGAGAGAATTTCACTTTTGAAAATGTCAACTTTTGAAATACAGCCATATGTGATGGATCCCAAATCCGATTCAGAGGTAGACCTGGACAGCCTGAAGTTTCTCAAGTACAGAGGTTACTTTAAGACGTCTCTGAATGGTAAGTAACGTTAGCTGTTAGCCGTTTGCCGTAGCTTGTTGTTGTCATTACCTGCTTACCTGTGCGGCATACACCTGGGCATGCCCATATAAGTAAGTCCGGCGCACATTGACGTCAATTGGACTACTCTGTTAAAAAACAGACAGTAAGTATGCTCGTGAATTTATAATCACAATCATCCCGCAACATTAAAGGGGCGCTCCGCCTATTGAACACATCAAAGTCACTTTAGCTGAAATGGAGAGTGGTACTCAGCCTGCAAACAGTTGCATAATGTCTTCTGTTGCTCTGGTGGAGCTTTCTACAATCGTTTTTAAGGTTTGTTCTTTGGCTTGTCTGCTTTATTTGATAATAAAGGCCCAGACAAACTAAACCAAACTCAAAGAACTAGTGGTGACAAAGGCCGACTGTTGTGTCGCCTCACATTGCCTGTGTATCGGCTAAAAAGTGGCGCTTAAACACACTACAGGACAACAGCTGATGGCCAACCAGCTCATATGTTCTGTTTGTTTTGATTTCACTTCCTCTTGACTTCAGTTGTTTGTTTACTTTCCTCACTTCTGTTTCTCTTCTCGTGCCCTGAGCTTAACTGCCAATCATACCTCTTTTCCAAAACATAGAACCAGTTCTTTCCGGTTCCCGCTTCAGAGCATTTTGACCAAAAATAAATTGGTTTGAAAGCTGAAAAGTTGGTTCTCAGCTGGAACCACAAAACAGCTGGTTTTCTGAACTTGAAGTGCAAACAGTGATGACACCAGTGGGCGTGTCACAGAGTCCTGCACAGGGCCATTTTTGAAAACCAGCACCCACTCATACCCATAAAGCTTAGTACCAGGACCAACCCATTACCTGTCATAATGTCTAAGGGCGCCTTCACACCAGGATAGTCCGGGGGACTCGGTTCGATTGGGCGGGGAATGCCGAAAAATTTCTCCTCAG
>JAPZEB010000008.1:21739002-21756447 GCA_029783705.1 Chaetodon striatus | reverse complement strand
TATAATGATAAGCACACAACAATGATTCATGTTCTATTAATTGACTATCAATTAATGAACCAATTGTTTCAGCTGTAAAAATGATAGTGATAATAATAAAGCTGCAGCTGAACATTAACGCTGACCTTTTGTTTAAAAGGAGTATTTTTGGACATGAAGTACATTTTGTGAATCCAGGTAATCACCCGCTTTCCAAACCCTGACATGAGACAGATGGCACTGGCACCTTGAATATTAATAGGCTGAATCTATTATTGCGGTGTTTTGCACTGGGAAGGGAACAGGTAAGAGATCAGCCAAACAGCTTCTCTCACTGTCGCCGCAAAGACACACCGCTCACAGGAAGCCGTTACACTCTACAGAAAGTGAAAATCGAGGTGTGTAAATCTGGCACTGAAAGGGTAAATGATGACTGACACAGGACGGGGTCCCCTGCTCGGAGCACGCCAGTCACATCACTCACCAACGCTCAGGCCCGTTATTCACATGACTGAGCTAAACCTCACTTCCACAGCGGACCCTGCAATTGGCCTTCATCTCAGCCACTTCATCACAAAGACGCTGTGATCATTGTAGACCTCGGCGCTGCCATCACACTCTCCTCAATTGCTGTGAAACTACTGTCAGCGCTCAGGCAGCAGTGTTGTTGGGACACATGTCTTCCAGAATTTACAGCTCCTGATGGCTCCCTGCATTGCCCAGAAATCAATACATGGCAACCTGTGCTTTATGGCTACATAACAGTTCTAAAAGATGTAGTGGTGGGAGTGCACACGGGGATATTAGCTCGGTCGAGTGCCAGACAACAAAAGCGAAACCCCTCATCTGCTTATTTTCCTTTTACTGCAGCACTTCCTCATTGAAATGTTTACATGCAGCACACGTGCTTTCAAAGAAAAGACAGAGTGGAGCACAGGAAGCGCTGTGCTGCTCCTCTGATACTGATACAGAGCTGATAACAGTCAGGTCATGCACACATGATTTAACACCAACACGCAGAGCAGCTAAGACTAATGCAAAATCATATACAATTATAAAACTCCACCTCTTGACTAAAGTTGATTTATTTTTCCAGATAGCCACCGCACTGTTTGGCAAACATATTATTAATATATCTGACCAGTAATCTCATACCGTCATCGTGTCGTATCAGTGTTATTACTGACATACTTCACAGAAACAGATCTGCTTTGACTGAAAATTACAAAACAACTGGTGGCGAGAATCAGCCCGAATGCAATGGAAGTCCCTCGACGCGTCACACTCTCACTGACACAAGGAGAAGGAAACCACGCTCTGTTGTGTTTCCCGTCACAAACTGAGCACTTCCTCCTTTTTTTTTTTTTTTTTTTGATCTCATTGTCTGTGTTACAATTTCAAAGCATACAGTGTATCACCATGTCAAAATAGGCGCTGCTGGGAAAAAAAAAACAAAACAACAAGCCGTCTTGCTGGAATTTCCGAACAATAACAGAAAAGTGATCGTGCTGTCTTGAGGATTCAGAAGAGACATTTGTGAGTCAAGTGTCAACAGCTCGCTCACCATCTCACTTACGAGGACAAATAACAATTTAGTAACCATAACACAGCAAACGAAGTGGAGTTACTCATCAGTTTTTCAAAGTAGCTTTTTATGACTGTCACCACAGCTGGTTGAGCAGGCGTTTTCAGATCGGGGGGGAACTTTGTCACAGTTCTAAGAAGTCACCTTTTTGTTGTGTCAGCACTGTAGGAACTATCTTAAACAAACAAACAGCATTTTGAGGGACTTTTCAGCACCTATTTCAGGGTAGGTACTCTCCCAGCACAGGAGGAACCTTGAGTGACGTAAGGTGATTGGTTGAACCTTGTGTGTGTAATGTAACACTGGTAACCACCATTAGTAAAAACCTGTTAGCTATGTAAACAACCGACACCACATAACACAAACAAATGGATCAATATTAAAAGACGGGGGATATACAACTCAATTTTAACTCGTCATAGCAAAATATAACAATGATTGATAGCATGATGCTGCCGCACCAACTGCCGCCGACTTACGGCACTTCGGCGTCCTTATTTGCGAGGCAATTGCAGCAAGAAAAAAACCCAAACAACCCCTAAAGATAGCCGAACGTGGGGGAGTTCCTAGTCGGTAGTTCCTCTCAGGGAGTCCCCAGAACTGTTTGGTCTGAACACGCCTAGTTGCTCTGAAAATGTACAATAACAACAAAAACCCAGCAACAAAATATATATAACTAAAACATGATTATACACGCTACAGCTAGCAGCCAATTAGCTTAGCTTAGCATAAAGACAGACAGTTAGCTGGTCATGGTGACATAATTCTTTTAAATAAAACAATATATTTTAACCTTTTTTGGTCATCACGAAGGTTAATGAATCTGTGCACTGATTGCATTCAGCTAGACATACATTAAAGTTTGGGAAAGACTTGTGGAATCTTGCCATTTGTGAAATTTACCATTTACAAATATAAGATTTGTCATTTAAATCAGAGGCTTATTATTACATTTAAATTTATTGATAATGTCTTTAGGCATAATTGTTACAGAAAACTTTTTAACCCGATCTCATTCCCAGAATGTAAAATACCGACGCTTTGTCACGCCCCTCAGCATCTCATAGCAACGCACAGGGCAACCTTTAGCGTATCTATGGGCGCATTCACACCAGGATAGTCCGGGGGACTTGGTTCGACTGGGCAGGGAATGCCGAAAAATTTCACACCTTCATTTGGTTTCGGTTCACTTTCGTTTTGTTTGGGGGCGGTATTGCCTGAAACGACCACTGACCGCGAAGAAAAATAGCATGAGGAAGAAGAAAATCCATCCCCTTCCATTCCCTATCCAGCACGTTGCTCTGTACATGAGACAAAAGCAGCAGTACTGAAAAAGACGGCGGAGAGCGAGAGACTACGACGTGCTGCTGTGGTTAAACAGACGCTGAGTGAGGTGTTGCAAGGATTTAAAAGTTTTCAGATCACATAAATGTCCGTAAATTATACATATGCGCTGCGCTCTACGTCACTTCCTCTCTTTGGTTCACTGGAAAGTCCGGTTGCATTTCCCACTGTAAGCCAACCACACCAGGGTTCACTTTCAAGTGAACCAAGACCCCCAGTTTTCAAGCTGACCCGCGTTCGCTCGTGTGGTCCGCACCAGAGTTCAAACGAACGTTCGCAGCACTCCAAACGAAACAAACTATCCGTGGAAGTGGACCAGGGTTCGTTTAAAGCGGATCAGATAGCACCAGTGTGAATGTGCCCTTACTTGCTTTTGTTGCTGACAGGCTCAGGCTGAAACTGAATTGAAATCGTATCCCAGCAGACTTTGTAATATTGGCAAATATCATATCGTTGTCCTCAGAATTGATTTGATATTGTATCGTGGTGAAGCTAATGATTCACATCCCTGGCTGAAGGTATCCCCAACAGTAGAAAATGTACACTCTGGGGTTTTAAATGCCTTTAAGTGATCCAAATGATCACGTTAGCTGTTATGTTAGTACAGCAGGTATGGACACGTAACGTGTCTCACCAAGTCGTAACAAAATAACAGATACAGTGGATCAGGCAAAAGGTAAAAGACGTTTTATTTCTCTCTAGTCTTACAGCTCAATTTACGGCCGTCAGCTGTCAGCAGCAGAGCTCTCGCTCATCAGTGAACCAAGTTCAAAAATTCTTGTTTCCATTTCTGACTTAGATACAAAAACATGGGAAACTAGAGTCCAAGTTGAAAAACACTGACAGTTCCCTCTAGAGCCAGATGACCTAATTTTATATTGGGGTCATTGCTGAGCAAGACAACAGTCCACAGTCATTACACAAAGCTCATAACACTGAAGGCAAAACACAACACTGCTGTTATCAGCTCTTTACCAGTAAAACATAAAAAAGGATAAAGCTGGTGATTTCTATATTGCTCTTGTTAACAAATTCCACGAAAATATCTAAACCAACAATGAATTGATCCTACCAATGAGATGTCTCCTTGTATCCAAAGCCTGACAGGGGAGCATAGAGCTCAGTGCACAGTGTTTTTCAGGGTGACAAGCTCCCTTCATTACGATGAACATGGGCGCTGTAGTTTATTTTTAATTCAATCCCACATACACCGCCCACCTGCTGTGAATACTCTCTAGAGCACCAAATGTGGATTAATGTGATGCTAAAAATAGTCCCACACAAATACACTATTTACTTTTGTTTGGGTAACTTCGGCTAAAAACTAGAGTCCAGCTGTTTCAGGAAATTAGTGAGCCTTTTTAAAGTGGAAACTATTTATTTTGACTTCTCTTTACAGATTTACATCTTCAGTAGGAATGAATGAGCTTGAGGTTGAGTGATACTGACAGGGTAGGGATGTCGGAAGGTACTGAGGGAAGGAGTAACATTTAAAACCTCTTTTCCACCAATATCAGTGCATGTACGTGAGTTTTTTTAAACACAGGTAATCCCACTAAAAATAGGCTATCGATTCCTTTACATGGCTCTGCAGCAGACAGGTATGCCTTTTGAGTGCCATGTTCGACGTAATGGATAGGCCTAAAAACAGGTTAGTAAATAATAGAAAGCAGCATGACGGCCTGTGAAAACTTCACAATGGTTACTTCTTTTTATTTATCTTTACTTATTCAGTCTCTGTCAAACTCAGTGGAGACTAATTTGGATCAATGTTTGGTAACTGCTTGGACGGAGATGGATGGTGTTTTGTGGTTGGTGTCATTTCATTTTGTCCGTTAAGGGGCTAAAATTATCCTATCTGCCCAGGTGTTGTGTTTTCATCAATGCTGATCGGAGCCAGAGTTGATAAATACCCATGCATGAATGTCAGATGCCAGATGTAAGCGGGTGTCAGGAGTTTTTTTATGCATTGGAAGAGGGGCTTAAGGAGAGACGATTGATCGAGAGATGTTTCGGTGTACCGTGAGAAAGATGGACAGTGGAGCTTCCTCCTTTTCACCCCATGACGTTATTGTCCGCATCAATGGAGTACTAATGCTAGGCAGTGTTGACCACAGAGAGCAAGCTGGCTAAGCAACAACCCTTGGATCAGTGCTGGGATGGCAAGGCAACAGGTGGGCAGCCAATCGCTCAGTCTCTGGTAATACATGTAGGGGGAGTCAAGCCCTGGCAGCCCTAAGTAATAGTATAAAATGCACATTGTTGTGTTTGCTGTATTAATATTGCCAGCCTTACCCTTCAGGATTGTTCCCTTGTTAGCATATTAACTTCAGGAATCTTTTGATGACACAAGCGTTGATAAAGTGGGAATTCTGAAGTTGCAGCTACTCAAATGAAAAGTCACGGGATCACTAAAGTCATGAAGATTCATCCTTTGGTGATCACAGTTATCTGTGCCTCAAAATATTTCTCTCTGGACCAGAGTACTTGACCGATGACAAACTCAACAACCACATCACCTTCCCTTGAGCACACACCTCTAGTATGGTTATGGGATTTGTACTATTAACAAAAGCCAGCAAATGCCTATTTGCCTTTAATTATGAAATGTAACTGCTCACAACATGGATTTAAAATCAGGATTTTATTACATGCGATATCATCTGAGCAGCATAATTAATAGCTAGGCTTCAGCTTTAAATGAGAACGAAATTTTGGTTCCAGCTAAAGCAGCCAACCGTCATAATAAATGATCGGTTAGTTTAAAAATGAACGCAGTCTGTCAACAAAGAACATGCCAAAAAGAACATCAGGGCCTGCATCTGGAACATCTCTCAATGACAATGGGAATGTGATGTAATTCTGAATTAATCACATTTTCAATCTTTCCTAATTCTATTAGCACTAATGAGCTGCCTGCAGGATTCGTTAAAAGATGTGTTATCTCAAACAAGGCATGGTGGCTCATTTAAATTAGCTTAAACAAATGGATGGAAGAGCAGCCGTTAGCTCAATATGCTGGAAAGGGAAAGTCATTTGGGACATGAATGGAAATGGTTTACCAGTCAGCGGGACGTAGTGTGCTGAAGAAACAGACGTTTAACAGACAGATGGTATAGGCTGGCTCGCTTGGTGGCTGCTTATTAAAAATCTTTTCTAAATAAAAGTTTCTGAGGCAATTCCATACTTTAGTTCTGTGGACGGTAATGAAGTGCCAAGTGGGTAAATCGGCAATCAGTGACTAAATTAGCCTTAATTAGACATGGAAGCAAGCGTTTCCTTGAAAATCTAGTCTTTGAATTACATCAGTATAATACTTTAAATTCATCCAAAATAATTATGTCTCCTTCAAAAGGTACATCATGCTGACAACATTCTAAAAATGGCACTTTGCATATTGTAAAAATTCAGATTTCTTTATCTGTTTTAATATAAAGTGGGTATAGGGGCTATAAAAATACTTTTAAAGTATCCAAAAGCCCAGAAACTGTGCCATTAAATGAGCTGTCAGGACGTCTGTGAAGTTGTGATGTCACAACTATACTTAATAGACCGTTTCAAACTTGAAACATGAACATTCTTTTAAAAACATATCTCATATCTACAGGCCATAAATGTGAGAGAATGTGTGGGGGTGATGAGGTGATTCACCATCACATTTTCTGGACCTGCCAGTAGAAACAAATGTTTTGGGGTAATATCTGATGAGTCATGCAGAAAATTATTGGGCTGCAGACCCAACTGACATGCGTGGCAATTTATTTGGGTGACCTGTCAGAAGGAATAACAGGAAATGACAGATATCTATTGAAAATATTTAAAGTAGTAGCAAAAAAGCAATCACTTGTAAAAGGCTACAAGTCGATCCGCCCACTGTAGATAACTAGCTTGAAATTATCAAAGAGATTCATGAGATGGGAAGACTGACTTTCCTACTGATGCCCCTTGTCGACAGTCATGGGCTGGCTTGGCTTGGTTTGGGCCCTCAGCCCAGTGCAGCAGGGATTTGATTCCCATTACAACAGGGCTACCTTCTTGAAGGTGTGTCTTTAACTGATAACGGCTTGTCTTGAGTGATGACGTTTAAAAGCGCAGGAGAGAAAACCGCAGAGACTCTGTTAGAAGCTACAAAAGTACTGAGAGATGAACACAGAGACTTTGAAAAACGCCTTTTTCAAAACAGCTTGAGAGCGGGCGGCCCATCTTTTGGACCTACTCCTGAGAAGGTCTATCTCTGGTGCGGCTTGGCATGGCACGACACGTCTAAACTGACAATGGAAATACAAATCGGCGTGGGATGGCTTTACTTGGTGTGGCCAAGAGTAACAATTTAAAAAGGGTATAACACTGAGAAATGATGTTTATATTGCAGGATGGACAAAATGGATAACATATTTTTTGGAATAGGAACGTGTTTGCTGGTTCTGTTATCCCGATACGATGGCCGTCATAACGCCTGGCAATGTTCTTTATGTTCTGCTTTCTTTAAAAAGAAAAGGGGCCAAATGAAATCTAAGTGTCAAAACAAACATAAACATTCTCAATGGGTCCCTCTGAGTCCACCACTAGCTCACCTGGTGGAGCAGGCACCCCATATACAAAGGCTGTGTCCTTGCCACAGCAGCTGCGGGTTCAGTTCCAAAACCACATCCTTTTGCCTCATGTCATTTCCCCTCAAACTCCCCCTTTTGTCATAGCTGTCCTATCAAATGAAGGCAAAAAGCCCCAAAACTGTCTTTAAAACAAATAATTAAATAGGTCGCAGTGTATGTGAATGACACCATCTGTCAGGAAGTAAACCTGATACCAAGCTTTTGTCTAGCAATTCCAGCAAAATGGTCTGTAAAGATAAAAAAAGTGCTGCTTCAGTGACGTTACGGTCATTCTTTCGACTGCAATAACAATGCAAAGATAACAAGAGCGCAAATGTGGAAGACCAGGAAACACTAACCAAACAAAGAAGACTGGGCTTTTTAGAGATGGTGGGTTAAAGAGACGGGAGCTAAAGCTGGGTGTTTCAGTCGGAGGGTATAAGTATATATTTCAATTTAACATTTTTTTAAATAAGCATGTTAACATGATCTAGTAAAAACCCAACACACATGTAAAAACCTGAAAATATGTATAATGTTGGCCCTTTAAAGTACTGGTTACCGTTTGACAATGAAGCGGATTCCGTGGCGCTCATCCAGGATGCGTTTGAGCTTGGGAACTCCGTATGTGCAGGGTCTCTTGAAGGGGATCTGGTCAGGAATGCCAATGATCTCCACGGCCCCTGGGTCACAGGCTATTTTGCGGTAGGGGACAGGCACCATGTGATCTAGACCCAGGGCCTCAGCTGGAGAGACAAAACAATAAGCAGCCACATTTTTTGGAGAAACAATGTAATGCTACTGAAATATCACTTAAAATATTCACTTTAACTATGAGTACAATAATAGTGCTTCATTCATCTTTATGTATTTGTTACTCCACAAACATTAATTTGCATAAGGAGAAGCAGCCTCCGGTGGAATGCACCCCCCATGTAAAGGTTTAGAGAAGAGAAGACATTCCAGCTAAATGAGAAATTAAACTTTAAGGGAATGATAATCGGTGCTGTGGGCTTGGATAAAAAAAAAACCTGGAAACAGATCCCATGAGCCGCACTGTGGGAATGTTTTTTCCTCCTTAATTTGTAGATGCTGCTTGTAGACACTAAGTATCCACTGAATAAGTACACTGCAGTTGGCTGGCTAACAAGCAGCCGCTGAATACCTTCAAATAAGTAGCAAAACAAACTGAACTTGTACTCATCTGTATATTTCCCCTAGTTGAGCTCATGTTTTGTAGGAATTAGCAGCGTACTGTGCCTACAAATACATGTCCTGTGTAGGAAAAGATGATCAAACCAAAGCACTGACCCCAATCCATCAACATCCATAGATACGCACAGAATCATCACTGTGCGTGAAGAATTGCTTGAGGAGGCAGGGATACCTTTGCAAATTGCCGCCTTATATGTGCTACTGATGCCCGAATAAAATTAAAAATGCAAAGAGAGGCTTTCCTCACCGTATCTGCTGTTGAACAAGATCTGGACACATTCCCTCAACGTGTTGATGTCCTCAGTTTCCCGAATGAAAGAATCCCATTTCTCTGCAGGAAAAGAACCAACTTGTGTCAATGCTTTACATACAGTGAAACAGAAACGGCCCTCTTTGATTAAAGTCTATTGGAGCTTTAACATTCAAATGAGCTTTCTTTTACTGGAGCGCCAAAGATCTGAAATTAATCTTCTTCATCTACTCAATGTCAACTTGGGAAATAAGTACAATCTTCTTATAGGATTACTCGTCTTAGTAGCTTAGCCCTTAATGGTTAAGGTTTAGGATAGTTTAGCCTTTGTTCGGTAAACAATGCTTGGCTACTGTATGAACTTGCAAATCCAAGCAGCACACAGGAGAACACACGCGAAGACGTAGAGGAAAATGCACAAAATCCTCCTCTGGGACAGCAGATTTGAACTTCTATCATTATTTAGAATATTTATTGTGACAACACATTACAGCCCGACTGATTTTTTGAGGCTGATCCTGCTGCTGATACTTTAAGTGTTTGAGCTTTAGAGTTGAAAAATAAACAAGTAAATGGTGATGGACAAACTATGTTGGTGTCACAGTTTATAATCTACATCAAACAAGTCTGTCTGCACAGCAGTTTCTTGTTGCTTAAAGCTGACATATACGCTTATCTCGAAGACCTTAACTACTATATCACACTGAAACCGTCACATCTGAGATTATCTGGACTCATAGCACACTTTTTTAAAGGTGCAGTGCCTCATTTTAGGAAATGTTTGTTGGTTTTCTTCGTGAGAGGCAGATGAGAAGATTGTGTATATAAATGGACACAAAACCTTCCTTCTAGCACCTCTGAAGTTCACTAATTTTACGCGTAGGATTTTGTACAGATTACAATACAAGTTGTAATCAGTTTGTTTACATGCAGCTTGAGAAAATCTAATTATTGGCTTAGTCCGACTGAAACCAGACTTTTAAACGTATGTAAACAGCTTAGTCTGACTGAAATTGGACTATCTGTAGCTCGACTAACACACCTAGATAATTCCATTGAAAATCAAATTATTGCTGCATGTATCCACTTAGTCCGACTCTGCGTTCTGCACATGCACCACTTTTTCTTTCGCGGCCTTTCACCCAGAAGAAGAAGGAGATGACGTAGCAGCAGTTCACTCCTGGAAAAACAAACAAACACCACGGCGACCGAGAAGCAGAAGACGCACTTCTGGACGGATGAAGAAACTACATTCATGCTCCGACAGCTAAAGGAGCTAGCTTCGTTAGCTTCCTCTTCGGGTCAACTGGAACTAGTTCAATACGCACTATATTAAAAAGGACACAGCGCCACCTATCGAGGCGGAGTCAGATGTACTTCTACATGTATACTCAGACAAGACGAGAAGTCCAACTTGACTGATAAGCCGAGCTATGAGCTTAGCTCCACTACTGCGTGCATGTAAACGTACTGACTTGTTAGATGTGAGGGCTACATCCATATCTCAGAGCTCTTTAGCCGATCACGAGCACCCTCCTCCCTCCGCTGTGAGTCTCTGTCGTACCTCTCCGTTACCTTGTTAATGATGAAGCCTGCTTATGTGTCACTGAAACACTTATCACGTATTTCCTGCTGGAAATGCCTGACGGGGGGCTGCCGTCAGCCTCGGTGAGTCAGAGCTGCGAGTGGAAGTTTTCCAAACCAGCACGTTACATGTGTCAGTGTTTGGGGGCGGGGCTTTGTGAGGTCATCTCCCAGGAGGGGTAACTCCAGGTCATGCTGATGAAATAACTGCAGCCACTTCCGCATTGCCCACACATGCAACCGTGTCAAGTGAACCCCCTCTCTTTTCTTCTCTGTCCTGGCTCTCACACAACTGCCACTGCACACACACGCTATAAAATAATCTACTGAGACATGCTGTTGGTTGAGATGGTTGCGGCCGGACCACTGAAGAAGCCTAAATGCAAAGGCTCTACGTCTTTGTTGTTTGTTTTTTTACACTAAGCAAATATAGAGAGGTCTTTTACATTTCCCACAGCATGGCCTTTGGCATGTCATTGACAAATATAACTCCTGTCTGCCACTGAGTCGGCGTCTTAAAGCAAGCACACACACCATTTCCTACAAAGAATTCCCCCAGAGGACTGAGGCAGTTCAGATCTCTGTATATTTGAATTAAGAGCTAATTTTCATTTTGATGACACTCTTATTTGTACAAATTGACCCTTGAGATTTTTTAAATTAGACATAAAAGAAGACACCAAGTATTTGGTTGTTTCTGTCAGGATAAGTCACTTTGGCCTCTCTCTTAAAGTTAAAACGTCCCCCCGCGTCCTCGCTGCCTGTGTGTGGCGGCCAGCCTGAGGGAGTGGGAGGTCTGTGGTGCTTCAGGGCTTTTTCACAGAGAGGTTGCTGACCCTTTTCCTTTCAGCTGCTAGATCTCCTCCCCCACACCTCCACCTCTCAGTCTCTGAGCCGCCTACGAGAGTTTCTCTCACAGGAGTTATTAGTCCGTTCATGAGGACTGTATGACTGTTAAACTGTGGCCACTGCATTGTCAAGAACTGCAGGAATTCTTGACCCATGTCAGGAGGGTCGAATTCAAAGTGTTACGTGAGAGAGAAGTGCAGTATGGGGGAGTCAGCGGTCGCTGCTGGGTACAGAAGTGTCTGCCAGTCTCCTGTCAACACAAGATATTTTAGAGCTAATGTCCCCTCTATGTTTCGGAGCATGCAGTACTTCCACGGTGCGATCAGGCTGAAAGGCGACAAGAGGCAAGGTAAATGTCGGAGGGTCTCTGCAGCTTTGTAATGAGCACCACAGGGAGTTACCCCGGCGTATTTACTCCCTCGCCTGCTTGATTAAAGACATAATCTCCCCAGTTGGTGATAAAATGTGCGCACCTTGTGGAAGAGCAGGCACAAGTGGGAGATGAAGGTCTCCCTCAGGTGTGCAAACACAGACAACACCTGCATAATTGATTTAGAAAGTGATCGTCCTGTTCAACTGTCAGTTGGCGTTTCTGAGAACTCTCAGGAATGTTCCTCTTTTGTGAAATGAAATCAGGCAGTGGCAGTTACACATCGTGTGCAGAAAGAATGGATTGAAATAACTTCTGCAAGTTGACACGAAGGTTTTCTAACCAAAATATAGCCTGTCTGAAAACTGCTGGGCAGCTGTAGAGGAATGTGCCGTCAGACAAAAATAATGAACAACAGCTTTTGCAGCAGTTATTGGTTAAAGTTATGACTGTCAGGATACTGCAGTCGCCACTGTGAATATTATAGTAACTCTTGAACATGTTGGCAGTTATGGAACGTAGTTTTTATAATCCACAACACCTCACTATTCATGCATGCTTTAGAAATGTGGTTAAAAACATAGCTTTGCTTTTGTTAGACTTAATGTTGATGCACACATTTCTGTTGAGCTAAACTGATCTGATATGCACGAGGAGTAAGGTTATTATTGTAATATTCAGCCAACACCAAGATGCTGATGTTTAAATCTCAAAAGTGGGTCATGCTTGATGCTGCTTGTGCAAATCGAGATGCACACGGTGGTATTGTCAGAGACGGGGCGTGGACGCGGTGGGGGTGGGGGTGGGAGATGTGGGAGGGATAAAGAAAGGATGGAGGAATGATCGGCACGTTCAGTCACATCTCGGTCGACTCGGTCGTAAAGATGCGAGGAGAAAGGGTGCGGTGCCTGTGAGCACCCGGAGCTGCTCCAGCCTTAAAAGCTCCATGCGTAGGAAGTGGGGGAGGGGAGACGAGTTAGACTAGTTCTCATTGGTCCAGCCCACAACACACCACATATATGAGCCAATGAGGGCTCAGCTTTCTGCTATGAATGGCTCTAGTAGGATTTTTTGAAGAGTGGCTGAGGAATCCAGGAGTTTACCAGAGTTCAAGTTGTGGAGCGCTGGTAGAAAGAGTCGCACTGTTGCTGCAGAGCGACTGGAGACACAGCGACAGACTGCAGGTTTCCTGCTATTCCCTAAACATCCATTTCAATTAATGTATTTGGACTTTGGCTGTTAGGTACCCAGAGTTTACATGACTTCTTCAACACCAACTGACTGTCTCTTATTGTGTGAATTTCCTCCTGAAGGTTGGGACGAAGTTTTCATCGCTTAAATTTCACATAAAGCATGATATATTTAGGTTTTTTAAGTTACTGTCAGAGTATGAAACATAAACAGATCATCAGCCTGCTTTTCTCCAGCTGGTCATCCACCCAGCCTGATGATCGCTGCCAAAAGAATTTGGATATTGCTGTGGGCCCATTAAAGGTTTCGTCAGTTAATACACACCAGACTAAAAGCTGTCACCTGCTAAATTAACTTGCCGAGCTGAAATCACCCTTCTCTACTCAGCACGGCTATTTCAGAGGAGGTCTAAATCTGATTCCAGGAGGGGCATCGGGACTTATGTGGTGTACTGTGACACTGCACTTCTGCAAGCACCGTGCACGTCTTGGCTCAGCTCTGGAGAGTGTTTGAATGAGTGAGCAGCACACAGAGAAAGAAAGAGATCCTGTCTTTATGCTATTTGCTTTATTCTCTCTGATAGACACACAGAGTGAAGTCATGTACCGTGCCTAATCCGATGGGTGTTGTGTGTTATTTGTTTCAGAGGAAACAAGCTTTGAAAAATGCATTCCTAACTGCTCTGTCATCTCCAGATAAAATATCTGCTGTAACTTGCAGACCACTCCTGCACGCTCCCTCAGAGACTTTGCACGAGTGCACAGTTCATAATCACATCGCATGCACACGAGGGTCATCTGGACCTCCTGACTTTCCTCTCTCTTTTAAACACATTTTAGCTGTAAATGGAGCACTGTGATCGGATATTAGCCGGAGCCATGGTGAGAAATTGCGTCAGTTTCTGTGTGTATTTATCACAATGGCTGTTCCTTGGAATCTGTAGTGATGCCTTTATGACTTCATTTCCTGTCTGATAAGGATGAATCACCTGTTGTAAAATTGACTCCCATAGAAAATAGGCACACAAGCAGGATGGCCGGGCTGCTGCTTCCTGTTCCACAAGCCAGACTCCTATTTCCAGAGGTGTGGCTGATCTCACTCAGCTCACATCTGATTGGAGAGTGTGGATCTGACCATAGGAAGACACAAACGAGGGGAAGGAAGTGACTAAAGGAATCCTACTCCTGCAGCTTTTTCCCCTCTTATCATGACCTCATAGTGGGCATTTACGGGACGTTAGGAGGAGGAGTGAACGATGACTCGGATGTGTTTACAAAACTAAAATCATATGATCTTATCTGTTACATTTTTCACAGACATATTGACTCATTAAACCATTTTTTCCATGCCAGAAGGTGTCCAGTCATTCATACGTGAAGAAACACATGCAGGCTGTGTTTTGTTCAGCATCTCTCTCCACTGTTACACCATCACATAACCCTCCGATTCAGCCATGAACTCCACCTGCACCGTACATGTGAACACTGATAATCAGCATGAAACACCAAACAGTGCTGAGCTGAGGGAAGCTGGCACACGCTGAATGAGAGTCACGCTTAATTGGCCACAGTTAGTTATGTAACGAGTGTCCCCTCTCCTCATAAAGGCTGATAATTGTTTACAGAGTGAGCGTGTTTCACGCTCGAGTAAGATCACGTTTTTGTCCACTGATGTTGTTGTTGATATCTGTGCTCTCCTCCTTTGTCCACATGAAGGATCCTGCTCTCGACCCCTCTGGCTGTGCTTTCCTATTTCCTCATCTGGTACGTGCCTCCCTTCGACAACGGCAAAGTCATCTGGTACCTCTTCTTCTACTGCATCTTCCAGACCCTGCAAACTGTGAGTACCACAGTCTTGCACGCACAGACACTCCCAGTGACCACTCTGTTGTCTCACATGTGCAATACACGTTTGATTTCCCAATTAGATTCACACTGAGGCCCTTATTGGGAAAGAAAGGGTTATTGTGGGGTCAATATGAAGTAACAGTCACTGCCAGTCATGGTTATTTTTAATTTTCAAACTGATTTGAACCTTACAATGTGTAGCAAAGTTTTCATAATTTATAAATACCCGTAAAATTTTGTGAAGAAATCCTCTGATTGCACAATAAGCTAAAATTATTCACGTAAAGGAACACTTTGACATTTTGGGAAATACACTTATTTCCTTTTTTTTTTTTTTTTGCAAAGACTCTGAGAGTTGTGTCAATCTTCTGAAATTCAGAGCTGCATTTATTTTTCTCATCCTGTGACTCTTTTTCTTCACAAATCAGTGCTTCCATGTGCCGTACTCCGCCCTCACCATGTTCATCAGCTCGGAGCAGAAAGAAAGAGACTCAGCCACAGCGTACAGTGAGTATCACAGTCTAATGAGTCTCTAAAAGACAAGTCTAGTGTGTAAACTCCTCACTGACTAAGTGTTTCCTCCGACCAGGGATGACGGTGGAGGTTCTGGGCACTGTTCTTGGTACAGCTATCCAGGGGCAGATCGTGGGTATGGCCAATGCTCCCTGCCTCCCAGGACCTGGTGATATTGTGACGGACATGAGCAACTCCTCTCTGTCTGCTGGACTTAATGACTCAGTGCCTGTCATTTCCCTGGAACACACGGTAAACAAACTAAGCTGATAGAGAGCACAGGCTAATAATGAGTTCAGTGTGCAAACATGAAGGACTGATGAGGAAGGCTAATGTCAAATATGGGACACAAGTGGCGTTTGCTAACTGTTGTTTGGTTCTTTCCTCACAGAAAGTGGCCTACATGATTGCCTCTGGTGTCATCTGCATCATCTATGTCCTGTGTGCCATCGTTCTTTTCTTCGGTGTGAAAGAGCTTAAAGGTGAGGCATCAAACTGGCTCCGTCCTTTAATTGAGATGCAGTTATCTGCTCGTTTAGTGGCCTTAATTTGACTTGTACTCAAAGTTAACATGAGGAGAAAGACTCCAGAATAAGTGGTTTTCAAATTGTCGATCCACACCTTTTCAGTCACACATGTATAACAAACCAGTTGAATTTTGAGTTTGAATAATAGCTGTTGAAACTTTTTCAACATTTAACTATGACAAAAAAATCCCCAGTTGCTCGGGTGCAACCTCCTGATTGGATGAACAGACGTCTTTAACGAGACAGAGCAGTGATCCTCTCTAGTCTAATGAAGGTGACTATTGTCACAGTTTACTGTGGTGTGACTGTGGCCTGACGGCCTGTGTGAGAGCACACAGGCTGTCGTGTGCTGGCCTGGCTTGGCTTGGCTTGGTTTGGGTCGTCAGCGCAGCGCCGCAGGGATTTGCATTTCCATTAAAACAGGACTGCCTGCTTGAAGGTGTGTCTTAAGTGTTACTCTTTAACTGATGGCATTTAAAAGCAGCCGGCTGATCCTCGGCTAAAGTCCCCTGTTATTTTTGCTGCGTGTGTTTTTCCACAGCAGGGCAAGTGAAAGAGGTTTACCTGTTGGAGGTGAGCTGTTTGCAGAGGTTTTCTGCAGCTCTAAATCTAACGTCTCACTGTGGCTGTTTCTGCTTTTGCTCTTCCTCGCTACAGTGTTATTAGACTTGACTTTATTGAAGAAAAGCCGCTGATAAATTTACAATAATTCAGTGATGCCAGATGCCAGACAGAAGGCAGCACACATCTGTGACACTGTGCTGAAACGACACAGATATTGCAAGGAAAAACAGCAAATGTGGTTGAATCCTTTTGTAACCAACAATTCTGTGTAGTTTACCTTAAAGCATTCAGAAAAATCTGTAAATGGAAAGCGTCGTGATCAGTGCCGGGACAAATGGAAATCCAGTAAAGGACAAGTCTGAAAGGCCGCTTCTCATCTAATATGAGCTTCAAAAACAGTGGTAGCAGGAACACAAGAGTGAAAGTGTTTTCAAGTGAATTTAATGTCTTCCCTGTTTTATCTTTCCTCTGTCCAGAGTCGAGTCGTCCCAGGTCAGAGCCCATGGGCTTCTTCCAGGGCATCAAGCTGGTGATGGGACATGGACCGTACGCCAAACTGGTCATGGTCTTCCTCTTTACCTCGCTGGGTTTCATGGTACATATGGAGACACACACACACACACACAGTTTTTCTATGACCTTAGTGTATATGCGATACAATATTATTGCTGTTGTTGTTGTTGCAATATGCGATAAAATATATTGCGATTTATTACCTCTTTCAGTGGCAAATTTTATCCACGAAGGATAAAATAAAAATAAAAATAAAATAAAATAAAGTATTTAATCTGTTCATCTCATGAACACAGCATTATCCAGTAGAATTTGACTGAGTGAGTCTCTGTGCTTTGGCACTGCAGCTCCTGGAGGGAAACTTTGCCCTGTTCTGCAGCTCCACACTGGGCTTCAGAAACGACTTCCAGAATATACTGCTGGTCATCATGGTGAGTACACACACACACACACAAACACACACACACACACACACACACACACACACTAAGGTGGCATTTTCAGACATCAGGGCAGATAGCC
>JAPZEB010000008.1:21721685-21734035 GCA_029783705.1 Chaetodon striatus | reverse complement strand
GTGAACGTATTGTCACCTCCTGTGTGTGTGTGTGTGTGTGTGTGTGTGTGTGTGTGTGTGTGTGTGTGTGCGCGTGTGTGTGAATGTGTGTGCGCGCGTGTGTGTATATTGAATGTTTATTTTCTTTGTATATATGTTGTTTATTGAAGGAAGAATGATTTGTAAACATCTCAATCCCTGCCATGAACGTGTGGATTGACATATTTCATATCTGTGGATATGGAAGTGTGTACATACAGCGTCATATGTTATACATACTGTTACAGCTTCAGCGTGTTGTTTCTGACAGCTGTGTTGCTGATGTCAAAATGTTCATATTTCTTTCACTTTATATTTTGAGTGTGTTTTTTCTCTGCATTTATCTCGAGCAAAGGATTTTCTGCATGTGCCCACGCGGCGCCATCTTGACCCACTAACCCTGTAATAACTGTACATCCTGTAAACCCCACCCCGTTTTATTCCGTCTCTCTTTTACGGACGTGTCAGTGACCCTCCCTCATGACTCTTGAGGCTGTAGCCAGATGTGTGAGCTTTAACCCGCGGGAACACACACACACACACGCCTCCTGTGCATATGTAAATATTGTATGTAAAGCTGTAAATCTTTGATATCTGTGGCTGTGAATGAACCCGTGTACACTGTACTGTAGTTATTTAAGAGGAGATGTTGAGATTGAAAAAAGATATTGTTAATAAATACTAATGATAAGTGTACTGTGAACGAGCTGTCTGTTTCTTGACGGGACACAGATGTGTAGTTATAAGACACACACACACACACACACCACTGGGAACTGTTTATAAAAACCCAAAGGAAGTTTTGGTACTTTTCCCTCCTTTCTGTTTCTCTCTCTCTGACAGTATAATAGTCACAGTCATGACTTGTCTCTGGACCTGCAGACGTGCTCAGCTCGTCAGTCGGACAGATTTTGACTGAACCAGCTCCTGTATCGTAACATCCTGTCACATGATCAAATAGAGACTTGACGTTAGGCAACATAAACATACATGTCACCAACAATCATCATTACAGACCTGTTTATGACACAACATATCAAAGAGAGTAAGACACTGTTCATTTAACTGAATCGTTTTTTATTTATTTATTTATTTAGGAAAGGAAAGGAAAAGAAGAAAGATAGAGGAAAGGAAAGGACAGAAAAAGGAGAGGAAAGGAAAGGACAGAAAAAGGAAAGGAAATGAAAGGAAAGGGAAGGAAAGGAGGAAAGAGGAAAGGAAAGAAAGAAAGAAAGAGGAAAGGGAATGAAAGGAAAGGAAAAGAAAGAAAAAGAAAAAGGAAAGGAACAGACAACAGAGGGAAACAACTGAATTTCTCCTCAGGGTTTAACAAAGTATTTCTTCCTCTCCCTCTTCTTCCTCTCCCTCTTCTTCTTCTTCTCCTCAAAATGAGGCCAACATAGCTTCAATAAATGTGCAGAAAAAAGATGAAATCAAAGACTCGTTTACATCAGTGCATTAACCAACCCAACACTGATGTGGAGAAATGATTAGCTAATTATTGTTTCAACTGTCAGAAACTCCTCATTCAGACTTTGACCACAGCTCCAGCATCATTCACACACTGAGCGGTATTCATGGGGACATACCGCCCCCTGGTGTCTGGCTTTGGTCCTGATTTTATAAAAAAGGTTATTTGAACAAGTTACAGTAAATTTGTCGATTTAAATCTGTTCAAAAAGCCTTAATGTAATTTAAGCATACTGTTCATTTTAGATGTCCTATTTAATTATTATTATTGTTGTTATTATCATATATTGTCATCTGTTATTGTACTCTGTTATGTTTTTATTATTCTAATTGTTTTATCTTACTTCCCTCAGTGCAGTCTGCCAACTTTGCTCATCTGCTCCACTGATGGTAAATCAGTTCATTAACTGTAATTTAATTTTATTTTATGTTATTTATTTATTTCATTTTTTTTCTCTCTTAAAAATTGCATTTTATTTTCTTAAATCCTCATAGTTATTAAATCCTGTATCAATCCATGTAAACTACTTTGTAACTTTTGTTTTGAAAAGCACTTTATAAATAACGTTTATAATAATAATAATAATAATAATAATAAATAACAACAATAATTCATATTACCGTTAATAATAATAATGATAATAATTTTCTTTTTATTTATTTATTTTTTACCTTGTATTCATTTTGTTGCAATTAATCAACTGTGCAATATTCTTCAGTATACGAATTTAATTTTAGCAGCACATCCTGAAAGTGTATTCTAATACTTACTTATTTTATTTATTTATTTCATTTTTACAAAAAAAAAAAAAAAAAAGCAGACAAAACCGAGTATAACAGGCAGGGACATCATAGGTGAAGTGAAATACTTAAATACTGTAAATCATCATGAAATGTAACATGATGAGTAAAAATAAATAAATAAATACTGATTTTTGGGAATAAATAAATAAATAGGCTAAATAAATAAAACTCCAATAAATACATAATACAACCATTTAAATGTGTATGCCCCTCCCCTGAATCAAAACACAAAAACATGACCTCCCTGTGTTTAATTAAATTAAATTAAATTAAATCATAACTAACGAACAGTCCCTAAATACCGGAAGCGCTTCTGTTAGAAATCATTCGCTTTTATTTTGAAGGAGACACACCGGAAGTGCTTACATCCTGTTAGCAGCTAGCATCAAACACTCAGCAGCTGTTTCGGCTCCATGTCTGTTATTAACGCAAAGAAACTACACGGACGGAAGCCGGAGAGGCTCGTGACGTAACAAACATCCTCAGTTTCCGCTTCACGAACTTTAGAAACTTTTATTTCCCCCTCTGACTCCGCTGACGCTGAGCTGTCATGGCCGCCAACCCTCCAGGACAAGGCTTCCAGAACAAGACCCGGGTGGCCATCCTGGCGGAGCTGGACAAGGAGAAGCGGCGGCTGATGAACAGTCCCGGGACCAACCTCCCTCTGTCGGCCAGAGCCTCCCTGAATGAGGCCCGGGACAGCGCGGAGCAGCAGCACATCGCCGCCCAGCAGAAGGCCGCCCTGCAGCACGCTCACGTCCACTCCTCCGGGTTCTTCATCACTCAGGACTCCTCGTTTGGGAACCTCATCCTCCCGGTGCTGCCCAGGCTGGAGCCCGACGTGTGACTCCTCCGGCCCGGGAGGACACTCACATAGAGAGGAGCCATGTTGTCCCTTGGTCTGTCTCTGTGTCCCGTCATCAGCCTGGTGGAGGTGAACTCACCCAGACTGCACTGACTCAATAAAATATATCTGAACACAGTGTGGGTGTGTCAGCAGGGGCGTGTCCAGGTGACCTGGGTCCACAGGGCTGTGCTGATGGCACCTCATGATGCATGTAGAGGAGGGTGTACAGGGTGCACCGCTGGAGCCGCTGGACCACAGGGGTTTAAATACAGACAGGGGACCTGCTGGTGGAGGGGCCCCATAGCCACCTATGCCTGTGCTAATATGCCTGTGTTCTAGCGATGTGTGATAATGTCGCCATCACCAGTCATCAGTATCGGCCAATATTGGCTTTAAAATAAACTCTCAGAATCGACCATCAGGCCTCTTGTTGTTTTGCACAATGAATAAATGTGACATGAATTAGAGAGTGTTGTATTTCCTGTCTCCATCTGCTGCTGGCCCGTCAGCATGAGAGTATACATGTTTAATATCACGTTCATTCCACCACAGAACGGACTCGATGAGCACTAAAATTAGGTGGGGAAAAGTGCATATATCAATATTGGTATATGTGTGTCCAGGGGAACAGTTGTTCTGCCCTTTCTCCTGGAAAAAAAGAAAGATGAGATAATCCTGTATTTGTCCCACAGTGGGGAAATCTGCAGCATTACAGCCAAGGGACAAAGTGCAAACAGGAAGCATCTGTAGAAATAAAAAATTAAACACAAAGCAATATTTAAACATGTAAAGTAAGCAAACTGTACAAAAACAAAGCAGTACAATAAGGAAGCATCAAAAAGCACAGTTTATCAATGTTACAATAATAAGAAGAATTTTAATAATGATATTGTAATAAAAACTGTATTTTGGTAATATATATGTAATATACATAGGGGTTTGTGTTTATCCATCATCATTATTATCATTATTATTATTATTATTGTCAATATTACAATAACATTCATTTTAGTAATAATAGGAATTTGGTAGTATATATGTTATAAATAGATTTAAAAAAAATACATATATTTTCATTCATTTATATATTTTTTATGTATGCATATATCTCTCACCGTATTTATTATTATTATTATTGTTGTTGTTGGTGGTGGTATTATTTTTATTATTATTATCAATATCGCAATAACATTAATTTAAGTAATAATATTATTGTGGTGGTATATATATATGTTAGAAATAAATTAATTAATATATACATTTTTTTTTCAATTAATGTATTTATAACAAAATATTATAATTATTGTAATTATTATTACCATTATTATTATTTTTGTTATTATTACTATCATTATTATTACAATACTGTTCCACACTCCAGTCCAGTAGGTGGCGGTAATGCGCCTGAAAGCTGGTTTTCCAGCCGCCATTAAACTCAAGAAGAAGAAGTAATCAGTGCGCTCTGCACTCTGCTGCTCTCCCCTGAGAGTCTGATGTGAGTCGATCACAGAGCAGAGTGTAGCGCTGATGCAACTCAGTGTCAGATCCACTCAGCCGGCTCCACTCTACCACAGCTCCGTGTCACAACACAGGTGTACAGGTGAGTCAGCGCGTGGTACGACACGATGTCACGGTAAACGGTTACTGCTATCAGGTAAACTACAAATGTGACGTTAGGAACTACACATGTTGGAGTTTTTAACCCGAAACATCACCGGAGCTAGCTGACGTTAGCTGCACATGGTTGTGTTGCTAGCTAGCTGACTCGTTCATTCATCATTACCGTGACGTTACCGGAGAGCCAGCCGGTGGGCTAACGAGCACATTATCTTACAGTTACCGAAAGGACCCGTGTCTGACGTGTACAGGACTCTGTGGAGTTAATATTAAAACATAGCAAACGTTAGCCGGTGATCTCCGTGTCTGCCTTTACTCTGAGCTCCCAGTCAGGTTAACGTTGAGCTACGTCACGTTTTCTACAGCTCGTTACTCACCGATACGGTCTCCTGGTAAATTCGGTATATGAGACATAAGTTAAACCACTTTTTTAGGGACAATTGTCAAAGTTAAGGATTAACTCTCACTGCTATTCCTGTAATGTCCACATTAGGGTGGCGACAGTATGAGACGTTCGGTAACCATCTCAGAAAATATCGCGGTTTCACTGTGTCACGGTATTACAGAATTAATATTATCATCAGTCAGACTGAGCCTTAAACGGACAAAAACAGAGAGGTTATTTTTAGTTGAACAGACATTTTATTACTGTAATTGAAACTGGAAAACATTTTGTTAAAAAGTTTGTGTAAAAAGTTTGAAAAAAACTAAAATAAAGAAGTGATTCAATGTCCAGTAGCATTTTATTTCAATATCGAGATAACCACACGTTCACGGTATGATAACTGACAGTTTATATACCAGGTTATACTTTGAAAGTAGTATATCAATCAAAAGGTCAAAGGTCAGATTCGCTGTGACATCATAATGTTCTGCACAGACAATTTTCTGGCCAGTGTTTGATGCCATAACTGCACCTTCAAATTGGTTTATCGCTGTAATCCTAATCTGCACCAAGAAAACAACAGTTAGGAATTTTTTTCTTTCCATGTTCCGTTATTTTATTTTGGCAATAATACCAAAAACCAGTGTGTATATTTTCCAACAGACCCCATTTTGAAAAATTATAACGCTAGGCCTCTATCAAACATTTGAGTCGACACGTCATGATATTTGTAAAACAGGCAGAAAAAAATCTAAATTACAAACCACACGTCGTTCTAATGCTAGTAATATGACACAGGGTTGCAGTGATGTACCGCTTTCAAGGGATACTGTGATATAAAATGTGGCGATTATCACATCGTGTTCATTTGCTTATCTACGATGTTGAAAAAAAATGCAACTGGATGGAGAATTGCAACTTTATTTTAGTTATTTTCAAAGGAGAGACTTTTTACACAAACTTCGATAAACAAAATGGTTCCAAGTGTCAGTTTTAGAAATAAAATGGCTGTTCAACCAAAAACAACCCTTCTGTTGTTGTTCCTTTAAGGCTCATTCTGACTGGTCATAAGATAAATACAGTAATACCATGAAAATCATATGTAGTTGCAACTTTAATATGATTTTATATCAACATATATCAATTTGTTACCATGGAATTAGAAGTATTTCTACATATGTATCCAAGATATTTACCATTACAGTGCTTTGAAAACATCTCAGAAGTAGTGAAAAATTACACTGATATCATATTTTTCATCAAATATATAACAGAATAACATTAAATATATGGTTTTAACAACAGTTATATATATTACAGCAGCTAAGCCTACACTTAGAGCCACTGAGCAGCTGCATAGACAGGCTACTCACTAACTGACGCGCTCGCCTGACCGAACTGACTGCTGCTCATCAGGTGAAAACAAAGTCCACTTCTTCTTTTTGTTGCATCATTTATTTTTTACCGTTGCATGAAAAATATGCAAACATTTATGAATCTGTGTCCATAAACCATTCTGCGGTACAAATTACAATTACATTACAAGTGCACCAGACTTGATGTGGCCCGGCGTTGCAATCAAAAAACTATGTGTGCTCCCCCGTTTAGCAACACCTGTTCCTCAGTGAATGGTTCCTACCTGTATTGGCAGACACCCACGACAATACAGTGACCCCTACAGGACAAATTAGCAACCTACACACATTTTACACCACGGATGGCTCTTATGTAATGGATAACATTAAATGTTAGCAACAACGACTGATCAGCCATGTTTTTTATTTTGTCGAAAACAGGCAATTTTCATTACAGTACCTTCACTACTTTTATCAGAAAAGGACAAATGAACCAAGTGTGTTTTTAAAAAATTTTTTAACTCTTATACCCTGCTTGCCCTGCTGCCATTCAGTGGCTACCGAAACATCCTGGTGCAGACTATTTACTGGAGTTTGCAAGCCTGTTGCTCATGCAGCATTTAAAGATAATAACAAGCACAGCTTTTCTCTGCTTTCAAAGTCCGATAGTCCTCCACTAGCATTTGTGTCACGTGTCGTCTCGTCTTGTCTCGTCAGGGAAACATAGATTTCATCTTAGTTTTTATTGTCAAGATCTATTCTGAGCTCGTCATCATCTTGTTTTCATCATGAAAAAAAGGTCATTGATGAAATACTTTCGTCATAGTTTTCATCAACAAAATGAACACTGCACCACCCCGAGCCCCCGTATCTGGAGTGACGTTTTTGTGACTAGCTTCCTGTTAACGGAGAACTGAAGAGACGTATTATTTAAAGACACAGTGACATCTAGTGGATTTTTTTTCACATAAGATACCTAAACAGAGCGGTAGAGATAACTCAGTCAGGGAGAGTTCAGTTAAGCATGTTTTTCATGAAGATATAGTGATATATCTTCATCGAGATAAGGTATATACTCAAAATGCGCTCGACGTAACAGCTGAGCAGAGCGTTAAAGGGCCGGTGTGGTGAAATGTGGTTTTTGGGAAATTGTACAATGTCATCTCGTAGTCTGAGTCTACGTTCAGCTTTAAACTGAAAGTGACCGAATAGAGTTTGAACTCCTGTGTGGACAAGATGAAACTAAGCCACTGCCACTGATTGATAACACTGCTTCCTCCTCCTCCTCATCAGAAGGCTCTGCGCCATGGCTGATCAGCTGAGTCCGGATGAGAAGTTCCACCTTATCACCAGGAACCTTCAGGTGGGACGTGCAGACAAACACAGCGTGACTGACGTCTCCCAGCAGCTCGGTGTCATTAATCTTAAGTATGTGTGTGTTGCAGGAGGTCCTGGGAGAGGAGAAGGTGAAGCAGGTTCTTCAGGAGCGAGAGCTGAAGGTGTACTGGGGCACGGCGACCACTGGCAAACCTCACGTAGCGTACTTTGTCCCCATGTCCAAGATCGCAGACTTCCTGAAGGCTGGGTGTGAGGTGAGGACGTCTGTCTGTTGTGCAAGGATCTGATTTAATCTGCACTTCCTGCTAAATCAGTGTGTGTTTCTTCTTCGTCTCCTCAGGTCACGATTCTGTTTGCAGACTTGCATGCTTACCTGGACAACATGAAGGCTCCCTGGGAGCTGCTGGAGCTCAGGGTGAAGTACTACGAGCAGGTCATCAAGGCCATGTTGGAGAGCATCGGCGTGCCGCTGGATAAACTCAAGTTCATCAAAGGGACGGACTACCAGCTCAGCAGGTTGGTGCTGCCTTCATGTGCGTTTATTCAACTTTGTTCTCAGACACAGACTCGGCCGCTGCTCTGAAACCGATGTTTATGTTCTGTGTTTTTATCTTTGTCAGAGAGTACACTCTGGACGTGTACCGTCTGTATTCCATGGTGACGGAGCATGATGCCAAGAAGGCTGGAGCCGAGGTCGTCAAACAGGTGGAGCATCCCCTGTTGAGTGGTCTGCTCTACCCTGGACTGCAGGTAAGAACACCATCCAAGAGGGGACAGTAACGGATTCATCTCACCGCTGCGAAGTAGGCCGCCGTAAGAATGTGTATTAAATTTTACCAGGTGTCGCACGAGACTCAGCAGCAGCTCCCAGGTGGAGCATAGTGACCCCGTGACCCCGTGACTGTCACGTTGCATCTTGTAACATCAGAGCTCTCTGTTCACGTTGAGTCCCCTAAATATGCACCTCTGTTACGGCATGTGATCAAACCACATGGCTCACATCGGCTGTGAGCTGAAGATCAGACTGGAGACGTAACCATTTAAAAGACAGGGGAGTAGCTGACTGCTGCAGTCCTGCGTTTGTTACGTTTTGGGCCGTACACATGCCGTGTTTTTTTTTTTTGGGCCCTCAAATTCATTGTTTTCAATGTAGCTGTGCGGCAGCTGGTTCACATGCAAAAGTGATGCACACATGTTCCCAAGCGCCGGTTTTTCAGGGTGCGATAGAGTTCAGCTTTTGGAGTGCAGCAGCGTGCGCTATATGTCATGTGACGAGGAACAACCAATCGCAGCCGACAGATTTAACTCCCTGTATCTGTGTTTATCGGTCTGTGATAAATATGGAGAAGTTGATCATGTTAGTGCAGAGCTGTCAGAGCTCTACATCTGTCCCTCGGACGATATGTTTGGCCCAGTAAGATCAGCTCTGCACTCAGGATTTCTAGTAAGTTTGCTATGATACTCTGCTGGTTATGGTTGCTAAGCAACCTCAGAGGCAACCCACCTCAGCACCATTAAAAGTTGGCACAGAGTAGCACCCAGTGCCCGACCCGGTGTTTTCTGGGTGGTTAAAGACGCAGCATGTGTACGGCCCAGTACAGCCAGGAATAAATAGAAATGTCTGACAGCTCAAAACGGTGCACCGCGTCACTTGCAGTTATTTCGGACGCCTCTTTCATCAGCTTCAAATCCAACATGTTGCCACAGTGGTGCAGTTTTAGTTTTCCTCAGAGGCTCACTCTGCCAAGTCTCCTCTCGTCACCCCAAAAAACACATCAGCTTCAGTGTAGTGCACCAGTCTGCACCCTCCCACCTCAAAGAAAACTTTGATCTCTGTCATGTTACCTGCCTGTCAGACACTCGCAGCTCTGTCCATTCATCCATTCATTCATCAACATAATGTCATAATACTCACACTGTCATATTGCTTATTACTACTACAGTACATTCAGCGCTCTGACACCGTCAGCACAGGATGCTGATAGTCGACTTTTTCATTTTCCAGAGTGTGTCGTTACTACAAACGCCTGTTCAGCTGGTTTGCATTCGATCAAACCGGTTTAAGCTCGTACATCGTCGCAGCTCTGCTGCAGAGGGAGTGGTTCAGTATTACTCTGAGTCTTCTCATAACTCCATTGATAAAATTATTACACACACAGTGAAACAAATACTCTGAATAGAGGCTGTTTTTGAACCAGACCTGTGTGAGCAGGTGTGACCCTGAGTGCACCCTCACATCTTTAACGCTGTACGATGTGTTGTTTTTCATGTTGTTGGGTTTTTGTGTGTGTGTGTGTGTGTGTGTGTGTGTGTGTGTGTGTGTGTGTGTTTGAGTGAGTGAGTGAGTGAGTGAGTGAGTGAGATAAAGGTTGCATGTGCCGTCGTGGTTGACAGGAGTAGTAAATGTGACCGCTGTTCTTCCTCAGGCTCTGGACGAGGAGTACCTGAAGGTGGACGCTCAGTTTGGAGGAGTGGACCAGAGGAAGATTTTCACTCTGGCAGAGAAGGTACCGCCTCCCTCCATCTTAGCATGTGTCTGTCAGCCCTTCAGTTAGAGCTGCATGACTATAGCCAAAATGATAATCACAATTATTTTGATGGATATTGGGATCAGAATTATTTATTGTTTTTAGGGACAAAATATTGTGATTGCAGTTTCACATTTAAATAAACAGAGCTCTGCTCTCTCTTCCATTTTGTGCTACATTCCTGCTGATGTACAAATCATTGCATCACAATAAGACCGGTCCTGATTCACAGGGAATGTTTTAGAGGCAAAATATATATAAAATTGTGTTTATTATTATGATTTTACCCAAATTTCAATCGACACAGCACTGCTTATTTTGTTTTATTTTATTTTATTTCATTTTATTTTGTTTTATTATTTTATTTTATTTTACTTAGTTTTTTATTTCTATTTTTTAATTTTATTTTAGCAGAAAAACCTCTGTAAAGTGTAACTCTAACTGTGCCGTCTCATCTGTCTCCAGTACCTGCCTTCTCTCGGCTACGCCAAGCGCTCCCACCTGATGAACCCGATGGTTCCCGGACTGACAGGGACCAAGATGAGCTCCTCAGAGGAAGTACGTCACCCTGAAACAAAATAAGTCCAGATCTGTGTGAACATTTCCCTCTGCTGCTGGTGGTGACGCTGTCGTCTCTGTTGGTTTCAGGAGTCAAAGATCGATCTGCTGGACTCTGCCTCAGACGTGAAGAAGAAGCTGAAGAAAGCTTTCTGTGAGCCGGGAAACATCCAGAACAACGGTGTCCTCTCCTTTGTCAAATACGTCCTCTTCCCTCTACGCGGAGGTAAAAAGACTCTTCATCTGCTGTCTGTGTTCAGACTTTTCCTCCACTCTTATAAAGAGTTTATAATGAGTTGATTACTGGGATCGCTGTGTTTCAGAGTTCTGCATCAAAAGAGATCCAAAGTTTGGTGGAGACAAAACCTACAGTGTGTTTGAAGAGGTGGAGAAGGACTTTGCTGAGGAGGTACAGTGTGGACACAACGCTGTGATTGAGGAAGAAGAGGTCGTACACATGCTGCGTCTTTAACCATCTGGGCAATACTGTTATGCCCACTGTGTGTTAGGTGTGTGTCATGTCATCTCGTCCACAATAATACTGGTATCATTTTTAATACGATAGGAAAAATTAATGTCCTGATTCTCGCGATATTTTGGCTTGTTGACATCACGACGTCATACTGTCACCCACGGCAACAACAAGCACGATTTTGAATGACATGCTATACTACGACTTTTTTTTCATGATTTTTGACGACATGCTATACTGTGACATTTTTTAACGGTCTTTGGCGACGTACTATACTATGATGTTTTTTTCGTGATTTTTCACGACGTCATAGTATACTGTACTGTAACGTTTTCCCGTGATTTTTTAAATTTTGATATATAAACATGTCGTCCGTGGCACAGATGTGCAGCTCTGCACCAAAATGACCAATTTCTTCTTCGACTGATTTTTACTGAAGAAGGCTGATATCAGTCAGCTGTGATTGGTTGTTCCTCATCACATGACATGTGGTGCACTTCTGTCTTCCAAAAGTTGAACTCAGCTTATTTGAGGATGCAGCCGTCACGCCCTGAAAAATAGGCGCTCTGGAACAAACACCGCAGCATGTGTACGGCCCCTAAAAACTCTCCATGAAGTGTATTTCTGTTAAAACGCTCTGATCTGACCGTTGGCGCTCTGTGACCTCGTTAGTTGATCCATCCAGGAGACCTGAAGGCCTCGGTGGAGGTCGTGCTGAACCAACTGCTGGAGCCAATCAGAAAGAAGTTTGAGACGCCTGAGCTCCGCAAACTCACCAACAGCGCCTACCCTGACCCCTCAAAGACGAGTCAGTAATTTACCCATCATCCTCTCTCACATCGTTTTAATGTAAACAGAGGGTGGTGACCAGTTATGCATGAACTCTGATGCCAGCTAGCTTCATGTGTGTGTGTGTGTGTGTGTGTGTGTGTGTGTGTGTGTGTGTGATCAGAGGGAG
>JAPZEB010000008.1:21594761-21629100 GCA_029783705.1 Chaetodon striatus | reverse complement strand
GGTTTCTTTCTACTTTTCTTTCAACAGTGTGAAATAATTGCATCACATTAGGGATGCAAGGTACACTGGTCATTGCAGACAGAGACAGAGGTGGGACCATGTCATTGTTTTGTCTAAGCCATTGTTCTTCTCTGACATACGATGGGCATTACCCTGGGCATTCAGGCAGCAACCCTATCTAAAAGTTGTAGTTAAAATTATTGCCTCAGTCAGTTTTGTTTTATATTGTTGTTGTGAGCTGGGATAGGTGAATGAATGCATACATTAAGATTTTGTGTACTGTCTTTATCTCTGTATTGCTGTGTTTATGTTTCTTTGTAATGGCTGCGAAAACAAATATCCCTCTGAGCCAGTAAATGTAAATCTTCATGAAACTTTATTAGTAGCTTTAGTGGGTTTTTTTCATACGCCCCCACAGAACATGGGGGGACCCCATTAAACTACAGCAAAACTATATCTGTCTACAAACTCACAGAACTCATACAGTATAATACGAGTCTCATTTATCTAGCCGTATGTTCAGTACTTCCCCAAACACATACAGTTGCGCTAAAAAAAGCCATACTATTTCAAAGTCAATTGAAAGTAAACCTAATCTCTGGCCTCATTAAAGCCAGGCTGACTTCCCAATTGAAAAAAGGAGTTTTTAAGATGACAAAAATGTATACAGACATGAAGTATCAGCAGGAAAAAGGGGAAAACTGTGGGATCCTGAGACTTAGTGTACCATGGGCAGCAAGCATTTTGCTAATTTAGCCAGACAAACCTTAGAGGTTGAGGCTAATTTAGCTTTGCAAGGACTGGTTTTGATCTTTGTTAGCCTAAATGATGATCGTAACTGGTGATTCAATCAAATAGTTGTAAATATTAAAGTATTTCACAACTGGCCATTTAGTGGGAACATTTCTCCAAGATAAGCAAGCTCAGGAGAAGGAACACTGAAATAGCACAGCACTGAGTTTGTCAATATTTTTCCACTCTGCTAGACAAAAGGTGTTAAAATAATTCTTTGACATGCTATTATCTGTGGGTTTTAGCAAGCTACAGGTATGTTGTTAGCATTTTAGCCCTCAGTTGCACATTATAGTGCCATTTGTCTCCCGCCCTAGTGGGCGTGTTTTTTATGAGAATAACACATTGCACTCCGTCTCTATAAACAGTAAAACAAACATTCTACAGGGTCCACAAAATCAGGCCCACATTCACTGTCTATAGAGCAGCTACAGACTTAACACCCTATGATATCACAAGTTTGAGACTACTTTCTGGCTTTGAGAGAGAGGAGCTATTCACAAGTATTGATCAAACTTTCCTTGGGAATAACATATTGGAATTCTTAACTTGGGTGGTGTTCCTCTTTAAGATGGTTACTTTGACAAGGAACACAAATATATATGTACAAAGGGCAAGTGACTGTTTTGAAAGTGAAAGGCCTAACAGCTCAGATATCTAATATCAGCACTGGCCTTTTCAAACTAGTTCCACACTGACACAGTCCCTCCAGGAAACCAAAGACACAGAGAAGTCCTTTGTACATCAACCACACTTGTTTAACAATAATTCAAGAATAGATGATCCATAATCATCATCTGAGCTTACCTCCTCCATGACTTTGACACAAGTAAGGGAATCGCCACACGTTGCCAATCCCAATGCAAAAGCCCACACAGGTCAAGATGTACTGAGCTTTGTTGTCCCACTTAGGCCTGTCCCCAGCCTCCTCCTTCTCCATCCTTTCCAGATCCTCATAGGAAGGGATCCTGTCATCCAGTCCCGGGTTAGGAATCAACAGTCTCATGGCGACCCTGCTGAAGGTGAGATGTTACACTGTCTGTCTTGGAAGTCTAAGTGAGGGTTGGTGTATGCTCTCTGCTATGTCGAAGCAAGTTTATGGTCTTTTACTTTATCAGATGCAATCCACAGATTAGCCATTGCATACTCTGCATTTCTGTTTTTATACCACCACTCAAAACTACCAGTCATCCAGTTTAATCAAACATTAAACAAATGAAACAATGGCATGGTAGACACAGCAAGAAGATCGTATGATTGAATCCACTGCTTAAGGAAGCACTCCACCTTTCACCCAATTTGAAAGTCAGTCTCCCATGCTCATATTGTTGTGTGGCCCTGAGGCTGATAATGGGGCAGATAACCACTGCAGAGTACAGCGGGGCGCAGGCATTGATGATGACAGTGAGAACGGGGTCCTGTTCACAGTTGTTGCTCCAAGAATATTATGAAGGGAGATTACAATATGTAAGGAGCACTGTTGAACAGAGGGTCAGCCAAACTGCCTCTAACCGTATGGCTGATTCAGTTACTCACTGAGAAGAGCTGTAACAGGAGAGAGAGATGAGATTCCTTTGAATTTATGAACTCATTCAGAGAGAACAGGGTGACTTCATTTTCAATTGCCCCGACCATTGTTAATAATTAATGTGTGAAGGTCTTGAGCATCAGAGACCTTCACATACTGTTTACACTCTACCATCTGTTGTACTATTGAGATGGAAGTGCTTTGTTTTATTCAAACTGAACAACTCCCACAGGGCCCCAGAACTCCAAAGGCCCCAAAAATTTTAGGCCTTGCTGTGTGTCAACTACTTTTGCTGATTTATTTACAGCTTTGTTTGGGATTCAGCACCAAAAGACAATATTAGCTGAGCTGATAAGGCCCTCAAGGTGGGTCTTGCTTTTTTATCTAATCTCAAGGCCCTACCTTGGAGAGGGTCATTGAGTTGAACTCAACTTATTTTAGATCTTCATTATTCCACTTTTTTTTTCTTACATGTTGTACATTCCCAGATTGCTGTATTAAATAAATATACCATCCTTAAACATGGTGGCAAAATTATACACATTTTGCCCTTAGAGGGTGAGCAAAAGCCCAGACACACCAAACCAACATCAAAGGACTAGTGCCGACGAAGGGCCACTGTTACATCACCTGTGTCTAGGACAAAAAGTTGCACATGAACTCATCACTAAAACTACAGCCAACAGTCCACCAGCATGTACACTCTCCACCTGCATGAGAAGAACTCACGTACCAGCAGACAGCGACAGTCTGTATTTGTCATTCAAAAAGACAATCCAGAAGTCCGGCAGGACGGGCTCATGACACTGGTTAGCCAATTAGCACATTAATAGCAAAACCCTATGATGAAAGAGCAAAAAATATTTGCCATGCACCGGCAAACAGCAACACAACTACTTTGAACTGGATCTCAGTTCATCTCCACAAAGTGGTTCCTAGTCTTCCTGGGTCCACAGACTTGTAAGGTTTCCGAAAATACATTAACTCAACATTAAGTAATAAACACTGGTCTACAGCAAATACTGCTGCTACTAATGATAATGATAAGATTTAAACTATCAAAGAGATTCTACAAGAAAATCTTGTTTTGGTCTGTCCCATGTTGTAAAAGAAGCTCCACATAGAAGAGTTCATCGCACATCATTTGTTTGTAGACTCAACACTTCCAGATGACCAGTGCCATGTTGACAGGTATTATACCTATGATAAAAATATTTATACCAGTTATTAACAAAAGAAGTGTGTGTGTGATATTCCAAATAACAATTTGCATGAATAACCAAAGTTAAAGTCGGGGGGGAGGGAAGAGTGGTGGAAGGGTAAAACGAACACAGGACTTTCACCCAGGAGACTGGTGTTTGTGTCCCGCGTGAAATGTTTAGGTTTTGTTTGTTTGCGTGTTTTTAACTGTGTTACATAGTTAAGCATGACATACTTAGACATCATAGTTTGAAGCGCAGGGCCACTGACCAAGCTGCTGAATTTCATAGGTTGGGAGTGAGAACATGTTGTGATAACAGAAGATTGAACACATGAACAATGTTTCCTTAAAATTTCAGTGCCCTTTTCCCATCAAGGAAACAATGTTATCAATTTGATCACACCATGACCATAAATAAGCTCATTTAACACCCAGTAGTTTGGTTTTAGTGGCCTGCTCAACTGATAAACCATCTATATATAGCTGATTGCAGTAGCAAGAACATTTCTACTACAAGATAAAGTACACCTGGTTTTGACACCCATTAAGTAATGGTATGCAACCCAACATGCAGATTCTCTCTCATCTCCACTGCTGTCTGCAGCTTTTATTTACCAAGCTTGATGATTTTTCACTCATTGTAAAGGACATTAACACAAGGAGAAGTTTCTATTGTGTGAATCATTAAAGGATAATAGTCTGGCCATTGATTGAGCACATTAAAGAGCAAAAGGGCAAAGTTCAGTGTGACCTGGAACATAAATTAATAAAACCTATTGGTTATTATGATGAGTTGATTGAGTTACTGATTATTAGTTATAAAGTTATTTCGTGCACACTGTATTAACACTACAGACATCAGTCCATCTCAGCTTTCATTTGTTTACTATTAAAATGGCAAAATAGTATCCATCTGCAATTTTAATCAATTAAATTCAACGAACTATGATACAATAGATCACTATATACCATAGCTGGAAGAGTGCATGAGAAAGGGTTTTATTATTCTTGTATTAGTGAACAGTTAACATTCTACCAGTTAAAGCCACTTTAACTTTGCTGTCAAAGACTCTGCTGTCCTTATCACTCACAGAGTATCTTGTCTGCTCCTTACAGTCTGGTTTGCTTTGTTGCATCAGTTGACCTTACTACCAGTGAGTGTGTCTGTACGACGTCTCCCTCTGGTGGCCAACTTTCTGCTCTACATCTTCTGCTTGTTTAAAGATTTATACAGTGTGGTGTTTGAAAAATGGACATCAAAGAGCTAAAGACAGACCTTGTGTCTGCCCTTGAACATATCAGAAAGAAGACCACAGCTATTGTAACTTTCACATTTCTCTTCCTCTCTGATGTCAGGAGGACTTTTCAGTGGTGTATACACCAAGAAAGCAGCGGGCCCAGATGGTATCAGTGGGCAGGGTATAAAACCTGGATGGATGGATGGAACCAGTGCTGTCATACAGCAGGCTAATTAGTGTGATGAGTAAGTGCAGTATATTGATGCAGCAGCAAAGCATTTGCACAAGAGAAGAAATATAAGTGCCAGAGGTGTACAGAGGTCCTTCTTTGTATCTGTTCAACCAAAAAAATTATTTGTCTCCGTACCTTTATTCAGACAGAGGACCTGAAGTTGGTGTGGTTTATAGGCTACATGAAATCATGTTAAATCGGGCTATTGTTTTCTACCCCAATATTAATTGGCTATGAAATTGTGTGCCTACAAAGCATCAAACTTATTTAACATATTTCCACATTCTCTTTCACCCTCTAAACTCTAAACTAAGTTAAGTTAATCATCAACTGTCTGAAACCCCATGGCTATGACATAAATAAACATGGCTATGAAATTAATCCCGCAATAAATTAGAAAATAAATGTATAAATTAGTCAATATAGTTCAGTGAATAAATAAATAAATAAATATATATCAAAGGACTACTTTTATTTATTTCAGGGGACTTTTATTTTCTAATGCTACATTTAGTTCCTAGTTTCTTTTTTTTTTTTCATCGGTTAAATAACTGTCATGGTGTTAGTGGACACCAAGTCCAAATTTCCCCCAAATCCATGGCTGATACATACATGTTACATCTTAAACTGATGAAAATGGACTGAAATACAAGTTAAAATGGTGGGGTTTGTTTTTCTTTTTCAATATTTTTTTTTGTTTTGTTTTTTTAAATGGACAGAATCAACACATCATACAAACAAAAACTACTATTGACAGAAATCCAGATGACTCCTTCTCCTAGATGCAAGAATTTCAGTGGTCAGCTCTCTCTGCTGTGCACTAGGCAACTAAAAAATATAGCAATCACTATTCACTTAAGGGTAATAGTCTAAATGAAATGATTAGTTAGTAAAATAAAAGTCACATGTTGAAAACAGAATGGGCATTTTTATCTTTTAACTCATATGATGATGATAACTGAAAGAAACTTTGGGTACAATAAATCTGTTTCCATTGCTTTATTTGTGCATTATGACTAATTTGGACACATCCTACTCAGTGCTTTAATGAAATGCATCAATAAAACATCAGCATTGTGCTTTAAAGGCATGTGCACAAATAGACAGACCTTTGTAACTCATACAGTGGCCATTTTAATGAAAAAGAAAAAAAAAGCAAACACTACAAAATGAAAAAAGAAAAATGTCACTGTGTTCTACAACATATAGCTTTTTAAGACATTTGGCTCATTTTTCCATTGGATCCTTTTTTTTCCTGCAGCAAACAAAGACCTGCCAACATAATGCATACACGGGCACTGCCAGACTGGGGACTCCTGCCAAGAGAAAGATGATCACATAGATCCATGAGGGATACGGTACTGATGCCAGAGATGGAAATCCCACCTATAAACCACAGAACAAGAAGATTAGTGCACTGTATGCAATGGCTTTCCAAACTTTGCTGAAGTGTGCTTATCTACTGACAAGTTGCTTATTATGCTCTAATACAGAGGAACAACAACAATCTAAAAATGTTTAGTGTGCCTTATAATTTGTGTATTTTGCAATGAGAGAACATTAGAGGAAAATTTTAATTTAAAAAGAAAGCACACTAAGGATGATATATTAGCTGATCACAGAGCTTGTGTGCTTACAGAAGTGGGATCCCAGACTAAGTAGGTGAGCTCCTCTTGAACTTGTGTCACCAGGTAGAAAACTAAAATGACCAGAACAATTAGAGGACTGATGAACCGCCACGAAATCTGCCAGAAGATGGAGGGCTTATGTCCGACCATGAACTTCAAGTCATCATTGAACCTGCCACAAAAGAGGGTTTTGGTTAGTCTTGAAAAGTTTTGAAATGCGTCATAAAGTCATTCCTTTTACACTGCACTTAAACAGGTCAGCCATCTTCATAAAGTTTGCTCAGTAACTGGAACACTGTGACACTACTAAAACTGTATGGTTATTTTGCAGCAAGTGTCAAGATAAATAAGAAAACAAACACAGACAGAAAATATGTAGCTATAATAGTTAAGCACAAACCTGTCTATGCCATAGATGTAAACAACAGCTATCATCTCAAACAGTCCAATGGTCAGAAGTGGGACAGATCCAGCAAAGTTGTCAAAGAGAGTAACCCAATAAAACCCTGAATGCTGAGCAAACAGGAGGGTGATGACGAATGCGACAGCACAGGTTATTCCTGAAATGCAAATGCACAAAACAAGCCAATTTATGTGGAAACTTCATCCAGAAACAAACACCAAAGATGTTTCATTGGTATATAAAAGCTGAGGAGCTGACAGGGTTGAGTTTTTAAAACCATGTTACCAGTCAGTGCTTCTCGGGGCCATTTTTTAGGGAATACACCCAGGTCTGTCAGTGGGACCACCACCCCTTCAATGTTGCCAAACAGGGTTGAGAGTCCCAAGCAGAGAAGCATGAGGAAAAAGAGGACAGACCACACTGGAGAACCAGGCATCTTGGTGATGGCTTCTGTGAACACAATGAAGGCCAGACCTGTTCCCTCCACTCCCTGCACAAACACAAAGTTCATCACAATGCAGATCAGAGCAAAAAATTAGGGAATCTGATAGATATTCATTAATATAGCCACCTCACTGAGAAGTCTGTCCATGTCACAGTGTTTCATGTCCAATTCAAGAAAAATATCAGGTGAGGAGATGTTGAAATGATCCAAGGCTTCCTTGTAGTTGCTTGCAGTGATGCTGTCTTCAGGAAGATCAAATGTATTTAACAATGTCCTGATGTTACTGGGGAGAAAAATATGTCGACTTAACATTTATGAGGGATGAATTCAGATCTCTCAAGACTGTCTTAAGACAAAACTCACATGACCATACCTACATTAAAGAGTACATACTTGCTGTAAACTAACCTGTTCCTTGTGTGAATCCAATGTAAAAGTAGGACACAATATCCACAGAACATATTTTGTGCAAAAAACAGACTGTATGCTGATGTCAGCGACTGGTTTGTGGCCTCAAGTTTGGCATTTTAGTTGTCACCATCTTGGATTTCTGAAGCCAAAAGTGACCAAATTTGGACATGAGGTCAGATTGGGAGAGGAGTGAGGAATGCATCTCCAAAAACAGCCTGACACTCAAAGCAGCCATACCCCTTAAAAATGGGTAAGTTATATATAAATACACCCCCCATGGTTGTGATGAATTAGTGATAATGACCAACAGTTTATTGTTAAGTTATGGTGTAAAGTTGAGCATTTCAACATGAGTGTCTTTGGGGATTGTTACGGCTGGGTCTGTGTATTCTCTGCTGCTGTCCCTTTCCCCTCTCTTGTAGATCTGCCCAGGTGTGCTGCATCAGTTAACGAGGTGAAGCGCACCTGGCATGAAGGAGCTGCTTCAAAGAGAAGCGGCCTATGGTGTGGGGACTGCTGGTCCTGCTGCCTCTTAACATGGGATTTTTGTTTTCTTGTTTGCCTGTTTTAAGTCTAATAAATCCCATGAATTTGAGGGTTAAAAAGGTGTTGATGTGATTACTCTGGACCAGTGTTGGAGTTTTGTTTGCCCCATAGGGCTGCCTAAGGGTGGGGCATAACAGGATTGTATTGCTTTGGAGCCACCCTCAAGTGGCCATTTAAGGAACTGCAGTTTTTGGCACCTCCACATGGGATTCATTATTCAGACCCCCTTGCCAAAAAGCGCCCCTAAGTGTAGCTAGAGCCACCCTGCTTGCATGGCTAACAGACTATTGCTTTGGTTAATACCCTCCGAGGAGAGATGAAAATTGCAACTAATCACTCAGAGACATGGAGAACGTAATCTCAGACTGTAAACACATTGGACATATTACTGAAGTGTTTGAGTTATAGATAATGGTAATAATCAATTAATTGTAATCGAAAAATTAAAAGATTCACCAAACATTTTCTTAACCTGGAAGTTATCTATACTTGGAGTAAAACATGTGGGGCTATTCCGTTCCAAAAACTTTGAAACCCGCATCTTGTGACTACTTACTCACTGATACAGTTGTCATATTTCTCTGTGGCCCTGAAGCCAATGATGGTGTAGGTGACTGTGGCAGCATAGATGGAGGTGAGGCCAGTTACAACTGTCAGGATCACTGCATCTCTCACGCAGTTGTTGCTTGGGAAAAGAAATAAGCAAAAGAACCAAGACACATGTTGACTTTGGGTGAGAGAATGGCAACTACCTTTTTATTCAACCAAATGAAGCAAAATCAGACTTGAACTATAACTTAAAAAACACCTCAAAATGTCTCTTACTGAACAGGGTTGTAGCTTGAGAAGGAGATGAGGCCTCCCCATGCCAATCCAAAGGCATAAAACACCTGGGCACCTGCGTCCAGCCAAGTTGTTGGTTTGATCAACTCGTCCACCTGTAAAAGCGAGGCATAGATTGTGATGTGGCTTTGAGCTAGGAGATTAAACTTTGTTTTCTATCAAGATATGAAACATACGTCTGGAGTGAAGAGGAACTTCAATCCACTCAGGGCACCTTTAAGAGTCAGTCCTCGGATCAGGAAGATGGCCAGCACTATGTAAGGCAATATGGCTGTTACGTATACTGCCTAAAGTCGAAAAAAAAGGGAATCACTCAATATGGACACCCAGTTTAAGTATTTTTCAGTCGTGTATCACAATTGACCATTGGCTAAACCCCTCCCACTCATAGCTCACCAGCCATAACTCTGCACGGAGGCCTGTCTCTGAAGCTTTGGGTTTTCCCACATGTTAAAGTAGAGTGGGTCTGTACAATGACTCTGTATCTTAAGAGCTTTGAATGTTGGTTATTTTTTCAGTGTCTGTCTTTATTTATTCTTTATTTACAAGAAAAAAAAGTTAAAATGTACTGCTTTTTACACCCTAGGTGTAAATAACATAGCTGCCTACTTACCGGCTTCAGCCAGTTTGGGCAGGTGAAGTCTCTGGTGCACCTGCTGTATGGGCCATACAGTGCAGATGCAGTGCCAGTCATCAGAGTAAATCAACATAGAGCAGTTTATTTATTTATCTATTTTGGCTTCATGCGCCACTGAGCAACTTTCCAAAACTGTATTCAGTGCTTGTTATACATCCATGGTAACTACGGGAGGCAGGGCTTAGCTAACGTTCAATTCACTAAGGTATCCATGAACCTTGCCAGCAGTGCCGATGCCTCTTATGCAGCAGATAGCGATGATGGTCCAGGCAATTAACAGGCAGAGTACTATAGGCCATTGGATTCCTCCAGAGTCGGATATAGACGCCGATGCATTCATGGTCACTCGGTAAAAAAAGTAATCCACAGTGGAGCTCCGTTGACACTCTGGTACAAATTCTGAAGGGGCAAGAAACAGTAATCTTTAAGTGTGCAATTTGGGTGCTTTGGTGTGCTGCTGAAGATGTGTATTTTGATACCTGTGCGATTGTCATTCAAAGGACACTGGGTCCAAGGCAGCGGGGCTTGAAAGGAGTTGAAGAGATACCAAATGATCCAAGCCATTAAGGTGTTGTAGTAAAGTCCAATCAACAAGGACACCAACATGGAGGCTATACCTGAGGGACAGCATTATTAGTTGTGATACCACACTCAACCATGATAACTTGTATTGTTGCAGTGCCAGGGACACATCTTCTTTTGTTTTTTCAAGAGCCTATTCTACTCACCAACACCAGTCAGGTAAGGACTGATGGCCCTCCACACCCCCACACTGCCTTTTCTGAGACGCTGGCCGATGGCAAACTCCAGCAGCAGGAGAGGCATTCCTTCCACCACCAGCAGGATCAGGTAGGGAATCAAGAATGCACCTAAAAAATGTGTGTGACAAGAAGATGACAAGAGGGAGGTATTCTCGTGTCCTTGCTTACATAGTGTGTGTTGATGTTATTTATGTTTTTGTCAGTTTGTTTATCAGCCAGCAGGGGATGGTAGTCTGCTTTGTTGCACTGTCTCTTTAAGACAGCTAGGGTTTCCTCTTTTCCTTGTGGTTTGGTAATTCCAGTATAGCAGTAGCACCTCGGATGTAATTGAAGCTGGTCTGTTGGTTTACGGTCCACCATTGTGGTCCAGACTGAAATACCTCAGTAACTATGGGATGGATTGCCATGACAATTTGTCCAGACATCCATGGCCCCAGAACACAAATCCTGCTGACTTTGTTAATCCCCTGAATTTCTATCTAGTGCCACCATCAGCAACAAAAAAAAGTACAGTACTTAAGATCAAATACATGTACAGTGTATTTTTTAAAAAAAAGGCCTATCAGAGCAATTGGTGTTTGTTTTTGGATTGGGACATTATTCAGACTACTGAGGCTTCAGGTTAATGGGCAAGAGGGACAATGACATGACACCTGTTGAGCAAGGTATACATTATACCTGCTAGACATCAGCAAATTAGTTGCTCAAGCCAGATTAAGTTTGAGGTTTCTTGAGGAGGCATTGAGTCGATTAAAAAAAAAGGCTGTTACAGATATCACGGTTTTATTTTGCTGTAGGTAGATGTAGATGACATCACAACATGACCTATGGGGTTGCTGTCAGGGTTGAAATGTGGTGTGTATATTAAGTGTTTATTAGCAGTTAGGCATTAACCACAGTAAAGATTTCAGATTTGTTATATAATGCTGTGATATGCAGACTTTATGACTTTACATTTTTGTAGGGCTTTTTTGTAAAAATGAAACACAATTTCAAAACACTTACTGTAGACTAAAATTGAACATGTTACTATGTATCTATGAGTATGTTACATTAGTGTGTGTCGTGACATGGACTATGGACAGTCATTTAACTGTGTGGGCTTAAACCCTCTAGTTAACAAGTCACGGAAAAACAACAGATAGTTCCTTATGCATGTATGCATGCCTCTGAAACCTGTCCCAACCCCTATGGCTCAATAGACTGCATTCTTAGAGAATCACTGTGACACACACACACACACACACAGCTGTACAGTACGAATGAATTTCTCACATTCTGTTTCCGTTAAAGCCATAGCTCTGTATGTAGGACATATGTCATGCTAAGGGCTTTCCGTTACTTGAGAAGATGTCTTACTCTTGAGAATCATATGCATAACTTGATGGTGATTTCATGGCATTCTCCTCTAGAAGTGCATGAGTGATAAATTTAACTTAGCCTGAGGTGAGTGCCTTGGTAAGGAGTGGTGATTTTACTAACAATGAAAACGTTCAGGTAAGAGGTTTGGGATCATATACAGACACACCATAAAATGTCCGCAGTTCACATTAAGGTTATAGTAAATTCACTCATGGGTACCTCACACTGTACTTTGTCAAACACTCATTCAACAGCTTTTTGTCTTACCTCCTCCATGACTTTGACACAGGTAAGGGAACCGCCACACGTTACCAAGCCCAATGCAGAATCCCACACAAGTTAAGATGTACTGAGCTTTGTTGTCCCACTTGGGCCTGTCATCGGCCTCCTCCTTCTCCATCCGGTCCAGATCCTCATGGTTAGGGATCCGGAGATCCAGTCCCGGGTTAGGCAGTACCAGTCTCATGGGGACCACTTTTGCACTGAAGCAGAGTTGTGTCTACTATGGTTGAGTCATTAGTGGAAGCTAGTGCATGCGTGTGATCCACTCAGCAATGTTGAAAGAAGTTTATGATCTTTAACTTTATCTGTTGCTGGCCGTAGATTAACCAGTGGGTGCACTGTGTACTTTTGTCTGCTTTTTTTTATAGTCATACAGTCATTCAATTTAATGTGAAATTATAAACATTTTATGCCAGTCTGTAAAAAGATTTATTGGGCCAAATGAAAAAAAAAAATCACTAAGGTTTCACAGGTAAGAAGGAATCATACCTATTGCTTTTGCAAATTTTTACTCAGGTGTTTTATTTTGAGGGGGTTTATTCAAAATCATTGAGTGCTGCAGGAATGAGTCTAACGCAGAAATGAGTTAGCATGTTTTCACTTTAAGTTTGCTTGTTTCAAAGTCGATGAATTTTGAATGGGTTTTTGGTTAGATGTGTTGGACGATGGTGTAGTTTGTTTCAACATGTTCTCATCCCAAGTCATCACATATTTCTGCTTTGTCAGTGGCCTTTTACATTTACATATTTATGCAGTATCATGTTGGGATGTCATGGTTAGGTTTAGAAAAAAACATAATGGTTTGGCTCTACATTCATATGGGAAGCAAACGTCACGCTTCAGGGTGAAAGTCTGGCTTTGCCGAAACCATCCACCCCTCCCATCTGGACTTTCTGGCTGCTTATATCACACCACTATCAGCAGCATTTCCCCTCCGTGTATCATACGACAGCATCATAACACTGCGAAAGGTTATGTCTGACTGTGTGACGTTCTGACCATACAGGCACCAGAGGTGGCTTTTGGCATTTTGACACCTAAATTACTGAAAAATCGCCAGTGTTCGATGACTATAGAATGAGCTTTTTACCTCTGGTGATTGCATTTACGCTTTAAAAATCATAAAATATGTGTTCATTTATTGAGATTATCATGCTGACCAAACTTTTGTTTGTCACAGGGCTTATTTTCTAAAAAAAAATATCTCAAATCCATTGGAAAAATCATATTGGTTATTTGTCGAGGGAATCAGGGTGATGCTAACATCTGAGTTGGCCTACAAATAAGCATCATCCCTGCAGCCTGCAGCACTGTGTGTCAGTGTGAAGGCAACAAATTAAACCAGAGATTTTATTGGTTCTATAAACTAAGGCTTTAATTATGGAGTCAAGTCCCTGAGTCCTTTACTATACTATTATATCATTATATTATATTATTTTTTGTTAAGAAAGTAAAGATGTACAAATATGATGAAAATTAATAAAAGGTACTTTTGTCTGTAGATTACACATGCAAAACAATTTAAATGACTATCACCTTAACACTAATATTCCATTCCAGTTTTCAACTTCTTAATACATTTAAACTTAATTAAAATGGAGATACAGTGTTATATATTGATTGTATCTACCCACTCCAGTCGAGCAACAGCTTCTGCTTCTGCAGTGCACCACAGTGTAATAATAATGGCAATTTGTTTCATTTATTTATCATTATGATAATGTTTGTTAATAATTATTTTAGATGGCAAAGCCTGGTTGCCTGCTAGCTTTTTTTTTTTATTGGCCCCCCTTGATGAATATTACTATCATTACTGCCTTGCTATAAACAAATTCAAATGTGTCTCTTCGCAACTGTTGCCAGGTAAACTCCTAAAAAGCGCTCATAACCTCATGATGTTCCGCATGATTTATTTTTATAGCATATATTTATGCAAACAGTAACCACTTCATTTTGCTGTTATGTCTGAACTGGTGGGAGGTTCATTAACAAATCCTAACCTGAGAGTGAGTGATGTGCTATAATACACAGAAACCTAAAAAAAAAGGTCCTCTACAATATACCAGACACTTTAAACAACACAAAAGTGGTCTTCACAGTAATAATGACATAAATTTATTATTTCCATTTATTTGTTTTTTTGTTTAAAAAAATCTAAGACATGCTTTCAGTGTAAGTATGTGAAAACAAAAGTCTTGAACAAGAATTAGCTCCTCTCTTGGAGATTATTTACAGAATATTATAACATTTTTGTATACTAGACACATGCATTCAGTAAACTCACAACAATAAAAGAACAGCTACACATTCTTGGAAACATAGGATTTGATGTCATTCTGTGGTATCCATCTAACTCGGCAAGAAAGGGAATAAGCGCATTTCCCAAAAACACCAACTATTACTTTAATATACAACATAAACCTACATGTGAAAACATGACACAGCATAATTCTAATCTTACAATAGTATTAAAAGCAAGCAACAATCACTTTCTTCTCCAAAGTTACATTATTTTACAAGTAAAACGCCTCAAATTTACTCCTACTTTTTTCTGCTCGTGTGCACTTCTGTCATTGTTCAGGGTGTTAGGAAGAAAAAAGGCAAAAGCATAATATACAAGCAATAAAACAAGTCCATGTTCATTTGTTATTAAACATTTTGTTCTGAAATACAAGGAAAAGCTATCTAAAACTTAATTTTGTTATTCATTTCTACTTTGGCAGAGATAGTCTCCATTGTGTGATCTCTGTCCTTCTGCTTGCAGCATTTGTTCCGTATGAATTTGTAGAGGGCGAATACCGGGATGGATAAACTGGGAATCCCAGCCAGGATCACGATGATGACATAGATCCAGGAAGGATACAAATCTTTTTCAAGAGTGGGGAAGTTCTCCTATGGTCAGAGTCAAAGAAATGTTCAAATTTACAACAACATACATCATACAAGAGGTCTGAGATGAGAGAGGTGGATTTCAACAACCATCACATAACACATCTAAAAAGGTCTTTAGGCTTAAACTACACACTCACCGCCTCCTGGTCCCACACCAAATAGGTGAGATTTGTGGTAACTTGGGTTACAAAGTAGAAAATCAAGATGACGATCATAATGAGTGGACTGATCAGTCTCCATGTCAGCTGCCAGAAGACATTGGGCTTGTGACCGATCATAAACTCAATGTCCTTGTTAAACCTGTTTGAAAGCAACAAGAGAATGATGTAATGTCAGCTGAGCATTTAAGACAGCCTTGTACCTTTATTAAATAGGGGAGACCCGGTGCATCTGAAATGGCACCAGTCAGAAACAAGACACAATCATCATCACACAATGTGCATGCTTTGTAGTAATCCCTTTCTGCCTGCCAGCAGACAACCTGATGTCTCATGTCTGTGAAAGTTTTGTTTTTATATTTGTATAATGATATGATGATTTATACTGTTTCAATTAAACTGGAATTAACTGTTTAATAGATAGCCTATTAAACTGTTTTACCGACTAGCCATGTGGTATTTGGGATTTTTATGCAGGTATTAGGCAGTTGTTGCTGCATCTGCCCCCAACTGTACAAATAGTTCAAGAGGTTTTTGATATCAAAACCTAAAATTGTTTCAATTGCCCTCAGTCTCCCCGACAGTAAACAGAGCAGCCATGTGCACGGTGTTGAAGCTGCACAGGGCAATAAACTCCACTGTGTTACTTAAGAGACCTTGTGCCCTAAAATAGCATTAAGACAGGAAATGGGGCCAACACAATGCAATGTTTTGCACATCTGAAACATTTTATCACTTTTAAATCACGTTTTACTGCTTTTATCAACAGTATTACTGAAACTGAGCAGAAAACATATTTCTCACCACAGTTTTGTTACATCACGAGACACGCTGTACTTATTTATCTCTCCTCTGTGAATGACACATTATCTCTGTCCTGAGGTCAGACTACAATGCTCTTTCATTGCCTTTTTTGTTTCAGTTGCATAAAGACCTGCCTCACTGAGTATCACACCCACTGATATCTGGCTTCTGTCTTCAGTGGTAAAGGTTACAGTAGCATGTTTTCACAGGACAAATGACTCTGCAGTAGCCTTGGGTATTTATCAGCTCCAGCTCCAATCAGCAGAGATAGAAGCTTGACATCCGTACAGTATGTACACACTAATTTTTGCCCCTTTTGTAGCACGATACAATGAAGTGTCGCCACAATTCTATCTATGTCTATCTGAGCAGTGTTAGAACATCGTTACAAATGATTCAGCAACTCGTTTTAAATAGAGACAGAATAAGTAACACAAAAATGACCCCCTGTACATTTTAATAGCCCTGTCAGGGCTATCTGGTGCTTGCATAACAGAAAATGTGACACACCAGAAAACACAAACAGAAAGGCACACTTAGCTACTGCAGAGCTGTATATTGCCTGTTTTTAGCAGGTTCTCCAGCATTTAAAAAATCTGCATTTATGTCATTATTTTGGTGGAAACAGCTGCACGTAGCGTGGCATATTGCTTCATTTAGCACCTCCATGTCCTGCTGTTGCGCTTTCTCTTTGTTTATCATGACATTGTGTGAGCTCCACGCCTGGGTGGTTACACAGTGACAAGGCTAACTGTTAGCATCACAGTGTCGGCAGCACCACACTTCGCTGTCTCATCATGTCCCCTGTAGCGTCAGTATATTATTTCTAATATATATTTTTTATTGTTCAACAGATATTCTTATCATCGGTTAATGGTTAAACAGTATTATGAACATCCCTAGTATGAATACTCACTCCCTGGATAGACTTACCTATCTACGCCATAGACGTTAATAACAGCAATCATTTCACACAGTCCGATGACCAGAAGGGGGATAGAACCAGCAAAGCTGTCAAAAAGAGCTAGCCAATAATTTCCAGAGCGCTGAGTAAAGATTAGCCCGATAGCGAAAGAGATTAAGCAAGTCAGACCTAAAAAAAAAATTTAAAAAAAAAAAAACAAGACAAAATGTAGTTATATATTTAGATCAGATGTTTAAATCACAACAAAACTATTTTGGATTTAATTTTTTTTTAAATTACCGCAGAAAACTTCTTTGGGCCAAGTTTTGGGCAGCAAGTTGAGGTCCTGCAAAGGAACCACCACTCCCTCTATGTTCCCAAACATAGTTGAGAGGCCGAGGCAGAAGAGCATGACGAAGAAAAGGACAGCCCACAAAGGAGAAAAAGGCATTTTGATGATGGCCTCCGTGAACACGATGAAGGCTAGACCTGTTCCCTCAACGCCCTGAAGGAGAACCCCAAATATTTCAATCACTGACCTTCTGCTGCATCATCTTTTTAAGTGAAATTAAAAACAGATATTCTGACGTCAAAGATTCTCACGATATCTACTGACCTGACTGAGGAAAGCCTTTATGTCACAAGTCTCTAATTGTAATCCTTGAATGATAGCTGGATTTGTCAGGTTGAGGTGGGTCAGAACCTCATCGTAGTTGCTTTCTGTGATGCTGTTTTCAGGATAGTTAAAGGCATTCATCAGCTTCAAGATGTTGCTAAAAAAGAAAATAAAAACAGTGGGTTCAGTTTGCATAAGTGAATCCTTATTACATCTTTTTAAGGCTTCTTATGTTGAATTCGAAACTCACTCTGCTGTGCAGTCGTCTAAGTTTTGCGTGGCCCTGAAGCCAATGATAGAGTAGATAACCGTCGCAGAGTACACTGAGGTGCAGCCATTGATGATGGAAATGAGAACAGCATCCTGCTCACAGTTGTTGCTAAAAGACAGAAATGGTTATGTGAACAGAAGTGTTCAAAAGAAGCCCCATTGTATGAATGTGCAGTTTACGCAGTTACTCACTGAATAGGGTTGTAACTGGAGAAAGAGATGAGACCTCCAAAGGCCAAAGAGAAGGAGTAGAAAACTTGAGCACCTGCGTCCAGCCAGGTGGATGGATTCATTAACTCGTTTACCTGAATGAGAGTAAAAAGCACCTCAAATAAACAGTACTGCTTAGCTAAGGTCATCTATGGTAATTATTTCCTGTTGTGACGTGTCTGCACTTTGGAACTGATAATAAACACTCCAGCTGTCCTGGCCATTGTTAACAATTAATAGGTGATAGTAGCTACTGTGCACCAAGATCATAGTTATATTTTATCTCATGTCGGTTCTTTCTGGACATACAATAAAAGCAGGAAATTCAAAATTAATGAATGTACAAGCTCATAAAAAGTAACGGGATGATAAATCAGCTGCCTTATTACATATGGTCGGAGCTGTTTTTAGGACCAAGTCCCTTCTTTTTGCCACTGTGTATTTAGCATCCAGATGCAAGTAATGAATCAAAAAGTCTGTATGTGTCAAATAGTTAAGCAGAGCTAAACTGCTGTTGGCTGTAGCCTCATATTTAGCAGACATACATAAGTTTGACCAGTTGGGGGCTAAAAAACGTTTCAAAATAAGGTGAAACTTTGGCAAGGTAAAATCTTCAACAGGGGGTGTGTGACCCCAAGGTAAGCGTTTTTTTGTTTGTTTGTTTGTTTGTTTGTTTTAAGTAAAGTCTGTCTGAAAATACACATTAATGTGAAGAAGCAGCTTATTCATCCAAAAAGAAAAAAAACATCCCCTATGAAACATTTCTGGGGGCATCACTGGTTATGAGAGTGGTATTGATCTTCTCATGTAATCAAGGAAATAAATGTAAGATTATTGTTTTAAAAATGCATGACAAACATGTATGTTGGTGTATTTCAACAGTGCTTACATCTGGAGTGAAGAGGAACTTGATCCCCTCTACAGATCCTTTTAGAGTCAGGCCTCTGATGAGGAAGATGGTGAGGACCAAGTATGGCAGAGTGGAGGTGATGTACACAGCCTGAGAAAAGAAAACAATTAAAGCATAATCCAAAGACATATTGTACCTGTATTTTGGACAAACATATAGGTACACAAGCAGGCATCACTCTCTCATTAAAATTATTCAGATGTGATGTGGCTTTCAGACCTTTCCGGTGGTCTCTATGCCTCGGATGCAGCAGACATAGAGCAGAGTCCAGGCATACAGCAGGGCTAGCACCATCCACCACTGTAGACCTCCAGACTCATCAATAGCTGTTGAAGTGTTCAGAGTCTCCCTGTACCAGAAGTAGTCAACAGTGCTGCTGCGAGCGCACTCCTCCACCACACCTACAAAGGACGAATAAGCAGACAGCAAGGGTCAAATTTAGCAACCTTGGAAAGAAATGTTACCACAGACTGTAGCCTACAGCAGATTTTTAAAGGCATACCTGTCCCGTTAGCATTGAGAGGACATTGGCTCCAAGGCAGAGGATTCTGAAAGGAGTTGAAAAGATACCACATGATCCAGGCCATGATGGTGTTGTAGTACATCCCCACCAGAAATGAAGTAAGCAAGGATGCAATACCTGTATGGAAAAAAAAAAAAAAAAAAAAAAAGAAACAGTCAGGTGTGGTAAGGCTTTTTTAACAAGACCAAGTGGGAATCAACCTTGGAAAAGAGATGTGAGTGGCAAGTGTTTCAGCCGTCTGTCAGCAGCAGCTCCCAGGGAGCTCCAAGCTGAATAACAGCATAAAATTTACTGAAATAAAATAGTTTTCTTGTCAGCCGAATCGCAAGAAAATGTCATTTCCTAGCCCCTTTTAAAAAGAAGGGGAATCTGCCTGTAGTAAAAGCTAACAGACAGACTAGAAGCCTTGATCAATCAATGTAGATGCGTTTAATAAGCTGAAAATATATACACAACCGGATATTTGTGTGATTTAAACAGCTGTCAATGCAGGTTGTGCTTCACTGAATAGACTTAAAGTGTAAAAGTTTTTACAGCTTTCAGTGTGTATTGGCCATTAGAGTCTAGCAGGTCTGTGAGGCTGTGCTTTGAGTTAATGCTAACATAAGCATGCTAACATGTTGATGATAAACTATGTTTTCCATGAGCCATGAGTATCAGACCAGGTGAAATTTGGATGAAAACAGTGAATAAAAAGCTAAGGGTTCACCAGAGTGGTTACAATGTATACCGTGTGGAACATGCATGTCTGTGCCAAAGTTTATAGCGATCCATATAATAGTTCTTGAGAAATTTCTCATAAAATCAGAAAAGTAAATGGTGCTGGAGGAAAGGTCAAAGGATCACCAAAGACAGTGGGATTCATTCCCCACTCATGACCATGACTGCCTGCATAAAAATAAACATTAAATCATTAAAAGGGAACAACACCTAAATAAAGAATTCCAGTATGTTATAGCCATGACCTGCTTTTATTTTTGAACCCACCAACTCCAGTCAGGTATGGACTGATTGATCTCCATACTCCTACGCTGCCTTTTCTCAGGCGCTGACCGATGGCAAACTCCAGGTACAGCAGTGGGATTCCCTCCAGTACCAGCAGGATAAGGAATGGGATCATGAACGCTCCTAAAAGCACAACATTCACACTGTCATAATGAGACAACATTATGTCTAACGATTCACTTTAATGAGTACTTTAAGTAAGAATAAATACATATTCAGCGGTTAACTTCATTCACAAAACTGTTGCCATAAAGACGCCCATAACCTATAAAAAGCATTGTACACATTTTATTGCCTACACTATATATCACATAAACCATGAATGACGCATAAACCTGAATGAGACTCACCCATTCACTTTTACACAGTGGTACCGTTTATGAATGTAAAGGAACAGTAAGCAACTTCAGTGGTTCAATTTGAACAAAATTGCCAGTTGATGTTAAGTTAGTAGGCTATTTTTTGAGATTGATAGGTTGAGTTTTAACTTTTAAGATCTCAGTCTAAGAAAAATAGGCATTTCTATTATTTATAATCTTGTTAGAGAGCATAAGTCAGCTGACTGTCTACAATTCTGTATCTCTGCAATCTGTAAACATCTTACAGCACCTTTAAACATACAGTAAATTAGTAACATGTAACAAGTTGAGAGAAATTTAGATCATTTTAATGATTCATACGCACTGCTCACTTTTCCTCATCACAGCCTACCTCCTCCGTGGCTTTGACACAGGTAAGGGAACCTCCATACGTTGCCAAGTCCCACACAGAAGCCCACACAGGTGAGCAGATACTGAGCTTTGTTGTCCCATTTGGGTCTGTCCCCTGCCTCCTCTTTCTCCATCTTCTCCAGGTCCCCGTGAGAGGGGATCCGCTCATCCAGTCCTGGGTTTGGAAACTTCAGCTTCATAGTTGCTTCTTGTTTACTTTGCTGGACTCAGAGAGTGTGAAATGTAGCAGTTAAGTCTCCCTTGGTATTCAGTTATTTGTTTTGCGAGCCTTTGAGGGGCTGCGTCCTTTCTTAAGCAGTCTCCTCTGTGAAGACTGTAACTGTAACTTGGATTGTGTCTCGCTGAGTCCTTTACTCCAACTGTGTGCCCTGGGAAGGGGGACTGAGGTTTTCACTGTGACCTATGGCACCTGGGTTATCAGTAGCTCATTGCAGCTGGTATCGCATTATGCGATGTCAGCAAGGTTAAGCAAAAAAAACGTTGCAAACATCTTGATAATGGTTAATGCATCACTTGAGGTGCCGCCACTAACACTTTTCTCTGAAAGATGAGTTTGGCAGGAAATGGAGAGTTGTACTGTTTGTTTATTAACTGTCATTCCTTTTAAGACCACAAGATTTTATTGATGGCAAACGAGCATATTCAACATAGAGTGTGTTGCAAGAAGTACAGTTTTTTCACTTTGTATGACAGAAAGAAACATTGTAAAGGGAGAGGCATAACATTTCCCATCATAGCTTATCTTGACAGGGCAGGCCTTTCCCAGTCCTTGAGATATCCGATTATTCACTGCAGTGGGATCTACAACCAATTATTCCTGTGTACAAGAATATTTTCAAATGCTGAACCATGCTCTTTTTAAATAGTTACTGAAATGTTACAGAGTAGGAAAAGGGATTTTTCTGTATGTATTTGTATCACTTGTTTTCTGCAGTATAACTGTAAAGCAATTCAGAGTGCATGTACACCTTATCAGTGTTCCCTTGTAATGCAATTGATAACCAATGAAAGACGAATGCCGGCATTTACAGAGTGGCCTTTACTGACTTGTCATATATAGCAGCCATATCAAGGGTCATTTTAAGGATGTCCATAAAGATATCAGTGTATGTACAATATGTGCATCACTCCAAATTACTGCTACCTTTGCTTCCGCCCACATTACATGTTTGTTTACACCTGTGTTTCTTTTCTTAATTTACTTGTTCCATTCAATTAGAAAAACATACTTATATCAAATAGGTTTACAGAAGACTGGAGCCAGTCCCAGCTGATATTGAAGGAGAAGCATGGTACACCTTGTGCTAATGTGAACATAGCCGTGGACAAGTCTCCATTCAATCATAGGCTGACACATTGCGACTCCAGTTGCCTAGACTAAAATAATAGACAGTAACTATAGTAGACATAGCTACCGTGATGTCACCTGTTGGTTTGTGAACTGCCATTCTGAAGCCTCAACTTTGGATTTGTTCGGCACTGATGACAGTTTGAAGCTTTATATTACAAAGTGATTTTGTCCCAGAGTTGTGGCTGCATCAGCACATCCCCTAAAACTAACATATTGCTTTCCCTGACTGATAGTGTAAGAGGGAAAGTGTAATAGGGAAAGTGTAATATAAACATAACAGTACAAAGCAAAAAGTACCAATTTGTTTGTGTTGATCAGAATTCTAAGTCAAAGGAAATGAAATGGAAATGAAGCAAATGTCAGTGTAGAATATTACAAACCATTTATTGTGCTTTTCACTGATAATACACTTATAGCAAGCCTCATAAATATCTACATTGATTCTCTATCCTTTTATCAAAACACTGTCAACACAATAAAAATATCTCAGCACACATAAATTAAAATCACTTCAACAAACTAAATTTCAACAAAGCAAAGCAAACCCACCATAAAAAAAATCCTTATTGCACTGACCTCTTGTTTTGAACATGAGTTCACATCTTTTAAAGCGACAGTGTAATGTTCAATCTAGTGAGTGTCCTACATGTTGACTAACGCTGATGTAGAGCTGAACTTGTCTTTATTTTTCTTGCAGCAGCAGCGTCGGAATAATTTGTACAAAGCAGTTACAGGGATCAAAAGACTGGGAACTCCAGCCAGAAGGAAGATAATAACATAGACCCAACTGGGATACGGTACTGCCTCCAACACTGGGAAGTTTTCCTGTAGACATGACAAGGAAAAGATTTCAAAATTATAATTTTATTTTAAACATATGCAACACATTGTTACAACAAACTTTTTAATTACTGACACCTGGTGGGTGGTCCTACATGTCAAACTATGACGTTCTAGGCACCAGTGTTGTAATACTTGACACTGGGCTTGTCTCAGACTCAATCGTATTATTACTCAGTCTTGTCTCAGTCTCAGACAGAGGGGAGGCAGGATTTTATTTCAAGATCGGTAACCAAAACTGCAGGGATATCATTAATCTGCTTATAAAAAATGTTAAATAAAGATAAAAGAAAGAGATTAAATAAAGATTAAATAATGAATGTTAAATAAAGATGGGTACATTGATTTCAGTGTATAAAAAACAAAGAAAATTACCCACACATAAATTTCCCTTCTGCAAGATGAATCTTCATTTATTTTCTGTGGATGTTTATTATTTTAGATTAGTTTGAGGAGTACCTCTCGTTTGCATGTTCCACATTTAGGTGTGTCATGCAGTGTGTGACTTGCACTGGTCCAATGTTGTCTCAGTCTCGGTTTAGGTGGTTTTGACTACAACACTACAAAATACTCCTCTAGTGTTGGTTCTGGATGCTCACAGAAGGGGTGTCAATTTATACTAATTACATGGATTGTGTCTTTTCACAATAAATTTCCATTTTCACAGGAAATGTCCAGTTTCAGCTTATTAAATTCATACGTTTCTGCATTTGCGTACATTTCTTTTCAAAATGAATTTATAAAATAGATTGAAAAAGACTTTGTTCTTAGGTTTACTTCCTTAAGTTTAGGCAACAAAAGATTTAGAAAAAACATCAGGGTTTGGCTTAAAATAAGTACATTACGTATTATAACATCCTTCGACAGATGTCACTAGTGTTATATGCTAACCATACTAGCACATAAAGCTATTACAATAATGACTTTTGGTTTCACATCTTTGCTTACCGACTTTCTCCCTCTAAATACTACGGCCGTTGCTCAGAGCATCAAAAAGTGCCCCTACCTGGTGCATCTCGTATACTGCCACTAAAGGGTTCCCTCATTGTGTTGGTGTCTGATACCAAGGGTCGATGACCAAGCGTCGGTGTTTGACAAGTTGGGAATGAGACTGGGTTGAAATGTGATAATTTTGAGAAATGTAGCAGACAGTAGCCGTGAAACATACCGAGCTTGGATTCCAGGTGATGTATGTCAGCTCAGCATTGACTTTGGTGACAAAGTAAAAGACAAAGATGACCAAGACAATCAAAGGGCTGACCACTCTCCACGTTGCCTGCCAGAAGATGTTGGGCTTGTGTCCAATCATGAACTCAACGTCTTTGTTAAACCTGTCAAAGAAAATAGATCTGACTCAGGAGGTATAATCAACACAAAACACTGTCACTAAATGTTGATGCAAAGGATTTATTATGACAAAACAGGCTTAGCTAGCTCCTGGCACTTTACCACTTACCTGTCCATTCCATACAGGTAGGCTACAGCAATCATCTCACAGAAGGCGATAATGAGCAGAGGGATGGAGCCTGCATAGCCGTCAAAGAGTGCTAGCCAGTAACTACCAGACCGCAGAGTAAAGATGAGTGCAATCAAGAAGGCAGTGAGGCATACGATTCCTAAAATCCCAAACAACACAAAATAAGTTAAAGTTCTTCACCCTTATGCCACTGTAGAAATGTATGTACTGTCAGCACACATGGGTCTATAGCATCATTTACCTGTAAGCGCCTCTTTAGGAAAGTTCTTAGGAAAGACATTTAGGTCCTGCAGAGGAACCACAGTTCCCTCTATACTTCCAAACATGGTGGAGAGGCCGAGACAGAAAAGCATGATGAAAAAGAGGATAGACCAGAGGGGGGAAACAGGCATCTTTGTGATGGCCTCTGTGAACACGATAAATGCCAGACCTGTTCCCTCCACTCCCTGGAAAACAAGCACACAATTAGCTCTAACATTGATGGACTTGTTTACTGAGAAAAGAATAAAATTGTCATGATGCCTCCAAAAAAAATCATACATCACTTAGAAAACTCTTCAAGCTGCAGGTGTTTAGGTCCAGCCCCTGAATGACCTCTGACCCTGACATCGTACTGTTGAGCTTCTTCAGCATGTCATCATAGTTGCTGTCTGTGATGGACCCCTCAGACAGATCAAATGCATTCAGCAGCATCAAAATGTTTCTAAAGGAGAAAATTTAAAAACAAGAGTACTGAAAATTTGTTTTCACTCTTGCCTTGGTCAACTCAAATAAATTGGACATACTGTTTTGTGCATATACTCATTAAGGCAGGCATCAAACTGCTCTGTTGCCCGGAAGCCAATGATGGAGTAGATGACAGTGGCAGCAAAGATAGACGTACATCCATTAATAATGGAGATGATAACAGCATCTTGCTCACAATTGTTGCTGGGAAAAAGTGAAACACATATATATGTTTTACTGTGCATTTTTGTAAAGTAATTTTTCATTTTTAGAGAAAATGCATTAAATTTGATTCAATCTTGCACAATACATATACCTCACACCACTTCATTCTGTTCATCTCAGCTAATAAGATTAAAAATGTCATGTTGACGTAATGTACTTACTGAACAGGGTTGTAGCTGGAAAATGAGATGAGACCTCCAAAGGCCAGGGAGAAGGAGTAAAACACTTGGGCTCCTGCATCCAACCATGTTGCTGGGTTCACCAACTCATCTAGCTAGAAATTAATATCCTCATCAGAAGAATGTTGCACCTTCCATGCTAACGGCATGGAGAAAGTATTTAAATGATTACTAACATCTGGTGTGAAGAGAAACTTGATTCCATCTACAGATCCTTTCAGAGTCAGTCCTCTGATGAGGAAGATGGTGAGGACGACATATGGCAGAGTGGAGGTGATGTACACAGCCTGAAAGAAAGGAAAGAGAAATCCTAAAGGAGCAACTTGTATCATTTAAAAAACACTTTATATTATCTTTAACTAACTGGTATAGTTTCTGTAAAAAACATCATGATATTGTAGCTTACGTTCTCAAAATCAGACACACATTTCCCCCAAACCTGTTTCACACCCCACTAAATTTAATGAGTGGGAAAAAACTTATTTGTTTTCTTTATTTCTTTAATAAATGTCTTTCATATTTGCATTTTTCATGATAGGCCACTGAGAGGTTTCGACGCCGCAGACCAGCAGAGGCCAACACATGAGTGCAGTTCAAAAATCATTGACATGACCCCGAAATCCAACCATAATCTGTCGCTGCAAAACCTACAAAGAAAGGTCTGTGAATGTGTCTTTTTAGTTAAGTTATTAGCTTATTGGTTGGTCAAACGTTAGCTAGAAAGCTAAAGCAACTGAGGAAAGCTCCCTCTCCCAGGACAGACAGACATGTAGTACATGTTATGTGTACAGAACATATCAACATAATAAAATTACAGTAATCCATATGACAAAATGATACATTTTTTTTTGTTTTAGTTGGTTGCAATGCTGCAATCTCACCACTAGATGCCACTAAATCCTACACATTAAACCTTTAAAGAGACACCCATACAGTAGTCCTCTACTCAAGTTGAATTTTGGACCGAGTTATTGGTGCATTCACTGCATTATGCCATGTCAGTATTTTTCCAACTTGGCAGTGCTCACATGTGACACACCATTAAAATCTAGCCAACCAAAATTAGCTACTTTAGCTTTGTCACCTATTTTGGCTGCTTCCTTAACAAGTAAAATTAGATACAAATAAAAAAACGTACAGGTCACAAAACACAACAAAAGTAAAAGAAGGAACAAAATAGCCTAAGTGAAACCATGTATGTGCATGGCATGTAAAATGCACTATATTAGTCAAATATATGGCAGATACATGGCATGACAAATCTATGCTGCATCATTTTGCACATCACCGCTACAGAAGACCTACCTTGCCTGTGGTCTCAATGCCTCTGATGCAGCAAATATAGAGCACAATCCAAGCAACTGCCAAACACAGCACCATCTTCCACTGCAGACCTCCAGGCTCCTCAATGGCCTCTGAGGTGTTCAGTGTTTCTCTGTACCAGAAGTAGTCCACTGGAGAGCTGCGTTTGCATTCTGACACCAGGTCTACATGTACAGAAAAAGGGAAAATCAAATTGTTCAAATGGATTTAAAATGTCACGCTGAAATTGAAGATTTTTTTTCTGGAATGGTGACATGCCTGTAAGATTAGCATTGAGAGGACAGTGGCTCCATGGCAGTGGACTCTGGAAAGAGTTGAAGAAGTACCACATCACCCAGGCGATGATAGTGTTGTAGTACATGCCCACTAAGAATGAGACAGACATGGACGCAATACCTGCAACAGAGGGGGGAAAGGAACAGCGCAACGTTTTGCAGCGGAGAAAAATTGCATGAAATCTTCCAATGTAGTGTAGATATTAATGAACCTCCACAGTAGTGCAACGTACCAGGCTGTTTTCATGAACCGTTTGTATATGTAGCCTACCTATGAAAAGTAAGACATCACAATTGGCATGAAGTCCACGTAATCATGAGCCAGTAATTTGTGGTTGATCCCTTTAATCAGGAAGGCTGGGATCATGTGACTATGTGACAGGTGTAAAAATGTAAGTGGTATAAAGAAAAACTGTGTAAGGGTGCAGGTTGGGGTAGTGGGACTTCTCCTCGGGAAACCAGAGGCTGGAACTGGGTGAAACCAAATGAACTTTAAATTACTTAAAGGTGACCATGTTTCTTTTCCAAAACCTAACCTGCATAACTTTTCTTGCCTGAACCTTAAGACGTCAAACCACGTTTCTTTTCCTAATCCTAACCAAAGTAACTTTGCTTCTAAAACCTAACCTATGTAGCTTTAAGTTAAGTGCATAACTTTATGTTGAGTATGTGACATTATTTGTGGGGTACCCATTCATTATCATACAGACTGTTATGTGTGTGTGTTTTTGTAAGATCTCATACAAACTGTTGTATGAGGATACGTTCAAAGCGTGCACATAAGGAATCCAAGCCACAACCATTATGACAAAAGCTCGCTAGGACAAGTGTATCCAATATCTTAACTCGAGTCCATAAAACCCAAAACTTTCAAGCAAAACTATTATATTGGACTAAAAATCACATCGTCATGCACTCACCAACTCCAGTCAAGTAGGGGTGAATTGCAGTCCAAACCCCTACACTGCCCATTCTAAGGCGTTGGCCAATGGCAAACTCCAGATACAGCAGTGGGATCCCCTCCAAGATGAGTAGGATGATAAAAGGGATCATAAAAGCACCTGGGGACACACCAAGGTAAGCTCAGATAACCGGAAAGATAGCAGAGATGTACATTTTAGCAGAGAAACACCTTGTTTACTGTAACCATGTGTGACAGTTGCAACATTCACTACAACATCCCAACACATTAAGATGATCTTCAATTTCTGCCTCACAGAATAAAAGAAGTACTTTCTAGCTTTTGCTGTCAGCATAATTCCTTTGATATACAGGCTTTTATTGTCCTTCCATAAATTCTATACAGTTATTTATCTTTTAATACATCAACATCATGTGAAACAATGACGTATACAATGTCATGGCAACAAACATTAAGGGATTGACCGGTGCTTTTATTGTCTTTATTATCATGCGTGATGAGCAGGCTCAGGGCTGAAAGTTCACTCTGCTATCAGGACTTTTCCAGATAGAGGATACTATCCGAAACCACTGATATGATAAAGCTTCTAATGAATCATCATTTGTAATTCTTGGAGTAGAGTTGTGCCAGTTTGTCATTTTGTGGCAAAGGGGTTATTAAATAATTACAGGTAGTTCCTAGAGTCACTGAAGCATTCAGTAGTGAACTAAATGTTAACCATTTGAGATTAAAATGCAGACTCTTCTGAACGGCAGCTGCATGCTAGTTAGGTAATCAGATTTCCTCCTCTAAAAGGTTTTCAGCCTATCTCAGCAATGACTTGAGGGTTCACTGCAAGATCAAGATAAAAAAGAGCTTCTTCCCTCAACCAGCCCAATGTACAATAACCTTTGTATCTTAGCTACTTTGTTATCTTAAAAATGTTTTTCAAGCTTCATAAGTAGTTTAACCATTATATGTATAAAAACAGATATAAAAAGACATTCTTTGCTTTCAAGTAATCCATTTTGTTTGAGCTGAACCACAGGAGGAGAGCACTCGTCAGAAAGTGTGTCCGCTCGCCCTCTGTGACGTCTGTCTCAGAGGATTTTCTGGTTGATGAGTTTTGTGGGTGGTGTTTTTGCCTGCTTGGCCATGTCGGGTAATGCTGCTCATATTAACAATCGTGTTATATATCTATATCTTCCATTAAATTAAAGCACATCATCACTTAAACACATAGATAAAGATTTTATTGAAGAAGCTCTATTCAGAGCGTATCTATGACTCAGAGATTGTCTACATTCAAGTGTGAATGTGTTTGTGTTTTTATACTGGAGCCATGTCAAAGACAAATTTCTGTAACTTTGTGTTTTCAGACAATAAAGCATTATCTTATCTTATCGAAAAGGGTTGCGAGATTAAATGATTTTATCTCCATTCAAGTTAGCAGAGTGCAAAACTGGAGGCAACCTTGTGGCTGGCGGAAGTTGGCTGCTCGGCCACGCTCTGCCGTGCTAGGTGGTCGAAAGTCTCTAGTGCTCATCTCAATATCTCAGGAAACTGCAGCATGAGCGGTCTTTGGTCCACACTGAAATGCCTCAACAGCTACTGGTTGGGTCGCCATTAAATGTGGACAGATATTCGTGTTCCCTAGAGGAAGAAGCCTAGTGATTTTTTTATAACTTGATTTTTCTTTAGCGTCACTAGAAAGATGACTCTTCTGTGGTTTAAAGCAATGATAGCTAACAGACGTTCATGTCCCCCACAGGATAAATTGCAGTCACTTGAGTAACACCTTAACTTTTCATCTGATCTTCATCAGGTCAAAATTTGAATATTTATTTTTGAGTGCTAAAGTAGCCTCACGGAGTTGCTAACATCATTAGTTGATACAGGTAGGTTCAAACAGTAATTAGGTTTTATGAAAATGTTGTAGATGATTTGTTTTATGTACTAAAAGTAGCATAATACAATATTATCCCTGTATGTACTGTACTGGTATCTGTGCTGCTCTGGCTGATCATTCTGAGAGTTTGCTCATTTAAGATATGCTGGACAATCTGATAAGTGATGGTGATATCTGAGCACCTCTCAGGCAACATCTTAGCACAAGGCCATGTTTATTTTTACATGTAATCATGCCAGAGATAAAGTTCAAGGAATCTGCAAAAACACGGCTTTCACAATTCACAAAGCCAGTTTTCCAATCGTCATTGTTTTGTTGTTTTTTACTTCAGATACATTGATGTGTTAAAACTTTTAAGCTTGAAAATTACCATGTACAGTGGTTTAATGCATCAGTGGTTCTTTGCTGAAAAATGGACATCTGAGCTATAAACAGCAATGTCCACTCGCTTCTTCAAGTTAATATTTAACTTAAATCACTTTAAGTGCGGATATTAAGGTCATAATAATGCACCATGGTTTGATAATGTCACTTTAGATAATGGAGTGTTTGCTCAGTATTCATTTCAGGTTTTGTGTTGTCTACTCACAACAGAATCTTGAGTCTTAAACAACAAAAAAAAAACAAACGCCAACCTAACCAAGACACTGCAATGAATTATAATGTAAGTGATGCTAACAAAATTTATTGCATTTTATTTAAATTTTAGGGATAGCCACCTGAGGCTTAAGACATACAAACTATTATAACTTGTGTAATCATCAGACAAAGTGTTTAAGAATCAGAACTGATGCACTGAATTTTTTTTTCATTTCACATTTTAGCTACAGATAAGCAGAACTTACCCCCTCCATGGCTTTGACACAGGTAAGGGAACCTCCACACGTTGCCAAGTCCCACACAGAAGCCCACACAGGTGAGCAGATACTGGGCTTTGTTGTCCCATTTGGGCCTGTCCCCTGCCTCCTCCTTCTCCATCTTCTCCAGGTCCTGGTAAGAGGGGACCCTGTCCTCGAGTTTGGGGTTTGGAAGAACCAGTCTCATGGTGTCTTTTGAGTTATTCCAGTCTCTAGGTTGTCAGATAAGGTGCCTCAGTAGAGGCTCGGAAGTCCTCAGTGCTGCTTGCTGGCACACTGACCGTGTGTCTGACCTACACGCTCTATTTATCTATCCCTTTCACCGACCATTTTGAATACACAGAGTGGACCTGGGTGTCACCATCATAAAATATTCCTGCCAATGAGAATAGGATTGATACACCCACTAATACAGGGGCAATGTGAACAAGTTTACACAGATGTATTTATTCAATATAACTTATTAACTAAATACATCAAGTCATAGTTTCAGATTTAAAATAATAACAGAAGTCACCAGCCCTGCTACCAATATGCATGTACTCCTCAGTTCAAGTAATATATAACTTCGAAATTTTGTGGATTTCATCCAGTAGGGTGAGTTCATGCATGCGTTAGTCACTGTTAATAAACAACCCCATTGAGAAGTTTGAAGAGCTTACTGCCAGTGCCGGACCTAGCAGATTCGCCACCCTGGGCAAGCCTCCCCCTTCCCTGCACCCCCCAAATCAAATTTGGACAGTGCCCCAGGCAGCTACCTATGTCAACTATAGGAAGATTCGCCACACTGTCTGGGTGAGATTACAGATAGGAAAACAGAGGCAGAATAATTTGCTCCCACAACAGATTACATGGAAAAACCACAAACTGACTCATTTCAGTGTGAGATGGGTGTGCAGGATGAAAGGTGGGCATTATCGTTAGAGTGATCTTGTGGTTTGTATCATTATTAAGTAAAAGTCTACATGTATGTTCTTCACAAAATATGCAACATTTTACAAGAACAACAGCAACAGTAAAAAACGAAGAAATAAAATCAGAGTGATTCAATTTCTACGGTAAAAACTGTAACTCTGAAAATATATCAACAGAACCACCAGTGTTGGGGAGTTGTGAGCTTGATGACATGTTTCTTTGGTCCAGCACCCACTCTATTGGATGCTGGGATATGCATGACTTTTGTATTGTTTTTGAGCTGATTACTCAGACATCACTGTGACAAGAGTCACTATGACCCCAAACAAGCAGACCTCGCCCTATGCCCTTATCCCTGACTTTGTGGATCACATGTTGTCTTTAACATTGGTGAAATGTCTTGAGTTTTCTGTTTTCTGTTGAAAATTTGCTTTATGAAAAGCTTTGTTTTTCCAGTTGCTAATTTCTTTAATGAAATTATGTGTTATACACTCTAGATTGCATCACTCATTCAACCCCTTGGGAAGTTTTAAATATTAAATATACTTACTCTACCACATAATGAATATGACTCAGCTTGTGGCTGATTAAAAGCACATTAATTCATTTGAGCTAATGATTTCTAGTTAAGGATTACCAGACTATGTTTAGATTAACAGAGGCTAGTAATTCTTAACCGTTCTGGAAGATGTGACGGAGCCACAGATAAGAGAGGGTGCTGTGATTGGCTGTCAGGGTGTGTGAAGAAATCTTTGCACTTTGTTCTTCATTTTACAACCAGTCATTAACTAACGATGGACGGTATTATGATGTGAAACTAATGTGTCTGTCTCTTGGTTTAGCAGTGTTAAAGACAGTGCTGTTCTGCCCTCCAGTGTTGACAAAGATCTCCACTGCGTTCCCCTTAGGGATTTAATGACATGTTGCACAACAGATTTTGCTCATATACACAGATGATGCTTACAGGTGCACAGACAAAGGATGTAGTAATGTAGTAAATGGTCACTGGAATGTGCCATAAAGCAATGTGCCCCTCATTTACACATACTCACATGACGATGGCCTGACCATCGGGACCAGACCTACCCATAGAAATGGCTGGGCCCCTGAAAGGGTCCAGTAAATGGGACCCTCTCCAAATCTGCTGTACTCATAAACATGCTCTCTCCTAGTTGAGATCAGTCCATTTCTCAGGTCATGTGGACAGACACCTCCAGTTCTTTTTTTTTCCTGCAATGGTTGCATACGGACATAAAATGACTCATACCATTTTTATGAGAGGGGGTTTTCATTATGAAACAGGCTACCTTTTACTCCAGCGACAATAAATACAGTGTTTGTTTCTGTTGCGTTGATAAATGATGGTAATTTGGGGTTAAAAATAGAATTGCTTACATCAACATTTTGCGTTTTCCTACCATCCATAAACTTCAAAATGATTAGCTCCTTTAGCTGTCGGAGCATGAATGAAGTTTCCTCGTCTGTCCAGAAGTGCGCCTTCTGCTTCTAGTTTGCCATTATGTTTGTTTGTTTGTTTTTCCGGGAGTTACTGCACTGCTGCTATGTCATCTCCTTCTTCTGGGTGAAAGGCCATAGACATATAAAGATAACCTCTTTATATGTCTATGTGAGAGGCCGCTAAAGAAAAGGTGGTGCATGCGCAGAATGCCAAGTCCGACTCTGGTCTAAGTGCATACATGCAGCAATGGTTCAATTTTCAATCGAATTATCTAGGTGTGTTAGTCGAGATATGGATAGTCCGTCCATCTTTTAATTTGGGCTTTTTTTTGGTAGATGAATAACACCCAAAATACAAGTGTAGGGAGGTGGAGAGATGGTCTGTAACCATAACTGTACAAAAACCTGCAAAAAGAGCAATCACACTTAAATGGGAACTATTAAGCTTTTCCTCTTTTCTGACCTATAAATGTTGTTACAATGTGAGATACTCGTGTTAAACGATGCCAAAGCGTCAAATAATGAGGTTTATGCATTTGGACGTGAGCCCTGCAAGCTGTTTTGGATGGCT
>JAPZEB010000008.1:21577302-21589637 GCA_029783705.1 Chaetodon striatus | reverse complement strand
AAATAGATATTTGAGGCGGGGGAGGGAGGTGTGGGGGGTGGATTTACTTGGACTCAGACAGACAGCAGACCGGCTGTCCCAAGCTGCGCTGATCCTTCACTCTCCGGCAGCAAGCTGGAGTCCGCCTGCCGCCTCCCCTCTATCACTGGCCACCTGCCTCTCCGAGAATAACACACCAAAAAAACTCGAGCACAACCAAAGCAAGGAGGCGAGACAAGACCCTTGACCGGTTCCTTAGTGCCACCTTCTCGGCTTCCAACACACAACCTCCTATTCCCTGTCCCTGTCCTGCGGGAGGACAGGCTGCGCACAGGAGCGCACTTGGCGACCCGGGTTTGTTGTCGTTACCAGGAGAGGAGCGCACGGCGAGCCGAGCCATAGCTGGTACAGCTCTCATTTAAACCGGGCTGTCCCCTCGGCGGAGACACTTGCATGGATGCACCATGGCCACGTTTGTCTGCAGGGTTCAGTTTTTAGATGACACCGATCCGTTCAACAGCACGAATTTCCCAGAACCGACGAGACCACCGCTGTACACCTTCAGGGAGGATATCCCACTCATCAACCAGTTAGCAGGCGTCCACCGGCTCCTCAAAGCTCCACACAAGGTAGGATTACCAGCATGGTAAACAACTCATCCTAGACTGGTAGCTTTATGAAAATATGTGATATATAATGAGTACAGGAATTTTATAGTGATATATTCAACAATTTAAAATCAATAGAAACTCAAGGACAACAAAAAATCTTAATATAAATATAAGCTCTATAGATATTTTCATATTTAGATTCACAAATACACATTAGTGTGAATACACAGGTTTAAATCAGGGCGACGTGATGTTGTTTTGACGGTTGTTTTTCACTTGAAGCCTCCTGCAAATAAACTTACATACCCACCATTCACAGTCTATTTTGAGAACACATGCAAGCACGACTGATTGGCTCTCCAGCCTGAGGACTGCAACAAGGTTGCAAAAGTTTGCCTCAAAGCCCACAGCAACATTACACAGGGACTGCATTTGTTTTGTACCAAAATATTCTTACTTAATCCCATGTTGGCATACATTTGCTCTGCTTAAATGCCACTGGATCTCCAACAGCTCCAAAAAAAGAAAAAAAAAAAAAACTTAAAGCAGACTTTAACCTTTGGCCCCTCTGGCGAGGGGACTAGCGAGGAGATGAATCCTCTTCTCAAAGTGAATAATCCTGTCTTATTTTTGAAAATGTTTTGTGCTCTGTCACTGTGGCAGGTGTGCAAAGGCATCTGTGCAACCAGATATATCCTGAGTTGCCTCATTCATCTGTGACTGACAGTCAGTGAAGGCTCTGGTGTCCAGCGAAACGCCTGAATCACAGATGATCAAATTTAGGGGCTGGTCAGATTACGATGGATAGAGAAAATGTATCTGTGTATGGTTCTTAATGAATTTCAGTGTTTAAAGCCATCCAGATATAAATATAAACACAGCAACACAGTCCTTACTCACAAGGTTGAGTCACACAGAAACATCCAGTGGAGCTGTACAAGTAAAGCAGACACTTTGTGACTTTGTTTATATTCTTAATTTTTAAATAGATGCTTTAATTCAAGCTGAAAATATTTAATAGATGGATTGAAGTAAAAGTGAGACATAGAGAGAAACAGAGAGTCCCAGTGCTGGCACACAACCCTGACAGCAAACCAGCGTTCAACAGCAAAGTGGTTTTCCAGACCAAATAGATCTTTTGCTGCCCCATCTTTAAAAGCCACAAAACAAATGAAAAATGGCCCACAGCACAGAAAAGCTTATGATTACAACCTATACACAGACAGATGGCACAGCCTGCGTTCGTGTTTGCAATTTTGTTCACATCAGAAGGAAGACTGTGTGCGCAATGGCAACTGGATATTGTGCTTAGATTATAGGGGTGAAACTGAACTGTTGCAAATTTGCTCGTCAGACTGTTTGAATGTAAATGTTGGTGTCTTAGATTATTGGAAAATGCCAGCTAGCAAGAGTTTGACACTTTCCTGAATAGGTTTTAGTCTTTCTTTGTTTAAGTAGCCTCTTTTCTCTTTTTGTTCCTAACCTTCTGTGCTCTTCTCTGAGAAAAGCCTACTGTATTATTATGTTGTGATGGTAGAGCTCTGTGTATGGCTGGCTGGGCTGCATGTAAAGTATAGGTCACTTGTCCCAGAATTCCTGCGGTCAGGGCCTGGATCCCTGCGACACTTTGTTCTCCTCACTTTGGGTGCCGTGGTTTTCCTGACCTCTTCCTCCCTCTGCTCTTCCACCTCTCTGACCATGCACCAGTTTGTGGACTCAAACACCAACACACATAAACATATGTATGCACACACACACACACACACACACACGGTTAGGCTAACATGCCAGGGCTAAATCAGTGCATCACTGGTTTGTGTGCATGGGATGTGTCATTTTATCCAAGCTGCTAAACAAAGAAGTTTCCTTTTTATTCTCACAGAATCACAATGACTACGTTTACATGCCCAAAATATCCTGCTTTTTGCCCTTTTCCCAAAAAAGACAATATTCATACTAAACTCTTTCCTCTTTACATAGCTAACGAAGATGAACATTTCACTAATATTCCCACTGACATGTGACTGTGCATACTGGTGCCCTAACATTTTGTCTTGTCAAAATATGGAAAAGTGGAATGGCTGGAGCTGCCTTTGCCATTTTGCTCATGATAGGGCTTTTGAAAGTTTTCCACTGATGGTGGACTCTTTGTATCATATGAACACAGCCATCCTCTTTTATTCCATCAACCTCTTAAAAAGGTCAGTGTTGTGGGATGCCCTGGTAGCTCACCTGGCATAGAGTGTGCTCCATTTAGGTTGAATCCTTAGCTGCAGCCCAGGTTTGAGTCTGACTCGAAGTCCTTTGCTCCCCAACTGGTACCCCTTTGGTGTTTATCTCTTTCTGATCTAATGAAGGCGATAAGGGCCTAAAAATCTGCATGGATCAACAGTAGTGAAGGCTGTATTAATATACTGTGTTTTAGCATTTATTATTGGGGTTTTTTTGTGTTTCATTAAAAACAGTCTCATACACAGTTCTGTCCAACTTCTATCTGTGGACATGTTTCTACTGTGTTTGTATGCCCAAAATACAGCATCATGCATTATCAGCTGGTATTGCTAACAATGGCTAACCTGGCTAGAGCTGATGTTGCTGACAACATCTTGGTTTCGCAACTTGTACTGGAATGTGAGCAACTCAGGTGTAACGTTATTCCATGCTTCAAACTCCGACTTCCGAGGTTAATGTGACGCAGAATTGCTTTGTCCATAATGTATCCATGACAAGGCACAGAGCTGTAAACAGGCAAGATGCTGTGTGTCCCAAACTGTGGTAAAAAACCCAATCAAGATGCATATTCCGAATGTGTTGTAGCCAATACATGTTCAAAGAATGCTCCTAAAACCCAAATTATACTGACATATCCCAAATCATAATGAGGAAATGGTGCTACATTCAGGGAAAGGCCTTATTTGGAAAATCCAAATGGAGTATGCCGTTTACATGACCTGTATCAAATTCAGAATACTGTCATATTTCAGAATAATAGTAGAATATTAATGTGCATGTAGAGGTAGTCAATCACAACTCGCCTCTTCTAAGTTAAAAAATGAACAAATATAATGACAAATGAGGCTCAAAAAAGTTAACCAAAGTCGTTTGAATGTTAAAGGTGTTAAACTCAGATCAGTTACCCCCCAAAATGATGTATAGATATTCAGCTTAAGGCAGAAGCCCCCACCATCAGTCAGCAGGAAGTTTTGCAGGGAAAAACTCAAATTCACCTCAAAAACAACAAAGCCTAGACTCCACAGCTCAACTTTTATTTCATTACCAAAGGGCTCCCATTAAAGCAACACAGGGAGATTTAATAGCCGTGTAGAACACGCCCTCCTCCACGCTCTTCAAAGAGCCTGATCCTCAGTGGCTCTGATTTTGACATAAAAAAAGTTCTTAAAAAGTCATCGTTTAAGTTACGTAAGGGTATTGTTAAGTGTCAACCCGCCAGCAGGCTTGGTGTTGTTTTAATGTGGAAGTAATTACTCCACTACCCCCACTTTTTTCTCTCCCTGCTTTGCTCTTCTGGGAGACTTTGATTAAATGAGTGTAAAGTATACTAGCCACTAAGTGTTTCCCTGGCTTGTCCCGAAGCCTTGAGTGTGAAGAGCTTGCGGTTCCTTCTGGAGCCACCTCTCTGCCGGCTCCGTCCAGCATGATGTGTTTTGTTATGTTATTACTACTATTACCCAAGCGGAGTGTTTTAGGAAAGAGACACCCTTTGGACGGAGGGCTGTTAACGTATTGTGTTACAAAGTGGTCCGGGGCTCACTTCTCGCTGTCCAAGCAGTATTTGTATGATTGAGTAATGTGTGTAGATAAAGCGGAGCAGCAAAAGGAAAGCAAGGAGCTGGAGCTGAAGCTGGAGGTGTTAGTGGTGGCGGTGGGACTCCATCTTGGGACATGTGTTAGACAGAATGGGGGATTTTTCAGAGACATAAACAAAGCCTCATTGAAGGACAAGACATACTGTAATGTATAAGTGGAATATTGAAAAAAACTGCTGAATAATGCAAGTGGATTGGACACAAGAAATGCTTTTGTCTTATTCCTACATAAAAAGTGGGGCAGTGGGACAGGGCGTGATTAACCCCCCCATCCCCAGCCCCTGTCTCTTTAATCAAAAGAAGGACCACTTCATTAAACCTCAATCCCCAAATCTCATATGCCTTATTGGCATGAAAAGTTTAAATAAGAATGGCATTGCACTATGGTTCAGCAGCTGGTAAAATTGAGGTTAGACTACAAAGATGGCCCTTGAAATATTTGTATGAGATTGCTCATGTTTTCGCATGTTACAATTGACCAGATTCTTGTAGCCACAAACCAGCTTACCTCACAGCTAACAGCTAAAACATTAGTATAGTATAGTATATCCAGTATATCCATGCAGACATATAATAAATTAAGTTTGATGCATTTGTTTACAATGCAGACTGTGCAATTACAAAAATGAATTCAGTAAAAAAAAACTACCCCTTTTCCTTAAATTATTATAAACTTGTCTATGTCTGCCACAGAGTGCCAATGCCTCATAAGGAATATGGACTAAACTAAGCATGTGCAGATTGAATCAGGTCATTTGTAGCTTGTCACTGGTTAGCAAAATAGAAAATGAGATGTCTGTGAAACTGTTGACAGGACACCTCGAACTGCAGACAAGGTCAATTATGACTCGTCTATTTGACTCTTTGTAAAACTTGTGTTGACTCAAGAAAAGTGATATAAAAATCTGTGATGTCATCACAATGTAAAGGCTATAAACAGAGCAGGAAATTGTGGGCGGGGCTAACAGGAGAAACAGACTGTGCATATTCAGTGGGCAGGAAGTAAACCTGGAAGCTAGAAACTTTTTTTGCTGTATGCACCAGGCGAACAACGAATAGGTACCATCTTGGCATCTGGTATCTAGTTACTATTATAAATTTATGGTTACAACTATCTCGTGCTACAGCCATCTCTGGTCTTTCCTACCATGTGTTTAGTGCTAATTGTTAGCATGCTAGCAGAGAAAGGTAAGATGGTGAATTTGGTAATCATTACACCAACTGAACATCAGCATGTTGTCTCTGTGAGCCTCTTGGCATTGTAAGGTTAGCATTTAGCTTAGTAAAGGTTACTTACTATCTTTTTACGTAGCTGTCAATCTAATTTTTTAGGCTCTTCCTCCTCCTGTCTGTACTATAACAGAGTGGTCTACTTTGGAAAATGTGGTTATGACAGCATTTAGTTTTACCTAACTGACTGAATTTCGACAGGGGATGTGACAGAACTGTGTGTTTTGCTATACGGATTAGCCATTTGGCACAGAAGGATTAATGTGTTTGTGAGGGGGTGAGGGGAAACTGGAGCAGAACCCAGAGTCACCTCATTTTCTCATAGCACATGATCCCCTGTCCTGAGCTTGGCGTTGCTCAAATACTTTATGACAGGTTCGCATAGTTCTGCAAAGTTCATTGCAGCATGGATGACTATCAGCTTCTCCTTCGCAACACTTTGGCCTTGGCAATGCCCCCCCCACCCCATTTAACTCCCAGCCCCTGCGGACACACCCACCCTTGAGCTCCTGTGTGCATGCTGCCTCAGTGCTGAGTAAATATAGCAAGGTTATATTTATGCTGTGAGTCCATCCGACAGTCCGTCTCTCTGTTTCCCAGTGAGAAGGAGGGACAGACAGAGAGCAGCAGCAGGTCTTGTGATCTGCGGTCTCCGTTGGTCAGGGAGTGTCGTCATGCCGCTTGCCCCAAACAGCCAGGGGGCGTTTGGCAGCACACCAGAGGTCTATAGTGTCTGTAGGACACTATAGAGGTGCTAAATGCTAACATAAGTCATGACTCTGATCTCATTTACCTGTTCCTGCTTTTAACAATAAGTTGTAAAGCTCATAGCTTATTGTAACAACAACACAATGATGTATGTTACTTTTTATGAGTTGTAGCTGGGATGGCTGCTTGCACCTGCTATTAGCTTGTGACTGTACCCATAAACATCAGTGCCAGTGGTGTGCAGATATATTACGGTGCACCTGGTCTCAAAGTCAGCAGAGTTTCTCATTACACAGCATAGCCGGTCAATTCTGACGAAGGCTACTCTGCAGTGTTACCTTAGATCATGCAGTCGCAGAAGGCATGGGTGCAAGATTGGTCTGCTCTGGAGAAGTGAAAAACAGAATCTGTCATGTGTGCGTGCAGTGCCAGAACGAGCATATTCAGCACACTCTGCAAGCTTCCATAATTCTATATTGATAGTCGTTTATATTTATTGTATTTATTTCAAGAAAAAGATCAAGTAAGAAATCAACACAAAGAAACAACTCTGCTAAATAACAGTAACAATAAATAACAAAAAAAGGATATGTTAATTGTAAATTTGCAAATTTGGTCTCCTTCTGTTTTTTACACTGCGCTGGAATGGGTTTTGCCTTTTCATTTTCTCTTTCTCTTACTCCACCATACCCATCAACATGCCCATATGTAATGTATATTGGCACCCCCCCTCTGGTTGACACCTTAGGCAGCTGCCTAAGTCACTTATGGGAAGATCCACCACCGTTACATGTAAATTATGTAAGTGGGAATGACTGTGATTGCTCCTTCCACAAACATAGAGAGATTTAAATGTGCTGCAGTTTCATATTGTGCATATTTTTTTAAAGAATATTTAAGTGTTATTTACTTATAGCTGGCATTCAAATGCACTAAAATCTCTCCTTCTTCCTCTCCAGTTTTGGTTTCATGTTCTGCAGCCTTTATTGCTACGTCTCTACTAGTTAATTCCTTTAGCAGCTTTGTAATGCTAAAAGCAGAGCCTCAACGCATATGGCTCTCCCACTTTTCACGGATCACTGTACACACTCATGTTGAAATCTTTGCCCCGTAAAGTGGCTTTATTTTACAGGCCTTTCAAAAAAGGGTGTGAAACACATGCAGGGACGTAGTGAGTGTGTATTAAAAAATAATGGGCCCAGGGTCCAATGTCATTCCTGTGGGTGGTTCATGTACGTACATCACAGCATGCCCAGGGCAGTTTCACATGCCACCCTGTATGTCCAAGTGCTCAATCAAATTTTCCATCCCTAATTTGGGTATGAATGCCAATTTCTCATTTTGTGCAATGCAGTTAAATCCAATCCAGTATCTCAGTTCAGGTCCATTTCATTTATTAAAGATTTTTTTCATTCTTTTCCATAGCTTGATGACTGCACGCTGCAGCTCTCCCACAATGGCACCTATCTGGATCTGGAGTCCTCTCTGGCCGAGCAAAAGGACGAACTGGAGGGCTTCCAGCAGGATGACACAGGGTGAGAGCGATTCACAGTCATATCTTTTGAAACAAGACATATAGACTGACACTCTTCACTGTCAAAACATCTCTATACATTTGATACAAAGTGATGAGCCCCTTTGCCCTTTCTCTCTTACACACTCGCAAATATCTTCTCTGAGTTTTATACATTCTTATAAATGGGAAGTATCACAAGCTGCTGGATATGGGTTTCTTGGAAGCACAAGTTCATGGAAAGTATGAAGCACTCTGGAAAGCGGGACAGATGTGCCCTCCCTTCCACAGCTACGGCTCTCTTACTGTGTTTTAACAATAATTTATATTCTGATCTTGTTTGCGACAAAATTTCACAGTTCACAATCCTGTCAACTCCAGAAGACACAGCATGATCACTTTGTAACAGCGCTGTTGTAAAGTTATTCCAGTTTCTCACATCTCCCAGCAGCAAAGTTATGCTGGTGTCTCTCTTTGGGTTAACAAGAGAAATGGAAAATGAAAATCTGCTGCTAGGGCTGAGGATTTCCCCCAGAAAACTGTATGGCAGTTGTGGTAAGCAAACTAGATCCTGACATGCCTTGTGTTAATTTAGTTAGTAGATTGTGGCCTAAACAAGATCCACAAAAATCTGGCCTTTTCTATGTGAAATAGCACCTTTGTGTTGCCAGATTTACAATAATTATGAAATTTGTATGATAGTTCAGCTTTTTGTGCTATCATCTATCCAAAAATCTAAAAATGTACAATAATTTCAACATGTTTGGGTTTTTTTTTCATATAATGATAAGTTTCTTGCCAGCCTGATTTATCATCATGTGTCATCATGTGTTGTCCACGCCTGGCTGCAGCATAGTGCTGTAAACATTACCCTTGCCCTAACTAAATAACTAAAGGGAATTTTTTTATTTCAGAAAAGTGAACTAACTTTTATATTGTTAATTGAAGCGGTCTTTATTTCAGCTCAGGTAACTAGCCTCTGGTATAGTGTTAAAATGCTGAGAAAACCTGGTTATACAACATAGTAACTTAGACCTAGCGCTACAACAAATACGATTCAACACGGGAACCATATTAAAAAGACTGAGGAGTTAGACATTACCAAATAATGTGCTTGCATTTGTTTCCAAAATTATGTTATGGTGACATAAGTTAAAGTTATCTTCTCAGTGCTATGGCTAAACGATTTATAATAATGCCCCAGACATGTAATTTTTCTGTAGGCTGACGTGGAAGATCTGTGGCAAACACATGTTTAGCAAGATAATCTTCACAAATTAACCACTTGCATAATTATTTGAGCCAAAATGCCATCACCAGAAGTAAACACCTAACATCAGGCTATAAACAAACAACAATGCGGTGACATCATCACCAAAACAAGACTGTAAAGCCTTGTTCGACACGGTGTAGCATGGCGTGATGACGCTCTGTAGTCTCATTTAGTCACTTGTTAGTAATCGCCTTTTTTAAGAGACCAAAAAGCTTCAAAGTTCACTAGTGGAGTATTTACTGACATATTTCATGCTGTAGAACAACATGTGAAAGTCTCTTAAGCTTGTGTTAACCACAGACCTTATTTCAGGCATCTCATTAAAACATATTTTTAAAAAAACCACTGACGCTGAGACCAGGGAACCATGATTGATAACATGCTAACTCACTTCCAGGTTTTAGGACTCATTCCTGTGGCTCTCTTCGTACCTACCTAGCTACTAGATGCCGTGATGGCACCTCTTCATTCCAAAGAAGTTGCTCACCTGGCATACTTGCCAAAAGAAGTTCCTAGTTTATGGGTTTACTTCCATGGTATGCTTCCCTTTGAATATACAAAATAGAGTTTCCCACACTGGCCCTGCCTGCGAGGTCCTGCTTGCCTAATAGAATTTAAATTGTGATGATTTAAAAAACGCTTTTCGGCCTATAGGGAAAATCCTTTTTAAGCTGCAGGGGATTTTTTAGCTGCAGTATCACAAGTGGCCACCAGGTAACTAGCCACATTGATGGGCCAGCTTCCAGTTAAATAAGCAATACTGAATGTTACAATTAGCAGACTAATAAGTAGGTTTACCGTGGCTAACGTTATTAGCTTATAAGTAACTAAGCATGCATATTGACTCTCTATGTAACTGTTGTGTAGATCCAATGGTTTCACCTTAAGTCTGTGTTGCTTAATTAGTCAGCTGGCCAGGTGTTGTTACTTTAGCTAATTAGCTGTGTCAGAAACAGGCAAACTCCATCTGACTGTTACTTTGAGCTGGTGTACAGTTGCGTTGTCAGTAGAGAATTAGTAAGTTCCCAGTATGAAAACAGCAGATACATTGTGTTCAGCGCTGCTGCTGAGAGGGCTGAGTCACAACTTCAGAAATGCATTTTGTTCTCAGCTGTTGTCTCCAACATGGGTGACAAAGCATTGTCATGTGGAGCTCTGACAAATACACAGAGATGGCAGCTGGCTGCATATGCAAGTGTGTGTGTTTGAGAGTTGTGGTATGTTGATCTGTTTGGAGACCGGGGACAGCGCAGTCATGATAAGTGACGGCAGACCTGCAGAGCCAGGTTGTTATCTGTGTCTTTTTCCGTATGGTTGTTTCCATGTGTACATTTATTTGTTTGTCCCTGTGTGTGTTTTTATTGTGCCCCTGGCAAGCTATGTGACAGATGATGGACAGGTGTATAAAGGCGTGTGTGTTTTTTGGAGTGGGTGAGATCTTGGGGAACTGGTTGGATTGGACAGGCCTGTCTGTCATCATATCGAACTCGGCTTTTACCAAGGTCACACTGCACTGACAGTAGGAAATGAATCACACATTGGGCTGGGTTTGACCCTCTCTTGGCTTAACATCACAAAGGTTGAGGATGGATGCTTCTGACTAAACCTGTCCTCCTCCTCAGAAGAGCTCTATTTATATAGTGTCAGAAATGAATAAACTAATCATTCTCAGCAGCTCAGCCTCACACCGCATATTTTACATGTGTTTTAAAGTCAGGCAGTTTTTGACAGCTGTTTTAACATCTTAAAGGCATAGTGGCTGTGAATTTTGGGATTGTCTCGATGTATCTATTCATCAGTTGTCATAGTGCTGTTCTGTATTTATAGCTGTTTTTCACACGTTCTGTCTTTTCCTGCTAAAGCTGTAGCTTCTCTTATCTCACAATATACTGTCTATATGCACTGCCATTAAAGAATTATTTCACTGCTAGAAAGATAGGACACAGTATATGCTGCCCTCATCCTGTTCACAAATGCTCACTATTACAGCTAAACAGGGCACTAAAACATGTTTCTGAAAACATTTCAGGCTTGAAGAGGACAGCACAGTAACGTGATGTTCAAGAAACAGCCCTATGGATGTATTTAGTGATCTGGATACAGCGTTCATTCCTGTGAAAGTTTCTCAGTGGCACATGAAGGCAAAATGCTCTATTTCTTTGGTATGAAATTACCTGGATGATTGGTGCTACTTCCACATCGTTTGGCTCATAGAGCAGGCGCACTACAGGCTTGCACCTCCAAGCATGGCCAGGCATGGTCAAGCACAGCCGAGTGACAAACTTCCGCCAGCCAAGCAGCTGACTTTTAAATGAACACTCCACTAACTTATATGGGGATAGAATGATTTCATCTTGTGGCTCTTCTAGACTTTCCAAATATTATTGGACTGAATGGATCAAATCCTGACAGTAAAACGATTCATTTCACAGGAAATGTTGTGCCCAAAACAAATTTATCCACTGAGTTACAGGCATTTCTTGCCTGATGTAAGTCTGTGGGAGAAAGTCTTATCGGAGCCCAGCGGCATCACGTGATGCACCCTGGAAATTGCAGTAACACCGTTTCACCTTTATGAATATTGGCTTCAAAGCCTGGAGTGCTTCGTGTTTGTCTAAACAGCCCAGGAAGGACAGCAAAACCCTGCTGGATGACCCTTTTTGCGTCTTTCACGTCATTTAGGGGAGTTCCAATGGGGGGGAATTTCTAGGCACTAATTAGATGGACTGAAGGTTCATCCACAGTTCACTTACACATTCTACCCACATTGTTTTGATATAAAGCTGGTTAAAAATTGGCGAAGTGTCCCTTTAAAATCTGCTTTTTACTGACAAACCTGCAGTGGACAACTGAAAATTGCCTTTCACTGAAAAATGCCCAGAGTGTTATAAAGAGTAGATTGGTGTCAGTGATTTGCACCCACAATTTATGTTCCCACGCTTCAAAAATGTGGTGTGATTCCAGCTGCGGCAGGACGCTGCTCACCACAGTTGACAGTAAACAAGGGCCTCTGGTGACGAGGACAGCTCAGAGAATGCTTTCACTAAAGGAAAGTGAATTTTAAAAAATTGGGAGGTAACTGCTGCAGATTATAACGCATTGGAGCCAGAGTGCCTCCGAACCATTTAAACTGTTTTGTATTATTATTTAGAATGTATTAAAATATTGATTTTAATAATAAAAATCTAAAAGTA
>JAPZEB010000008.1:21551320-21570188 GCA_029783705.1 Chaetodon striatus | reverse complement strand
AGGGTTTTAAGGTGGATACCAAGATTGAAAGTTTAAAAAAATCTGATTACAACATACTGAAGATAAATAGGAGAGAAATATCTGGCTCTTTAGCAGCTAAACGGTCCCTTGCGTTTATCTCTTGTTTGGTGCTGGGCAGGTAACAAAGAAGGTAGCGCAGCTTTTTAGAACTTTGGCCAACAAGATGCTGTAGAAGTGGTAAAAGTTAGTTGTGGGATGCAAAAACCAAATAACAGCTACATAGTGCTCTGTGGAACTGCAGTCAGATGAACAGTTGCACATACAAGTAATCATACGAACTATTATTACTATAAAAATGTTGATTGTAGTCACTGTAAGTATTATATGTAGCTATTTTTGTTGGTTGGTTTTTAGAGTCCTCATAAGCTATTACCCTGTTTATCTGCTCCAAACATAATGTGCAAGAACTAAGACATTTGTGTAAAGAGAAATGAATAAACTCGAGGCCAAAGTAAAAAAATATTAAATATTAATGATAAAATTACATATAAAGCTGTGCTGACTGAGCACAAACTGTAATTTTCTCATTTGTTCACTGGTAACCTGCGCAGCACTTAACAGAATGTTTTCAGAATCCCAAAGCTTTTGTTTCCCATGTGGCCTCATTTCCCAGCCTCTCCTGAGGTGAAAGGATATGTAGCAATTAAATACAGTTTAAGTTATCAAATGTAGAGAGGGTATGCTATCTGACAGGTAAAGCTCCCTGTAATGAGTTGTACAGCAGGTGAAACAAAAGATCCAGAGTGCAGAACAAAAGACCTTGCATGTGTTTTGGAGCCCGTTCAATCCCTTGGCACTTACCTCTGGAATTTAGCCCTTTTTCAAAAAATTTGGCGTCTCTACAGCTGGATTTCTGCGTCCCAATTATCCGTCTCTAATCACCCCCCGCAGTACTGTAAGAGAGAGGGGGGGGTGCGGAGGTTGAGGTGCGTGAAGGTTGACTTGCTTTGATTTTCTATGGTTGTGCTGTTGCATAACAAATTAGCAGCTTGTCGAAAACTGAGTCGAATATTGTGTTGCATCTGTCTGTCATTTCCTGCCTTAGGTTCAGCTATATGTTTTAATCCTGCTTTCACTGGATAAAAAGTAATAATAGCCCCCCCCCCGACAACTGTATTTATACACTGTAAAGGGATATTTTGAGGATTTTATGGCATTAGTGAGAGTTACACAAATCAAAGTCTCTGTAAATATGAGTTTACTGACATGGTGGTCTCTAGTGGAAAAGCAGTAGTAACTATTCAGTGTTGCTACACAGATGGGGGTGCAGTGGTACTGACAGCAGTCTGGCCTTGAGATGCTGCAGACAGAGATGGCTACAGCTGGTTGTAACAGTGATTTACTGTGCTGGTGTCCCCCCGCTGTGGGAGATAAGGCCTGGTAATGGCATGGTGTGACTAGGAGATAATGCCTGGTAATGGGTAAGCTGGGAGGGGGCAGTGGTGTTGGACATCTGAGGCTCTGTAGCTGTAAAACTCTGGACATTTTAGTACTCTTATTTTTGTGCTAACCTCGTCCAACATGCTCTAACAAATTTCAATTTGGCAGCATTTGCCCTTCATCCTCTATTAATCCCCTTTGCTCTACATTGTCCATTTGTCGCCATTTCTCCTCTGTGTCCCCTAACTGGTTTCATTCACCCCCTATGTCTGTTGTTTAACCCCTGCATTCCCTTTCTTTTCCTGGCCTGCCTGCTCTGCTCTCTAAATCTATATTTACTCTGCTTCGCTTCACATACTGTTCGTGACTCTTTGTTCTCATAGACACCTGTGGCTTTGGCTCAAGGAGTTGTACCTTATGATCTCCCCGTGTGCACGTGTGTGAGTCAACAAGGATATTTTGCTCCGCTTATGAATTGTTTGCATGCTCCTTGGCAAGTTTGGACCTGTCACTCAATCTGTTTTATCTGTGCATAGCCATGATATCATCCGTGCAAATGTGTGTTTATGTGTCCGTATTTTGTTTTCACAATCTCACCATCAGTGGTTATGCATTCAAAATACAGGACACCCCACTCTCTTTTCATCTGTGTTTCGCAGAGAGAAAGAAGGAATGAGAAAATCACTCAAATAGTTTCCCCTCTACCCTCACCAGCAGCTGAGACCCTGAGGAGCGACTGAGAGCATTGCGCCCACATGAGTCATGCCTTAGTTACTGCTGTGGGAGATGGAGAGATGGACTGATGAGGCATTAGGGATGGAGGTGTAGAGCAGTGGAAGTGGTGGAATAACTTTACAGCAGTAGCTGCTGTAGGAAAGCCCGTAACATGCATCTATCCTGCAGCTGTTCTCCATTCTTACTGCAGTAGCACTCTTCAAGTTGTCTATAGCTGTAACTTGCCATCTTGCTTTCTTAAGGTTTAGCAGTAGATCCAGCTGTAGAAGGAGACTCTGATCTAAACAAAGTTAAATGCAGTAAGCCATAAGCAGATAAAAATACCTGAGCATTTTGCACTGCTTACACTTAGTTGCCAAGCTCCACATTTCCATATTATGCAATTAAACTACAGTGTGATTATTTATGGCTTTCATGGTTTTGCTGTGTAATCCAGCTGTATGTTCCAGCTGTGTGTCTATTGTCACCGTGATCAGTTGCTGTGGTGCGCTGGATCCCGTCTGAATGCTGCAGTGTTTTGCCTTCTGTGGATGTGGCAGGGTTTTCCCTGGGCTCTAGTTATGCTGACAAACAGGAGCAGCCCAACTGTTGTGTGGTGGCAAAACACGCTGCTGTTTGAGGTTTACTTTCCCAACCCTTAGTGCTTTTACTGGAAGAAAGTAAGAAATATATCACTACATATGTGCGTGTGTGTGCGTCCGAGTGTTATGTCTGGGCTTGTTCATATATGCAGCTGAGTTTGCCTGCACAAACCTCTGGCTGGTCTGTTTTAATCATTTTGAAACTATTACATAATGCAATAAAACATTACAATTACCACAAGCTAAACATCCAGAACACACACTGGAGAATCTGCGGGCTTGGCATCTCATGCAGCGTTGGGTTTTAGAGATGATGGGTTTAGGGGATGTGTGGAGAGAGACGGGGAGAGGGATGATTTCCAGGGAAATGGTAAATCATTTAGGGAAGGAAACACAAGGGAAAAACAAAGCAAGGAGGAAATGCACCTGCCAGACAGAGCAGCAGCTCCACAAGTTATGTCATAGCTCCGTGGTCCGCCAACTTACAGGTGAGGAGAGTGAAGAAAGACGGAAAACTTTGCCAAAGTGGTTCAATTCTGCCGTTTTCTACTTAGTTTAACACACACTGTGGTTCTTAATGTGCTCCTATTTTTGGGTTCCAGACTCCAGACCAGAAAAGTTGGGGAACTGGCAGTTTAATTTTAGAGAATAATTTGGCTAAAACAGATGAGGAGTTAATTTTGCTCCTTGCCCCAGTACTTTTACTATAGTTTTTTATACTCACTAAACCATAACCAGTGTGAATCACGCTGTGGATAAGTCCAATATACACAAATGCTTTCTGTAGTTTTACACAGTGTGTCTTATCTTGTCTCCATTTTGTTTATCTTGTGCCCTCTTACACACACACACACACATACACACGCACACACATACTCAGTTAAAGGTCCAGTGTGTACAATTTAGGAGGGTTTAGTGGCATCTAGTGATGAGGATTGCAGATTGCATCCAGCTGAAACTCCTCCCAGTTAGGATTCCTTCAGTGTTTATTTTTCAAGAGGTTTTTAGCAGAAGTTGAATTATCTGCAGAGTTCTCTTCCTGTCCAAAACAAATGAATCTGATGATTTAAAGCGGTAAAAACACTGAATTAAGTAGTTAAGGTTACAAGTCAGTGTTTCTCTGATGCTGTGTGGCTCATAAGAAACGGGCTGTTAGCCCAGCACCTGCTACATATGCTCACTTTTCTCTCTGATAACTTTAGATCCAGATGTTCCAGAGGTTTTTACAAGGAACAAAATTATCCACAGAGGTCTCTTCCCATCCAAAATAAATGCACCTGGGGATTTAAGCCTCTGAAAACACTGATAAAGCAGTTTCGCTTTGAAAAAATCTGTGTTTTCCTGATGCTGCCTGTCGCACAAGGGCTGCCAACGATGGTGGCTGATGCAAAACGCAAATGACCTCATCTAAAGCCCGTGTTTGGTTTGTCTGGGCTACTATAGAAATTAATAATGGCTCATTTTAAGGTAACAAAAACACAATGGTTCTTATTTTCAGGCAGTTATACAATGAAGAAAACACATTTTCTGCCAATATATCCCCTTAAATTCTACACAGTGGGCTTTTAAAGGGCTCTCTGTCATCATCTATACAATGTATACTGTAAGCCAAGACCATTATACTCTAAAAAAAGTTGAACTGATACAGTCTTCTCTGTTTTTAACATATACTTAAGTATGCCAGAACTCCCTTATACAGTAGCTTTTGTCATATATCATCATGTCTACTGTATTAGGGTCACAAACAGAAATAAACTCTCTCTCTCTTTCTCTCTCTCTCTCTCACACACACACACACACACACAAGCAAGGGAGGAGTATAATAACAGGCAAGTGTGGTATGAGTCAGAGCAAGATTTCACTCAGCTAATCCACTCAGCAAGCAGCACATATCCTCCAATATCCTCTCTATTTACTCGCTCTGGCTGCTGTTAGTCTTACTTGAGTTTCTCCGTCTGTTTCTACTGTGTTTGCCTTTCTCACTCTCTCTGTCCTTCCTTTCTTTTATGTCTGTCTTCCGCTCTCTTCTTAGTCAGCCTCCCTTTTTCTATATACTCAATCCAGCCAATTTATTTGGCTGACTGACTATCAAAACTCTGCCAAAGTACATTTTCAAGCCAAAAAAAGAGCGGTTTAGACACTTAAACCACCTTTTAATGATTATTTGGCTTATCGTGATTATTAAATGGTATTACATCATCATCAGTGCTCACTATATTTTCAAAATCAAGAGCATATAGCTACACAAAGCTCTGGTTTTATTTAAAATCTGCTTGTCTGCCATTGTTTCTGTCTTATTTTTTGACATTAATGGTCACTGCACATGTCCAGTAAATCTTTATAACAGTGCACCATCACAGTTAAAATGCAATTACATAGCAACCCCGTTGCATAATGAAGTTGAATGCAACAGCTGGGCAAAAGTTGAATGACTGTTTCCTGCTGACTGTCGCTTCACATTTACCATAGAAACATGAGAATAGTATCAGTCTTTTGGTGTAATGTTTCATTTCATCGACCTTATTGCTGACATGGACTGTCAGTGCACATGTCCAGTGGATCCAGTCAATTAACGATGACATCAGCAGCAAGCATGCAAAGTGAGAGAGGAAGAGAGAGACTGAGTTAGAGCAAAAAGTGAGGGGAGAGAGAGGGAAAACACTGGACGCTTGTTTCACACGTGCACACTTGTATGTGGGATTGAAAACCACAATATTTCCCACAATCGGCTTTTGTGTCTGGCTGCTCGCTGCAGAAAATCAGGTCACACTTTAAAACAATGCAAATGAAAGTTCCAGAGCAGCTCTATCACATAATGTCAGCTGCATTTAACAGTTAGGCAAGAGTGATGTGAGAAGAGTTTTAAAGTGTTTAATAGTTACCATAAATATAGACTTTGATTATCTGAAAGTTTGGCAGCTGTGTTTTTCTGCAGTTAAAGGAATAGTTTGACATTTTGCTCATTTATTAACACATTATATCTGTGTAGGACATGTCTCAGCAATTATCTGTATATTTGTGTTGGCAGCAGAAACTGCAGGAAATTATGTGTATTATTTTGTGAGCTTTAAAATGACTGCTAAGTGCTTTTTTTTTTTAAGATTATTTTTTGGGCATTTTGCCCTCAACTGACAGGACAGTCAAGCATGAGAGGGGGGGGGGAGAGAGGAAAAGACATGCAGCAAATGGCCACAGGCTGGAGTTGAACCTGGGCCGCTGCGGCAACAGCCTTTGTTCATGGGGCGCCCGCTCCACCCACCAAGCCACCGACACCCCTGCTAAGTGTTTTTAGTTATATTTGGAGAGTGCCAGGCTAGCCAGTTCCCTTTGTTTCCAGTCTTTATGCTAAGCTAAGCTAACTGGCTAAATACATTTAACATACACATGGGAGTGTAAATGTATCCACTTTATTTATCCTCCTCATTTAAACAATAGTTGACACCATATATATCCTCATACTTGTGTGGGTATCCGCGAATAAACCAATCAATGTGTCAATCTTCTCATTTAACTCTTAACAAGAAAGCAAATATGCAAAATACATGGATATGTTTTTACATTTTACACCACCACCTCTGTTTGCAAGAAGTCTTTATGGCACAGAATTTTGTTCAGACAGACAAATGTGAGCAAGCTTCTTTTCTTTCTATAGAAACTGGACATATTTTAGGAACAGGAATCCACAGCATTTATGCATAGTCAAAATATTTGCTTGTACATTTATTGTAAAAACTAGCATTACAGTAACACTGTTGCATATATGCAGCAATACACCATACTCTTAATTGTTTATAGTTACAAAGGCTGTCGTCATATAAAGCTTTTGGCCTGTTTTCCAGCAGCTACACTGCATAGAATTGATCTCCAGAAATGGTACAAGAAAACAATCTTAATAGGAAAGAACTGCACAATTTGTTTTAGTTACATAGCACAATATTCATTCATTGTACAATATCTTAAAATGCTGATGTGTGTATGTGATGAGTTGTCACTGTCCCTGTGCATACAGTGCAGTAACCAAGGAAGTCTGTGTGTGAATATAGAGAAAACCTGTAGCTGCTTGTCGGGCTAAGGCCTGTCATCACTGGTGTGCACAGAGTTTGTGTTGTGGTTACTATTCCTGTATGTGTATGTGTTTGTGGACTAATTCAGAGGTGCCAGGGGCATATGAAGGGCACAGGGCACGTTCTGGTCTTGAGGTATGTTTGGACACACTTTGTTTGTGTGTGTCTGTGAGTGTGTGTGTGTGTGTGTGTGTGTGTGTGTGTGTGTGTGTGTGTGTGTGTATTTTTACATGTTGATGTGGCAGTATGTTTTCCTCCTGAAGAGGAGTGTCTCTGAGCCACTTTCACAGCTGATGGCATTCATCAGGGGTCAAGGTGTCAGTGTGGAGATGCTTAACTGCGCATGTGTGTTTCTATATGATAGTGTGTATGTAGGTATATTTATAGTGTATATCAGTGTGTTAACTATGAAATATTGCAGCCGTTTGTTTCCACAGTGTTGAATTTATGGCAATCATATAAAAGTCTGTTTACATGTACTCCCAAGTGTTTCCGTTCTCAGTACATTTGCATTTAGGCCTCTGGTGTTGTTCTGTATCAGCCTGAGGACAAGCATACATGCTTGTGTGAGTGCAGTATGTGTGTGTCAGTGCTGAGCCCAGTGTAATCTCTGTCTAGGTCCGTCGCCACTCTTTAAATCTCATGAATCCTACAGTGAAACTTTGGAGGTCTCACTCTCCCTTGCTCTCTTTTCACAAACACACATGTACACACACAAACACACACTCACTGAGCTCATGGGGCCTCTATCGTCATCTGTACCATCAGCAGCCTCCAGTACTCACACTGTAGGCCAAGACCAACAGACAAAAAATAGACAGTCGCAAAATAGTTATCCACAGCAGTCTGGCCTTTGCTGCCTGCCAACTTTTCCCTTTCACTTCACTTGACATGAGACTGAAATCATGCATTATTGTCCAAACAATATTTGATTCTGACAGATTGATGGAGTATTTATTCTTTTAACTATAGATTAATGGACGTGCTGCTGCACACATTTGTGCACACAAGAAGAAAATACCACCCAGCAGTATCTTTTAAATTTTAAAAGGTCAAAATTAAAACAATAGTTCCAAAGTATGGTTGCATGGGGTCTTTATCTATGGACAGTATATTACAAAGAGTAGATGTCAGTCAGCACACCCCAAGTTTGGAGAGGCCGGCTGGAGTGTGACATGGGAGCTGAGCAATGTCCTGCTGTAGAGAGGTAAGCAACAAAACATATAGCTACTAAAAAGTCCCATCTTAAAAAAACAAGATAAGTTTATGTGTATGCTATATTGAGAGTATTTTCACTGCTTGACTTATATATCAGACGGTGATTTCCAGTGTGATAATGAAGCTGTTATATCACTTTCTTTAAAGCCAGACTCCATTGAGAAAAACAGTGATTTAACACTGCTGAAGACAGGAGCTGCTGGACTACCACCACGTTGATTATTGAAGTTTGTTTATGTTATTGTGTGAATTTGGCTTTTAAAGGGGGTAGGTCAGATTCACCAAAGTTAAACAATAAGACTAACTAATTAACTGATTAGAGCAGAGGTAGACCAGCAGTTCCTGTGTTCAGCAAGCTAAAATTACTGTTTTTCTCAATATAGTCTGGTGGCTTTGATGAGAGCATAGATGAGGAACTGAAGCCATTAAGGGCTTCCCCGTCCAAACAGGCTGTCTGAAGTAAAGGTGAAGTAGTCAAAATATTCTCAATATAGCATACACTTAAACAGATATTGTTTTGTTCAATAGGACTTCTTTTAAGTGGCTGAAATACATTTTTTTGTTGCTGACCCCTGTCTACAGCAGTACATCGCTGAGCTTCCATGCTGGACTCCTGCCTGTTTCTCCAAACTGGGAGTGTGCTGACCAACATATACTGTATGTATTAGACTCAGGATAAATACCTCATACAACCCCACTTCAAATAAATCTGAACTATTCCTTTAAGGCGTCATTTAATGTCTCATTGAGTTGTCTTAAAACAAGTCTGTCAGTGGTGTGAAATTCCTTGTTTCCAATCATCAGCTGGAGTCAAAAGTTTATAAGTTGTTGATTAGAAATTCCTGAAACAGGTGAAACTGCATTGGCAATAAGTTGAATTGTGTCATTCAGCTGACTCTGTTTTTCCTTGACTGAATGTAAGGCTACAGGACAGCACACTCACTGTGCACTGCATGACCCGGGCAAAGATTGAACCCAGGATCTAGGCTTGTTACAGTATGCTACATACCCAGCCCACCTATATTTAGCGTGATACCAGCACAGGGAGGGAAAGACTTCCTGGGATTAAATGAAGCTCTCCAGCGTGCCATTACACCTCATGCTCCTCTCACTTCTTTATTTTAGATCCCACCGAAGACCGAGTCTGAACGCCAACTGACTGATTGGCCCAGACAGCCGTGTGGAGGCTTTTTTAGAGGGGTGCAATGAAATCCTACAGAAACACGAGTCAGCGGTTATAACTGGGCTTAAATGCAGGACCACCAGCTGTGACCTGCCCCTCTCTCGCCTGAGCCATAGACGTTTGTACCATCCTGAAAAATATTACCCTTGGTTGACCTCGGTGCGTGCTTATCTGTAAATTTCCTGTGACTCAAAAGAATGTGTTACACTGAAATAATTCCCTCTGGTCAGGTTTACATATATACTGTGGATGAAGAGGTTCCACCTTTTTATCTGTGATGTTGCCAATTGTTTGCCTTTTTGCCTGCATCTATCTCTTTGTAATGTCACTCTGCAGCACTTGTATATCAAATGGTGTTTTATTCATCAGTTCTTTACAATCTTAAGTGTACTCATTTAAGCTATGGCTAGAAAAAGGATTAGGCCTGGCACAGGAAAAAGATAAAGCAGATGGTTATCGTGGATCTCTTGTGCTTACACGAGGAGTTTAGGGCAACATGAGTATAGCATCTGTTACATCAAGTTTCAGAAATGGCTCTGGGTTTACCATGAGCAACATGTTAGTGTTTTTTGAGCCACAAAATCTGAATTTTGGCAACAGGGCTGAGGTTGGTAAAGCAAGCAGCAACCCCACTAAATTACTGATAAAACCCCTTAAAGGGACAGCTCACCTCAAAATCAAAAACACATATTTTTACTCTTACCTGTAATGGCATTTACCAATCTAGATAGTTTTGGTGTGAGTTGCCAGGTTTTGGAGACATTGGCCGTAGAGATGTCTGCCTTCTCTCCACTTTAATGGAACTAGATGGCACTCGACTCGTGGTGCACAAAGCGACATAAAAATTCATTTAAAAAAACTCAACAGCAATGTCTCTTTCCAGAAATCATGACCCAGTTACTCAAGATAATCCACAGTCCCTGTTGTGAGCAGTTTCATGTAGGAACAATTTTCTTTCTACCCAGCTTTACCCACCGACCGTATCACCATGCAGACTGAGAGAGAAGAGCTGCAGGAGAAGGATGTATTTTCAAATATTTCTGCCTGCCCCAGTTTTACAACACATTAAGCTGCTGCAGAAGCTAAAACTACCAGTAATCAATGCACTAAGCATTTATTTATTCAATGTTTAGCTTAGTAACCATTTATCTTACTTGAAGTAATCAACAGTTGCAGCATGTCCAGTTGCAGAGAATACCATGCTTGTGTCGATGTAATGGAGCCATTTGCCTTTCAAACATGGTGCAGGTGTCTGCCCTGATGTTTCCTACATGCTTGATGAGGCGCTTACTCTTATTACCAGTTTTTCCTGAAATTATTCTTCCACATTTTATGCATTTATTTTTACCATATGCCTCAGGCATGTAATACAGCCATACTTTCAAATGTTTTGGTGGCATCGTGGCACGCTGAACTCAGACTGCCAACTCCATTAAATTCACCACGCTCGCCACTGGACTTCACCGCACACCACAGACTGTATGAGTGTTAGTTGCTGCAGTAATGGGCCAATCACACGTTGCATTAAATCGAAGAATGCTTGTGGTGATTGGCAAAACCATACCAGTAGTATTTTTTTTAATCTGGGTATAGAAAGGATCAAATGCAGCTATTATTTGACTGGAGAAGTTTTGATACTACTTTGTCCCAGCTAATTATGTTGCTACCTGAAAGCTATCGAGTACCAATACCCAACCTGCTTTTAATGCTTATAAATAACAGATATGCTCATGTGCTGAATGCCAAATAATTTCTTGTTATTCTCTTGGTTTGTCCTTTGTTTTTTTTGGGTTTTTTTTGTCAGTCTGCAGAGTCTCACCTTCACGCCACTGTTTCTGTAACCAAGTAGACTTTAACAAACATCTGCTGAGCTGGCTGCCTATTGTTAAATCTGAGGATTAGGCATGGTAGTACTAGACTGTTGCTGCCCTTTGCCGAGGCCAACTAAGCAGAATTAGACCTCAGTCAACTGGGGACTCTGGGATTTTGCATTTGATGCGTTGCAGCAGTACAACAAAGTACAGTGCGGTTTTGAGTGTAATTGCTGTGGATTAGGTCTAGAGTAGCCTTAGCTGGCCTGTGTGTTTTTCTGTTTGGAGATGTGTAGATGGTACAGTAAATGTTGAGGGATTAGTCAAAGCTGAAGGGTCACAGCACTAATCTCATTATGGCAGGAGGGGAAGGAGGGATCTGACCACTCCTGAACGACTTAGCAGACAGCCTCTGCACTGGGGGAATCCCTGTTTCACTGCAGAGGACACTCCCACGCACAGATGCGCACGTGTGCTAATGCACATATAGGTTCCTCTTTATTTTTCTGTTATATTCTGAAACAAATGCATGTGGTAGTTAATCTATTCTTAATAGTTTATTAAGTTGTTATAACAGGCTTTTTGACCCATTATTGAGTATTATAATGTTATTTTCCAGAGGGATTTTAAACTTTAAACGAATGATAAAGAGAAGAGAAGACTTTTATCATGCACAATAAACATGGTGACATATTTTCACATCCATTGGGTCCTCGCTTGTGGAGTTTAGGATGTGATAAACCCAATGAGATGGCAAACCAAGCTTTCACGGTAACTGGACTGCAGTGTTCATGTCACTTCTTTAATAAAGCTCTAATTATAGAGGAAGCCCGGCATACTGAGGGAGGCTCTTAAGTTATGGATTATAGACACTTTTTTTTTTTTACAGTTTATAGGTTTCGTGTGTTGTTAAAGGAACCAAGAGTTTTATTTTAATCATATAAGAATTAATTATAAACAGAAGTAAGCATCAGAAACATGTGGAAATAACAATCTCATCCTGCTGGCAGATTTTTCTCCCCTTGCTTTAAGAAAATTAAAAAAATTTAAGACGGAATATGGGACTAAATGACTCGTTAAGGCTGACATATTGCAGTGCATGTGAGGTCATGGTGAAACAGTGTGGACAAGAACTGAGAGTCCTCCAAAACAAAACAGTAAAACTCCAAGCGAACCTATAAATGAAATGTGCCTTTCTGTCTTTCCTTCATCTGTCTGTCTGCACTCAGCAAACACAGGCACTGGCTTACACATGGGCTTGTGCACTCAATCTCACACACACAAACACACATGTGCGCACCCACACACACTCTCTCTCTACACATGCACAAACCACAATGACACATCCCAGTGAGTGTTTCAGCTTTTCTTGTGACAATAATAAAACCTAGGGCCAGGAAAAAAGGAGAATGACCAGCAAAGACACGTGGACAGACAAATCCTCTCTTTAAAACCCATCCTTTTGCTATTTTCCTCTCCTCCCTCCTCACTCAATCCCACATCTACTCCTTCGGTCTTAGGCCAGTGGATGGCTTCTTATCTTATTCTTATCATCCTAGTTTGTGTTTTGTTATTATTTCAGTCTCCCTTTAGAGAAACTGAACAGTGTTGTTGGGCCAAGCTGTTTGGCTCAGAGTTTGAAGGTGAGAGTCATTCGTTTGAATTATATCCAGCTTGGAGACAACATCACTCCAGACACGCAGTGTTAAGACAGCTGGAGGCCTTTGTGCCAATGGGAAAATGGCCCATTGATTATTTAGCGTGTCAAATTCTGTTTACTCTGGAGCAGAAGGGTAATTATGTTGAAAAGACTTTGTTAGCAACTATCAGGTGATTATAGGGTATTGCCATGACAACATTAATACTGGCATGACTGTGGGATTGTTGGTTCAACTATGCACTATAAAAAACATCTTAATAAGTTTAAGAAATTTACTACAAATGTTTGTCTAAAAAAAAACAAGTGAAGAATTCTCTCTGTTTCAGAATTAAGAATAAACAGACATTTGATTGAAGAAAATCTGTGAAAGGTTTAGGTTTTTTATCCTTCAGAAACAAATAAAGTACCCTCACCCAAGTGGAAGATATTATCACTTGTTTCACAGAATATTTTAGAATTCATTGCTATATTAAATGACTTATGAAGATGGTTATTTCTCACATTAAAACAGTGCGATTATGAATTAAAACTTCTTTGCAGAACTCAGCTCTGGTACAAACAATGTGTCCTGACAGCTAATCACATACTGTATATCATCTGTATCCAGCACGATAATGAATCACTCATGGCTGTTCACCTAGTGGGTCCTTCATGGGTCCTATGATACTGTGATACTTTAATTTTGAGTAAAACTTAACATAAATGAAGCCATATTACTACAAAATTACAATTAATATATCTGGCATATTTTTTAATTGGATGGTATGTGTTTGCCAGGCAGGCACAAGGTACAAGGATGGGAGACTTCTGACACTAAACCAGTCCATTCCCTAAGCTACAAAGAGTATGTTGCAGAGATGTAAGAAGAGAAGTATACTAATCAGGATAGTTATTAATCTTTTGCTTAACAGGAAAGAATAATATAATTTAAAAAATGTATTTTGTCAGGCGTAAGCCTGGAGGGGAGATTGTGTTGGTCATGTGTCTGCGTGTGAGAGTGTGTATCTGTCCGTCCGCAGCTAATCTTACATATTACTTTACCAATCAGCCTAATATTTTGTGTGCACATTCATGACTGTATGCTTAAGGACCTCTCATGGTTTTAGTGATTCACAGTTATTTAAAAAACAGTTTCATTAACTGTTTTATACTGTCATTGACAGCTGCCTGCTCACGTCTCTTAACCAGTCGGTAGGGCCTGCCTGTTTTCCCCGCTTGGCTGAAAACAACAAGATACACTGTCTGTTGCAGGCCACATTTTGACCCTTGTCGTGGCTCAAAAACTGACATCCAAAGAAGATTTGGTCATATTTTGAACCGCAGCATCTGCAGATTAAGTCCATTCGCGATATGTAATGATCCACTGAAGTCAGGGATAATACGAGCTGAATAAATCCCCCTTTTTGATGTCTTTGCCGCCATCTATACCTTATGGTTGGACAATTTCATTAAGCGCAGCTACACCGCACTCCAGCTGCAACCCGGTTTTATTCAGTCCTTCGCACAGCGTCATACCACACCAGGACACTTTTAAGAGCAGAATATTTTGCCCGCAAAAATTTATAGATTGCAGATTATGTTGATGTTTTTTCTTGATATTTGTGCCTCTACTAAGTAAGTAATTAGGCTATGTAGTTAAAAGGTGTTTTTGTTTGTTTTAATTGTGTTTATTGTTCTAATTTCCTACTTTGTTATGCTGTTGTCTGCTGGAATTCTAAGAATTGTGTAGACTAAGGTTGGGCCAGTGTAAAAATCTTTAAATATGTTAATCACTTTATCATGTTGCTTATTACTATTTTGGATTTAGCACTGTGACACCTTCAGCACAGGTTGCAGATGGTGTCACAGAAAATAAAACTGATTTAAGTACATACACAGGAGCGACCAGCAAAATCAGAAGTCAATCCCAAAAGACTGTCCGCAGTCAGCCCCGGCAGGTGCGTTGCGACTGCTTGGCAGAGACTTCCCCTCTGAGTACAGTTTTCTCATTCAGTGTTTGTTTATTTACACTTCTGGTAGTTGTCCCTGTAAACTGCAGCTAACTATAATGCCCTCCTTTTCACACCTGACTGCACCACCAGCAGTACACTAGAATGAATCAAGCCAAGTTCAAGGCTTATCGCTGCTGCTGACATGCTCCTGATGGACAGCAGACGTTTTCGGTAAAGGTTACCCTGACAGCCTCACTCATGGCCTGATGAAGACCATGAACGTTACACGTGACAGGTTGAATCAACCGTTGACCCTTGAGGGTTAGACAGAGTGTTGCCTGGATCATTAAGTAGCCACTTGATTTCCAGGAAAACCTAGAGAAACGAGAAGTAGGAAATCAGACCAAGAGCTAAGAGCTGAGCCGCCGTCTGTGTGATTGTGATTTGTTGAATGAGGTCGTTGCACCTGCCACCTCTCTGTGATCCCCTCTTTTTAAGAAAGAGAACATTAAACCAAATGAAAGGTTGTGTACATAAGTGTGATCAGTCATCATTTGAGATGATGGATTTTTGAAACTGATTTTTTAAAGGGCTTTGTGTTTTAGTAGTAAGGGGAAGTATGTCACCTGAACAGGATCGGGCCCTTCTCTGTTTTCCTATTCATTTGTGATTATGCCAAAGTCATCTTTGTCAGACAGCTACAATGTGAAGTCAGTTGGATTTGACACACTTGAACACTGTATTTGTTTTTCCCCTCTTAGTGCCAGGCTCTAAACTAAACATCTTTTCAGTCAGCTGGACTAGCTCAGAAAAGGTTAAAAATCAACACTGTACTCAAAAGACATGGCAGAGACATATATGTAGTTTGTTTATTTTTGGAAGGGGACTTCCACGATTTCGGCTCCCTCATTTGTCTCCTCTGCCTCGATTACCCAGAAGCGATTGGCTGCCTTTCCTCAACTCAGACCTTGGCCTGTGCTCAGTGGTCACCCCTTTCCTTTCCTCTCTTTTCATTTTATTTCCTTCCCATTTCTTTTCCTTTCCTTTTCTCTCCTGCTCTGTCTCGTCCTTTCCTTTCATTTCTTTCCATCCCCATGTCTCAGTCCTCCTCTTTAATGCTTGTGTATCAATATTCTTTCCTCTCTTTCTCTCCTACCATACTCTTTGCTTTTCTATGAAGTTTGGAGTCACTTCTTCCCTCACACTGACACTCATTGCCAGTTGCCTCTTGGCACTAATGATTCAGATGATTCAATTATCTCTGCTGTAGACTTTCACAGATGTATTTCATGAACGCCGCCGCTGATCTCACAGAAAGCATCCTGCAGATGGAGAGACAGACCGGCCTGTAATTCTTCGTCTGTGTGCGGAATGATAATGATTTTGACCCCGGCCTTGGGTTAGCCTTTTTTAGCTTAGCGACAGTTACCACTGTGCTCCAGACAGCAGGCCCTTACCTCCGTATGCTTTTAACCCCCTCCTGATGGACTGAAGGATTTGTCATCAACATGCAAACTCTGGATTTACACATGCAGACTCCCAAACCCCCTGCTGACACACATTTGAACATGCAACTGTTCGTACTCACAAATGAACAGTAGGAACACTCAACTGAACAGACTTGCTCAACAGATTGAGCTTAATGTAGAGCACTTAGGAAAATATTTCTGTTCTTCTTGTCATCAGTGGTATGTACATGCAAATACATGTTCTGTGTAGCAGTGCAATATGCAAATAGAATAAAAACACTTGTATATACAGGGGAAGACAAAATCAAACAAATGATGGATAGTATAAAAAGTGTTAGTACAACAGCATGAAAGATTAGTACAGCATGAAAAATTACCATAAGAGGGGAGTAAATAGCCCTAGTACAGAGTTTTACCAAAAATGTATCTTTATAGGCTTCATAAGAGGAGAATTTTTGTTAACCTCTAAACACGCATGTATAGATACATACAGACACTGACACAGTACCTTACACGAAAGAGTAAATATTGTAATTAACACAATTTTTTAACAAAATACAAATTTCAGATTAAATATAAAGATGAAAATATCACCATAAATAAAGAATAAAGTAAATAAAAATAAAAAATACCATGAAGAGAATACACATTACAAAATATGATAAAGTACTATACATGCAGTAGTGTAGTACATTTACTCAAGTACTGCACTTAAGTATGAATTAAGGTACTTGTATTTTATTTGAGGCTATTCTTTCATAACACTTTATACTTTATCACTTTATACATTTTTCTCAAAGCTTTAATGACTAGTTACTTTTACTTTTATCAATTAGACAGAATGTCCCACCCCCAGACGCAGACACAGCTGTGCTCCACTGACTCAGATTTCCTTCATCTTCAGGCTGGTTTTGTGGATTTGGAGCTAAATGTTGTGCCAGGGGCACGTTGTGTATTAATGATACTCATTACCTGGAGAGGTTGGAAAAAGATATACGTTTCTTCCCTGTTCCAAAACCAAAATCAAACCCTGAAACGTGTAGGGTTAGCTAGCTAGCTACTGAAGATATAGCCTACTGAATGTATACACATGCTGCTTTTGCTTTTAAATGATTTTAACAGTGAAACAAAGACCGACCCTGCTGTACAGGAACCAGTGAAGGGAAACTTTGCTCATATTCAACCAGCTATTTGAGTGTCATAAACCCAAGATTCATAAAAAGGACTATTGTAATCTTTCTATAGGAGGTAATACCAAGAAATACCAATTACAGTTCGGAGTCACAATGTACAACAGTTTAAAGCTCTGTAATATGATAGAAGTATATTAATTATCTCTTTGTGTTCAGGGATAGAAATAATAAGTATAAATATCAGTGTATACAAGCTCCTAGTCGTTCTTTCCGTGTCGTGACCTGAATACCTCACTGTTGAAGTCCGGCCAGCAGCTCATTAACATTCCAGTACAGCTCTAATCACCATTGCAATGTGTGTGTACGTGCCTCTGTGTTTGTGTGTGTGAGAGAGAGAACACGCACGTGTTGCTCTGGGAGTGCGGACACGGCGAAAGTGTGTGATGAAGTGCCTGCCTCAGGTGATCATAACCGAGCGGTGTGATTGGTTCCATCGACTCCCGGTGTTCCTCTGCATATCAAACTGTTGTGCAACTTCTGCACAGCTGAGACTCATTTTCCTTTTATTGATCTATATAAACACATGGGGATTGAGAGGTGCACAGGGGAACGAACAATGCAAACAGACTGTGTCAAAAAAAAAAAAGATTCAAGTCAGGTGGAAGCATTTTTCTAAAATCGTTGTTCATATTTTGTATGAGTTTTGAAATGGGTCACTTTGCTAAGCCTTGTTACTGTTTGTTGAATTATAGACATCTAACCACCTCTTTGTCTCTCTGTCTCTCTCCAGAAAGACTGTATAACTCCAATGGACGTGACTTGAGAAGGGCTCTGTTCTCTCTAAAGCAGATTTTTCAGGTAACACACACGCATATTTCACATGCAATTACTGTCAGTTTGTTGTTGCAGAATACAGTTGGTTATTGTGGCCACCGTGCGCCTCCATGATGACAGGGATCTCCATCAACGTGGCATTTCTCTCCCTGTGTGTGTATCTGTGTGGGCGTGTGTAGGTCTGAGTGTGTGTATGTGTGTTGGTGGGTGTTTGTGTGAATCTTTATTTTAAGATGAGAGGAGTCAGTTTCTGGAGCACACACACACACACACACACAAGACGACTCAAATATAATATATAGTTCAGCAAAAAACAGCAATGTGAGAACTTTAAATTATAGCAGCATGTAGGTGCTATTGTAGGTATCATGAGCACAATTTGCACACACTTTAACAGCCACAAAAATCTGACCATGTGACCACAGCATGAAGTCATGTCAGTACTTGATGGCAAATGCAGTGACACTTGAGTAACAGTTGAATAAAAACATCTATTACATGTCCTCATCATTTCACCGCTGCAGCATAAAGCTTTGTACGGATTGGTTTCTACTAAAATTACATATCTTTCTCGTAAGTTCCATGCTCATTTTTTACGGAAAGTCATTGAATAAGCACAAATGAGACGTTAGAGCTTAGACAGTGCACCTGAATGCAACATTAGTTTAGTGGTGCTTTGTGTTTGGACAGACAGCTACCTTAAAGTTTTTTAGATAAGAGATGATCTGTCAAAAGAAACAAAATCACAAAAGACATCATGGTTTTTGTGGAGCGTGCGTGTGTGTGTGTGTGTGTGTGTGTGTGTGTGTGTGTGTGTGTGTGTGTGTGTGTGTGTGTGTGTGTGTGTG
>JAPZEB010000008.1:21533264-21544017 GCA_029783705.1 Chaetodon striatus | reverse complement strand
TGTTACTTTCCATTACCAGTAATCTGTAACTGTGTTGTTTAGGAAAACAGAATACGAAGTGCAAAGGTTCTTCCGCACAGTGACAGTGTTTCATGTAAATATTAAATAAGGACATGCCTGTTATTTATAGCTACTGTAGATGGATCCATGTGCTCCACGCAGTTGCTTGGTTAGTTTACAGCAAATGTTGAATCATGCTTCTATATTTGTCCCGTCTTTCTAACTGTCTGTTTCCTTCTTCTCCCCCTTTCTCAGCTCTGGGGTAGATCATGCTGTATGTAGACGGGATGAACGGGGTCATTGGACACGCTGAGACAATCCAGTGGCTGTACACTCTTGTTGGTTCAAAGGTAAAATCAAGCATATGTACCAAAAAAACAACCTCAACGTCCACACATACAAACTGCAAGCAGGCTGTCATCAGCTTTAAACTAGCCATTCATTGTTTTGTGAGCATTATTTTTAGCTTCCATACCCAGAAACACACAAACAAACACATCTGCTACTGATTGTAGTCTGTGTCCTGACCTGAGGGTGGTGTCTTTTGTTGGTTTTGTGGTACTTTCATCATTTTTTGAAGGTACACTTCGTCTTTGCGCTCGGAGCATAAGTCTTGATTCCAGTGTCTAAAGCCCAGCGTTGCATGTTTTCTATTTCATTGTTTTTTGTTTTTTTTTAAATCTTAACTTTGATTTATTTTCAATGTGGACATCTCTGCGTCCATATGGCGTTTTTCTTCAGCAGAAAAGCAGCGGCAGGGCGCTGGGGAGCACTTCATCCCAGCGTTCCCAGAGCTTTTCTTAATGACTAATATCTTTACGCTAACATTGTCTAGGTGGCACTACATTAACAGTGAGTTGACTACTGAGAAAAAACCTTATGTGGACACAGGCTCTTTTACAACAAATTTACTCCCGATCTCAACCTATCTTCTATCAGGGAATTATATCTTCACTGGGCCACCTAAACAGAAGCTCACATATTATGGCCTTATATTTACAGACTTTGATGACAGTAACTCATAGTTGTGAAAAAAAGACTACATGTTATTCACAGATACGCAGACACATAAGTAAACCAGGTCTATATGTTATGCATCCAGTGATTTCTGACTGTTTGGTCCAGCACCTAAACAAGGTTGAGGATTTAATAAAATATAATGATAAAAAATAACCATCACAGATATCCAGAATGATGATCACATGACCATAATTTATCCATTGTGAGCATTGCTTCTTGTCTCTGTGTGAGTTTCTGACATCGAGTTCCCCCCTATCTAGTTCCGTCTGGTGGTGAAAACAACTCTGAAGCTGTTGTTGGTGTTTGTGGAGTACTCCGAGTCCAACGCCCCGCTGCTGATAGATGCCATCACCTCTGTGGACTCGAAGAGAGGTATAAATAAGTCAACATGCCACCAGCTGCTGAGGAACATGCTCTCATTCATCATTCTATTCCTGCGCTATTTATTGTAGTTGTTTGGTTTGTTGCCCAGGTTGACCTACAGGGAGGGGTGGTTGGGTAGAAAGAGATTGAATGTTTTTCTTTGTAATGGACTGATTTCCAGGATGCAAGCCGTGGTCCAATACAATGGAGATTTTGCATGAGAAGGATGGAGTGGACACGGAGCTGTTGGTCTACGCCATGACCCTCATCAACAAGGTGTCCATGTTTGTAATGTCTTTGAACCAAATGTTTAAATGGTACTTTTTATCATTAAGTTTTTAAGTACTGGATAAGGGAAAATCTAACTCTGATATGACCACCAGTACTTGAAAAAAAGCCTCACCTTTCCTCATTCCTTCTTTGTGTATTTTTAAATTACGTGTTTTGTTATAAGGTTCTTCAGTAATTTCTGCCCCAACCAAAATTAGATGAATTAGTGTGGAATATTGCATTATTTTGTAATTTTGCTACCAAAATGTTAAAATAAACTTCAGTTGCACCTTGATAACTTCGTGGTCTCCCTTTCATCGTGCAGACGCTTGCAGCACTGCCTGATCAGGACTCATTTTACGATATGGTGGATGGTCTGGAGGAACAGGGCATGGAGACAGTGTCCCAAAGACATCTGGGGCGGAAAGGCACCGATCTGGACTTGGTTGAGCAGCTCAACATCTATGAGGTTTGAGACACACTGAGTCATAAGAACACAAGGAAAATATTGCAAGCTGATTTATTAAAGATTAGAGATCAGCTAGTGAGTGCTGCTCACTTCCAACGAATATGACTCCTGACAGTATTTTTAGTGCATTTGCTTAATCCTAAAATTCTCTGTGTGAAACACCTGTCACCCTCCCCGCTCCACACACACTTCACACCTAATACATTTTTTCCCCAGATGACCCTACGGCACGAAGACGGCGACGATGACAGCCAACCTCCACCAACGGGACGCCGGGACCGCCAACGAGTCAGCCTTGGGGGTGGGGACAAAAAGCGTGGCCTGGAGAGAAGGCGGAGTCGCAGGGCCTCTCTTGGCCGATCTGGTCACGCCTCTCCCTGCAGCCCTGCGTCCCCACAGAGGGCGGGCTTCCAGCCTTTCAATGGGCAGAGAGCTGAGGACATGAGTGAGAGGTGAGCAAAGGGGCAGATAAAGTACTGTCAAAATAATCTGACAGGGTGACTGAAAAAGTGTCATTAAGGGGTTGATTGATTGTGGTGCCAAATATTTAGTCATCACATTTGAGACGCACGTGTAGGGCCCTATGAGACATATTTTAATTTTTTTTCTCACTGCTCTAAATTTAGCTGTTAGTGTCAATTTCCTCAGGTTTTGGGTTTTTTTTTTATTACTCTTTGACACAACAACATTCATTTTTATTCCTGCAACCCAACATCAAAGAATAAAGTCATTTACCTCACAATTTAGTAGGATTTATACTTCCTGTGAATATATTCAAATTAATCTCATTTGGATATGTATTTACTTTATGTTAACAGAGTAACATAGTAATATGTATATCCTGGTCAAAATATGAGGGAGCTCCAACATTAGCAGCAGCCTGTTTGACAACAGAGATGCGAATAACAGTTAGTACGATGTGGAAATTCAGGACCACCGAGAAGCACAGGAGGATTTGATCCAAGCTTGGCTGACAGAGCGAAAGACTATGGTCAAGCTAGCCGTCACCCGCATCTCTCTGGTCAAACCAGCTAAGTTGGAGATGGACACAGGCAAAGCAGAGCCAAGTCTCTGTGACGACTCCCCTGTTGTTCCCCTGGTGTCTGTGCTGGTGAGTGTGAAGGAGCTGAGCCCGCCCTTGTTAAAACACCAACACAGAGAGCAGAGGACAGAGGAAGCATGCCCGCAAATGACACCAAAGTCCACGACATTCTGCGGTTTACAGATTATTCCATTATTATTATCGAATTACACGGTTCTGTCTGAGTTTACAGCATTGAAGAAATTATAGGGCCCTACATGTGTTAGCAGATCCCTAGAAAAAGTTCTGACTGTCCTGTACCAATGCTTTCTGCTCCAGAGCACTGTCAGGTTTCCTTCCATCCATGTAAGTTCAAAGGTCTTCTAGAAAAAGGCCAGCTGCTGACCTCTGTAGCAGTTTGCTTTCCTATCACTGCTCCTCACCTACATGCTGTAACAACTCCTAGTGTGTCTCATGTCACATAAAGTACTCTGAGTGGGTTTTTTTATTCTGCAATGAAACACTGGTGTGGACTTGAGCTCCAATAAAAGAAATAAAAAAAGTTCTCAGCAGCTGCACAAGCCTTCAGGGTTTGTAATTCTAATGCGAGCTTACACATTATTAAACCAGCACAGGCTTATTTCATTGCTGTGTGTGTATGCACAGAGAGGGGAATTTGGAGCCGGCTGTAGCTGTTTACCTAAGGTAAATCTTTTCTCTCTGTATCCTCCTCCCTTCATCTCTTTATCCTGTCAGTGTGTAACATGACTAAAGCAGATTATGCTTCCATCAGTATTAAAATGCTGGTTGTGTGTAAGAGTGTGCATACAAGCACACATTTGTATCTTAAAAATGGGAGTGAAAATGGACATAATTGTATGTAAATCCACTTGCTAATGGTGTACTGAATGAAGTGATGGGTAAAATTTGTTATGTCAGAGGCTGCTTTATATTATATATGCACACATAGAAAAAACAAACATTACATTCATTGCCCACCCCATTCGTCACACACATGGCTCTGCTCTTGTGGAACAACACCTGGCAGCACACGCCGACTGGACTGCAACGAGGCTCATCTGGTTTTACTAGACAAAGCTGTTTGGTGACACTGAGCTCAAGTCAGTCCTTCAGCCACAGCTTATTCTCCTCCTAGCATTCCTCTCTCTCTTCCTCATCATCATATTTCATCTACTTGTGCATGTAAAACTACATGAGGCATGGCGTGAATGGGAAACATTCATCCCCCCTTTCCCCTGTTTCATTTTTGTGTTTGTTCTTGTCTTAATTCTTTTGTTTTTCTATCACTTTATCTCAATCTGATAAATGTCATGTCCTCGTTTGTTGTCTTTGAGCGTCATAAATGTTTGTGTCATTTGATCACACAAATTTAAACATTATTTCCACATGTTGATCTCATCTAACCCTCCATCTATCCCATCATCCTTTTCTCAGTTCCATCTCTTTATTTCTTCAGAAGTGTGGTGATTTTTTATTTGCATGCTTTTCTCATGTATCACATCATCTCTCCCTCGGTCCTCCCCTTAAATGTTCCACCCATCCATCTATTCGTCCACTCCCCTCTGCCTCCACAGAGAGGAGGAATGTGAGGATGGGATAGAGGAGGAGGAGGAGGATGAGGAGGAGGAAGAAGAGGAGACTCCAGTGACTGAGTCTGATTCGGATGAGCAGGAAGGGGCTGATACATTGTCTAAACTGACCACCATCAGGTATTTTAGGACATGATGGTAACATGGAAATTAAGTCATTTCCTTTGGTCGCCTGATAAATCTAGAGGGTTAATATCTATAAAGCAGCAAAGCTGTTGTCACTGTGTTTGGTTGTATATCTGGTTGGTCTGATCTCCGTGTGGCCTTTGTACTTGGTTAAGGCTCTGGTGGGGTATATATGGTACTACTTATCTGTCTTTTGCCCAGTTGCATCCATTTATTCCTCTTAATCCATTCCTCTGTTCCTAGCCCGGCCAGACATCTTCCACCCATAGTTCACCGAACAACCGTCCAGTCCATCACCATCACTTCCAGAAAGGAGAATACAAAAGAGGAGGAGCAGAGGAATTGGACTGAACCACCTCCCGCACCCACCCTCCACTCCCCCTCTACCCCCACCATCTCTCCTCCTGTCTCCTCCCCTCTCAGTCCGCCAGCCCAACCTTCCCTTCTGGCCACCCTGCTGGCCAGGAAGAGGTCCATCATCACTGTCCCGGCCACCAAGGAGGTCAGCCCACCTTCACGGGGCAGCTCCCGTCCCTCCCCCGAGCAAGTGCCCTACCTGCCCCACTCCCCCTTCCACCTCTTCTCCTACGACCTCGATGAGGAGCCATCACCCCCGGCTCCACCCAGCGAGGAGTCACCTAAAACGACGTCTCCCAGGTCAGACGGACAGCAGAACTCAATCTCCCACGAGTTCAAGAAGCACAGAAAGCTTTCCTTGCACCTCTTCAACGTTCCGCTTTTTCCTTTTTCAATTTCAATTTTCTGGCTTTTATCCTCGCACCATCTTGAATCTCTTTGCACCACTTTTGTTATTCATCACCTCCCCTTATCACCAGTTCTTTTCACTTCTTTGACTGCACGGCTTCTCACCTTCAGCACCTCAACTCTCTTATTATCACTTTTTGTTCCTTCACATCTCTTTTTCTTAGTTCTGTCAATAGGTGGATAATCAGCACTTGTTTGCAATCCTCGCTTTGTTTCCCAGTGTCACAGCTTTTCCCTTCTTTTCAAGAACATGTACACTGCCTGTATATCTTTGTGGTCTCTTTCTTTACTTCTTAGTTTGATTATTTCAGTGGAATCTTCTCAACTTTACTTTCTCTATTCACTGTATTGCTGTGTAAGGTTTTCTTCTTGTTGGCGAGGACTGTATTTCCAATATTTCACCTCTGTTACTCTGTTGTACCAAAAACTTAGGGAACATACTGCTAGCTTAAAAACAATATTGTTGCCTGCTTAATGACTTGTTAAGATAAATATATTTTAGCAAAGGGTCTTTTACAGATTCACAGGGACTGTAGGTGAGGAGAGACACCTTGCCTGGAATTTTCCAAAAACGTGGGATTAAACACCACAGCCATTACGAATTAGGGTGACTCTGGTGTTGCACCAACAGCATACCTGTTATGTAACAAGGTGTCACATTCATTCCTCACCACCAGCTTTGCACTAGTGAGTTTGGTGTCATGTAACTGGTTGAGTGCAGAGGTCACTCACTGTCACCTATTTTCTCACCCCTTCTCTCACCCAGGAATGGAGGTCTCGGTTCCTACTCCTCCCTCAGCAGCCCGAGTACGCCCACCAGCTCCAGGTGAGAGGAGTCCAGCATGTGCCTGCACATGACATCCTTAAAATACACGCTCATGTACTGTGAACAAGTTCGCATACAAGTTCACATTCATGTGTGTTTGCAGGACCAAACACACACACACACACTCACATGTGTAACAAGTACGGCATGTGTGCAGTCATGTGGTGCATTTATGCTGATGACATATTAAAGTGAATGTGATCTCAGCTCTCTGGTTCCCCAGTTACTAAGTTGCTCCTATTACCTCCATGGAGAGTAGAGTCATTAAAACATAATTTATGGTGCTTCACATACATACTGACACACATATAGAAGCTCTGCAGGGAGCATGTGTTGTGTTATGTTTGTTTGATTTAGCTGCCTACATTATCATATTACATCAAAGTGGTGCAGCAGGAGCCTCATCTAAATCTTTTGTACATTGCTCTTGGAAGAAATGTTGATTATCACACCGTACTGAAGTAAAGTATCCCACTGTCACTTTCTGTTGGTCTCAAGGCAAAATTCACAAGAGATACTGTGCTAATGATATTACAGCACAAGCATGCTCATGACATTTTGCAGCTGAGTGCAATTTGCCTTTTTGTAACGTCTGATTGCAATTATCCATGTGGCAAAGTATGAATGTTGCCTCTGTGCCAAGAACATAGTAGGCAGAACAAAAGCAGAGAGAAAAAGAACATTTCAGACCACAAGCTGCAGGTCCTGACTGAAGAAGTGTAGAGGCATTCCTCAAAACTTCAGGCATGGAATTTAAACATGACACAGAGTAACCATATTTGGGATTCAGTGTGTTAGTGTTGAAGGTGTTTTCAAATGCACCTTCAGACTGTAAGAGAGGTTGTTTGATTTAAAGTGGAGGACAAAGGAAAAAATATCATTCAATGTGCTTCAGTTACAACCAACTCTCTGAAGATACTAATAATTTCACTGTTACTTTGTGTGGCTATTAGCGCTGATCTTTGTGAACTGGACTGTTTTTGCAATGAGGCTCATTTGCATAAAAGGGGGCAACTTTGCACCAAATGTGTGCGTATTAACATACTTCGAATAATAGCACAGGAGCACAAAAACACTATTTGCTTACCTTTTTTGAGTGCTTTGTTTCTGTGTTATTTGTGTCACAGAGCTGCACAGCCCTTTTGTGAATTTGCCGCTGACTGTGTAGTGGTATATCAAACTTATTTTTCTTTTCCATCTCTTTCCTTCAGGCCTGCTTTAGGAGGTCTCCTGTCCTCCTCTTACCGACAACATCAGGAGTCTCTGGCGGCTGAGCGAGAGCGTCGCCGCGTGGAGAGAGAGGAGAGACTGCAGAGGATAGAGAGAGAAGAGAGGAACAAGCACAGGTGAAGCATTGCTGGCTTTGTTTTGTCCTTTACAATTTGAAATGACAGAATAGATTAAATAAAAACTAAATTATTCTAAAGGATAGGGTTCTGGGCTCTGCCTCAGAGATAGGGTGAGAGAACTCAGACATTCAGAGGAGGCTCGGAGTAGAGCCGCTGCTCCTTCAAATAGAAAGGGGCCAGTTGAGTTGATTCGGGTATCTGATGAGGATGCCTCATTGGCGCCTCCCGTTAGAGGTGTTCTGGGCATGTCTAACTGGTGGGAGGCCTCGGGGCAGACACAGAGCTCGCTGGAGGGATTATATATCTCATCTGGCCTGGGAGCATATCGGTATCCCCCAGAGGGAGCTGGAAAGCGTTGCTTGGGAGAGACGTCTGAAATATTTTGCTTAGCCTGTGGCCCCGCATCCCGGCCCTGGAAAAGCAGATACAAATGGATGGACTGATGTTAAGAGATTATTATAGAATAAATAACATTATTTTTAAACGCGGGGATAAAATAGAACTCAAAACAACAATTAATAAAGAAAAGAACAAGCATGCCTGCATAAATGAAAGTATAAATCAGGAATTACACAATAATGAGAAAAAATAAAGAAGAAAATATCAGTATTTGATACATTTTTAAAAAGACTAAATGCACAGTATCAATGATTTTACCATACAAAACATATGGATTATGGGTTATATCAGTACCTTAACTCTTTGTGTGCATGATGTGCAAACGTATCATATTCACACTGGCAGGTCTGAACTGGTGCAGAGGATTATTATTAAGTTTAAAATGTTCTCTCTGTGTCTTTGTTACAGCCGCGACTATGTGGATAAAATGGAAGAGGCCAGGCTCGCACGGGAGGAGAGGTAAGTGTGTGCACTAAATCAAAACAGCGCGCACTCACAAAACAGCTGAAGCCTCGGGGGAATATGTTTCAGCCTGTGGTTTGGGAAGCTCAGTAACAGTGTAATTGTTTTCAGGTTAAAAAGGTCGGGGGGATACTGAACCGATTTTCTTTGCTCTGTCTGCCTGTTTTCTCTTTTCTTAAGGAGCTTTATTTAACTGCCGCACTTTGCCAAGGGCCTGATTGTTTTGGCTGCATGCTGTGAGAAAATCAGATTCCAGGATTCGTCAAGCTTTTCATGCTGAATGCACGTGCACGTACACAGACACATGTTTTACTCAAGCACATGTGCGTTTAAACACACACAGAGAATTTTCATGAGGCTAATAAATATATGTTTGTGTGCAAATGGGAATCACTGGAAGCAAGAGGTTTACTCAAGAGGGTATGTGAGGTCACGATCAGATTCAGGACTGATTGTACTCGATGCAGCCATATATTATACAGCGACTCAGAATCCCTCTCTAACCCCTTTAACCTGAAAACAATTACCCTATAGCATTATGTACTGTGCCAAGTGCTGCCACTTTTCCTGTACGCTCAGAGCTGTTTCACCCTCAATTTAAAGCACCGTTGATTCAATAACACACAGTGTCAGGGAGTCAGGTGAAAAGAAATAAAGGCTGACAAAGCAAAAGAAAGAATAAACTGAGAGCAGCTTTGTTTGACAAAAGATGGAGGAAACAAGCACAAGACAGACAGAGGTGGAGATAAGCAGCTGAGAGAGCACACTGGAGATGTATCCATTGGAGAGGTTGATGTTTTCACGGTGTATTTCATGGTTATCAGGAAAACATGACTTTTTTTCCCTAAGCTCACCTTCCCATGGGGACGTATCTGTCTGACAACATACATCACTGTAACTTGCATGAAACATAATGGCTTTGATGACAACTGTGTCCAAAAATGATCGCTGGCATACTAGAGTGGGACTGAAATTAAATTCCTGAAGCATGTAGCAAATGTTTTTGGTTTGGTAAAGCCACCGAACACAATGTTTGTTTCTCCCTTGAACTTTATGATTAAATACCTACGAAGTAACATTTCCATCAGCCTCAATTATACTGTATTTTGCTAATTGTTGAGTTGCTACTTGCAAAGTGCTAATTAGCAAATGTTACCACGCCAACACCCCAAACTAAGGCTACAATCACACTGCAAGCCCTTATGCTCAATTTGAAGTTATTGCTCAGACTCGATTTTTATTTTGTTTGGCCGTTCACATTATCTTTTAAATGTGGCTAATATCATACTCCAGCGTAAACTGGTCCCACATGTTTAACAGAACAATAAATACAGCACGCTGTCATATGAAAGTGAGCATGGAGGCCACTGAAGTCAGTGTTTATTGTTTAGTTTATAAGTTGATGTGCAGTGAAAGCCAGTGAATTTGTGAGCAGATGATAACAAGGACAAAGATGAGGAGAAATGGAGAGCAATTTTTAATTATGGCTTTTTGTGGAGCATTAGCTGCTACTTCCATACAGATGTGTGTGGTGGGATTGTGATGTTAATGTTAATGGCTTCACTGAAACAGATTTCATCAAAAAATTCAGTATGTTTAGAGTTACTTGTAACAACATCTGTCAGCTCCTCTTAACAGGACTTTTGCAGCAAGACATGCAGAGATGTAAACACTGCACGAACTCCGATATGATGGTTCAGACTGGGGTCGCATTACAAAAATCAGGTATCTGATTTAGGATCACATATGAAAGTGGCACAACTCAGAACTGAAAAGATCATATTCCATGTGATTTCTGCTGTTTAAAAAAAACAGATCTGAGTCACATATTAGTAAAAAATAAAAAGTATTTTGGGTCACTTTTGCCTGCAGTCTTAATGCAGCCTTTGATGGTAAACATGGTAAACAACCTAACTGCTAAACATATTAGCATGTTGATGTTTTAGCTCGTAGCATTTAGGGTTGGAAGGAAAAATTGATACAGCAAAGCACTGCAAAATTTTGTGTGGCAATACTGTATTGATACACAGATGCAAAGTACTGATTTTTTTATTAGTTTCACAAATATGAATT
>JAPZEB010000008.1:21515636-21533164 GCA_029783705.1 Chaetodon striatus | reverse complement strand
AACTTTATCTTTAAAACTTAATCCTATTAGAAAAAACAGCTGGTGACATGAAGTTTTCCTTAGGGGACATAATTTACATTGAAAAGGGTAAATAAATCACAATATATGTTTTTGCAACACTGAGCAGTTCACAAAACATTTAAAATCATAATAACATTGTATAAAGATCAGTATATCATGGTAATATATTATCCTGGGGCCTCTGGTGAGTCAGACCCCCAGTAGCACATAGCTGACAGCACAGCAGGCATGGCTGTAGACTCTTGGTCTAAGTACAAGATAAATCATGACCATCTACATTACATCATCATCATCCATGTTATCAATTACTCCTGACTGGGTGTTAACAGATTTTTAATACAATGGCAGTATCTGTCAATATTTGTCAATTCACAGACATCCAATAAACGGCTTATCAAAGATTGATTTTATATATTCTACATATATTTACGTCAATATTTTTTTCAGTGAAAGTCTGTTACTGTGTTTGCCTGGCTATCACTCAACACTTTTAATTTCTACATAAGTGTGTGAAGACATACAGCATATTGCTTTTTTTTTAGGTCCAAGTTGAAGCACACAACACACAGTTGCCTTACTCGCTCTATTTCACTCTTAATCCCATGCACACGCACACAAACACACACATTTATTGGTATCTGGTTTCCCCAGTCCTCTGAAGTGGCCTGATGCTAATGAACTCTGAACAGAAGCTCCACACATTCATGCTATGGTGGGAAAGAGGAGGGGTTAGGGACAGAGGGAGAGAGGGGGAGAAAGGTTTGACTCAGTGCCATAAATCTCGGCTCTGGCTGGCAGGATGAGTGGTAAAGTTTGGTAGGGGGAGAAAGGAAGGAAGAGAGGAAGCGGGAGGACAAGAAGAGACAGGATAAGGACAAGGGAGGAGAGCTCATCGAGGCACATCTTGAACAGGTTTACTCTGATTCACTTCTGATGTTTGGCCTTTCTGCAGCCAAACTAACATTAACTTCTCCCCATCTCTCCCATTCTTCTCCCCTGTCGTTCTTGCCTGTCCACTCTCCTCCCTAACACTGCCTCTGCCTCTCCAAACTCCCTCTGGTTGCATATTTGGACTGCTGGTGATAGCTAAGAATTTGGCTAGACAGGACAGAAGAGGAGAGGAGAGCAGGATGGTGAACTGGTGCCTGCAGGACATGAGTGATGAATGTGCTGAATGCTTTGTGGGCGATAAATGGGGCGAGGTATAGGATTGGCATGGCAGGTCTGAGTGTTTTGAAGGTAAACAAAGACAGTTGGAAGTTTGTGATAAATTCAAGTAAATCAGCAAAGTGGTAACTAGTTTAGGGCAATTTGGCAAAGACCGACACTGAGAGCAGCGCTGCTCAGAAAGGCGAGACAGAAGATGTATTGTCTCTGAGTCTATTTTTGCCTCTTGCCTCCTCTGATCCTCTTTCTCCTCCTCTCTCTCAGGTATAAGAACGTGGAGCGTCTGGCGGCGGAGGAGTTCGAGAGGGAGCACGTCCGTGTGTCAAGGACTCGCCCTGACCTCAACCTGACCTTTGAACCTTCAGAAGCCTGGCCCTCGTCATCTCGCAGCAGCACCCCGTCCTCCTTCGCCTCCCAGGAGGACACAGAGGCTGACCTTGAACCCCAGACCCCCGCCACCCCCTACACACCCTCTGAGACTGGTAGGACCACTGAGAATACTGTTTGATGGAGTAGATGTTACATAAGGACACACTATGCACAGTATTGAGTCATAACAAGGTGTCTCTGTGGGGGGATGTGAGTTATTAACGTGCTTAGATTAGTCCAAAGTGCTTAGATGGTGAGCTGTGGTAAACAGAACATAGTCTTGTAACATTTAACAACTCCCCAATGTTTGTTTGTTGTCTTTTGTGTCACAATTTAGAAATGTGTTCAGCATTACTGTGACTATGACTGATAATCGTCTATCCTCTTAGTACTGTTTGCACTAATACTACTATGACCCCTACTAATAATATGAATGAAAGAGCTAACTATAAAACAATTTTTGGTCTTATGATGAATAACAGTGTCAGAAACATTGATTTCAACAAAACAAAAAGATATACTATGCAGGAGTTTCCTAAAAAAACAATGCATAGACTCATAAAGAAGTAATCCCTAACAATCATCACTTATGACCCATCAGAATTTATCTCTTCTCTTCACCTCTTCTCTTCACCGGTTCAACTTAATGAAAATCTTGTATCTTGGATCCTGTCGTTCATCACGTCAAAATGTGAAAAAAGTAGAACGACTGTTGCCTGCCAGGATTTTTTAAAAGTTTTCCACCAATGACAATCTTGCTCAGCCGTGCAAACACAGCCTCCCTCTTTTATTCCTTCAGCCACCATCTTGGAAATGGTCAGTGTTACAATATTTACGCATATCTGAAACCCTGTTGATGTCCCAGTCTTTCATAATGTTTAAAAGTAGGTTTGTTTCTCCATCTGACTGCAAACATGGGCTTTTCTTTTGGGCATGTATATCTAGACCAGCCTTGCAAACTGTTGGTGACTTGGTTTGTGAACAAGGTATCCATGACAACGCACAGGCAAGAGGTCGTGTGTTGCAAACTGCGTTAAAACCCCCGACTTAGCCATATTTTTTTCTGTATACATGCCTAAATTAATGCTATTAAAATCTGAATACCAGCATACCCCAAACGTCTTAATCGGAAAATGCTTGATTCGCCCAAATAAAAAATCATTTTTAAATGACCCGTATTAAATTTGGAATATTGTCATATTCAGAGTCATAATGAAATATTAGTGTGCACGTAAACATACCCTGTGTAAAAGATTTCAGAGCACTTGTATGACTTTGAATTCTGCTGGTTAACACTTTGGGGACTTATAATTAAAACCAGAAGGTCTCCAGTTCAAGTCCCAACAGTGCGCCACAAAGCAATCATTCTTAACCTTAAATTGTTTCAGTTTGCAGCCTGACATTTAAATTAGCATGCAGGCCCGAGCAAAAGAAGGGGAGGCGAGACAGATTGTGGAAAATACTGAGGGAGAGGAGGGGACACCATCGGGGGTAGGTAGGCAGAAAAAACACACAGAGAGAGGATATGGGTGAAAGGGTCGAATGGGCTTTTGAAAGACCTTTTTGAAAGTGTAATGCCAAAACATCTTGTGTAAGAAAAAAGCCTTGTTTTGGAGCAGAGTGCATGCGCAGCCACGAGCTGAGGTACTGTAGCTCACTTAGGCGAGTGTATGAGGCCTCACAGTGTCGTGTTATTCTAACCCCGCCTGCATCACTGCATGGACTGTACTGTTGAGTTACGTGTTTGTGTGTGTTTTGACATAAACAGGAACTTAATTCTTCATTTCCTGTTCATATCCTGGTCCTGCAACAACCTGGCTTTCTGTATCTGCCATATTGTTTACATTAGTGTATGGGTGTGTGTTTTTTTTTTCTTATTAGTGTGTGTGTGAATGTATGTTGATACAGGGGCGTCACATGTGCAGACATCAATGACAGCCATGTCACATGTTTGAAACCATATTTCATTACGGAAAGTAAACAGCCATTTTAGAGAAGAAAGTAACCAATTTTTTTCATGTGACAGGAGAGGCGGATGACTCCAGTGCCAGTGTAGAAACAGAGGAAAAAGAGGCCACTGGTGAAGAGGAGGAAGAACAGAAAGAGGAGGAAGCGCCGGAGGAAGTACAGGAGGAAGTAGGGGAGGAAGCAGCAGCAGAAAAGGAGGAGGAAGGAGAAGAGTGTGAGCAGGAACCAGAGAAGGAAAAAGAGGAGGCAGAGGAGGACAGTGGCATCCTGAGCGACAAAGAGCGACAGAATGAGGAGGTGAATGAGAAGGACAACTGCTCGGCCTCCAGCATCTCCTCTGCCAGCAGCACTCTGGAGAGAGAGGAGAGGGGGAGCAATGAGAATGGTGGGTAGTTTTGCACTGTGAACTAACATTCAAGTAACATTTCAAGGTCTAGTTTTAAGTCAGTAAGTTGCTTTTAAAGATTCTAGTCAGCTTTCATTCATGTATCGATTATACTCAATGTATTGCTGCTTGTTCCACATGGGATGTATAGATTGACTGTTGGCAAACATTGTATATAAGTTGTCATATTTCTTTTTCTTTAAAGGATCAAGCATGAAACTTACTTTTCATGCGTTTTGGTTCTCTCACTCTCTGCCTCTCACAGACACAAATAGAAAAAAGGAAAGACTCACAAACATGATACGTCACACACACTCCCCCATCCATCCAATTACTCTCTCCTGAGAGACAGTGTGTGTGAGCTGGTGAGGCGACTATTCGAAGCACTTTTACCCTACATGTCACATTCACCCTTTCACACACACAGTCACAAAATGGTGGCCAAGGCTACTATACATGGTGCCACCTGCTACACCGTAACCATTTACACATGCTCACACAACGATTGAACAGCAGTGAGGGTTTGGGGTTCAGTATCTTGCACAAAGATACTTTGACATGCAGACTAGAGGAGCCCGGGATCAAACCGCCAATCTTCTGATTAGTGGAAGATACACTCTACCCCTGAGCCAAAGTCGCCTCAACTAGAGGGCTGTTAGTTTGTTTCCCACTCGCAGTGAAAAAATACTTACGTTTAACAGAGCCGCCATAATGGTTTACCTTTCCACTAACTGCTAACATCTGTTGAAGCTTCAAGTTCACAGCAAAAAAATAAACAACCATCCTGAGATGAGCCAGGTGCTTCAAAATAAAAGCATACTTTGATTCATTTCATTTATCCAGTACTTTATTTAACTTAATTATAATAGTGCTTTATTTAGTTCATTATGTTAGTAGTCTGGAGTAGTTTAGAGGACATTTTAAAATGTCAACGTATATACTGTATGAATTTTCTATGACATAGCCTGAAAACTTTTATGATATTACTTATAGACCATATCATCCAGCCCTCATATTACTATCGGCTCTATTAATGAGCAGTATTTCTTGTATTTTCTCCTTAACCTCATCAACCTCTTTCTCAGGCCTTAAGGAGGCAGAGGTGAACGAGCAGTGCAGCAAACTTCTCAACAGCAAGCTCTTCATGCTGGACATGCTGTACTCCCAGAACAAGAAGCCCAGTGATGAGGAGGAGGAGGAAGAGGATGTGGAGAAGGAGAAAGAAAAAGGAGAGGGGGAGGATAAAGAAACAGGGGAGGATGCTGACACGCAACCGGATGACAACCAGGAGAGCGGCCACAAGGCTGACAGAACAGAGCACCACGGGACCATCCGACCGTTCGCTGAGCGGTTTGGAGACTTGATCAAGGACCTCAGTTCACCCCATGCTCACCCGGATGTCCCAGCCAACGAGCCCCCTCCTCCCCCACCCAAAAAGGAATCGGACACGATCTGGGACCAGCTCCTGGCCAGCCCTCGAGAGCTGCGCATCGGGGACATCAACTTCACCGACCTGACGGAGGAAGATGACAAGGACATTCTGGATGCCGTTTTGATGGGAGGATGCGGTGACCTCCCGCCTCCACCGCCTCCTCCGCCCTGTATACCCCGCTTCCCACCACCTCCACCTATTCTAGGCAGCTGCCCCCCACCCCCTCCACTGATAGGAATTATGAGGCCTCCTCCTCCCCCTTCCTTTAGTGCCCCAATTCCAGTGCCTCCGCCCCCGGAGCCGCCTCTCTTCAACAAGAAGAAGAAGACAATAAGGCTTTTCTGGAGCGAGGTGAGTCATGACACAACTGCTGTTTCCTTCAGTCAGATACAGCTATCACTGTTTTTACTCAACGTTACACGGCACTGATTCAGATGGTGATAACTGAAAGAGTGTCACACAACTTCTCTAAAGACCCAGGTTGCTATAATTTAATTTTTGTCAATTAAAATAAAAAAAACTCACCATATAAACCTTAAAATCACGACAACACAAGCAGGCAGGCTGTCACTTTCTCTCTGTGTGAAGAGGATTTTAGTCATTTGTCAGAAATATTTGACCAGTATTGTTGGTTGAGCAGAAGTTCCTGCAGATCTAGAGCGCTCAGAATACATCATGTTTTCATTAACCAGATACAATTAAGGAGTCATTACAAACACAGTGCTGTTATTTGTGGTTTTTGTGTTCCGAGTCTCTCATTTACCTTTTTTATTGCAGGAAAGGATTGTCTGACACATGTCTCTACCTAATTTACTTTTGCTCTGTTTGTGATCAGGTGCGTCCGACAGACTCTCAGTACAGGGACTACAAACGGAGTGGAGACTCGTTATGGTCCAGTCTGGAAGCAGTGAAAATTGACACAGCCAAACTGGAACACCTGTTTGAGTCGAAATCAAAGGAAATGCCAGTGACAAAGGTAAACAACCAGTGTCTGAACAGGGTTTAAAGAGGATAAGGACACCAATTTATGTGCTGTACGATACGAAATGTATGCATTACTAACCCAACAAAGTCCCGTTAGTTTGTTTGTTCTTGTTATGTCACATCATTGAGGTTTCACAAAAAGTTGGAATGTACTTCATGACCCCTACACATTAAAAATTTATATTTGTCTGTAAGTCATTGATGTTCAAAGGTGGTTCCACCATGCCAGATTAAAAATGTGTCCATTATCTCCAGAACATGAAAGTTGTTGAGTGTTTTACCAGTTAAGCGAGGTCACGTGTGTTCTGATCCTGATCAAACATGGGACATTTGAATCCTTTGTAATTCTCTCAAAGCCTCTAAATTAGAAAAGTATGGTCTGCTAAGATGGGGAGCTGAACCCAGGCCTCTCACACTTTGAACTCTTGAGCCACTGCTTCTAAATCACAACTTCAGTTAGAGCTGATCCACTTTAGTAACTAACCTCAGCTTGGTTTCTGTTTTACGCGTACTGTGACTATATGATGGTGGTCTGCAGCTATAGTATCGAAACAGCTCAAGCAAAGCTGTTAGTTAACGAGACAATCCAGGATTTAGAGGACCACCAGAACACTGAAGCCGTCAGAAGTCAGGACAAACTCTACTGAGATTGTTTTGGCAGACTCTCCTTTGTTGTTCCCGTCTTTATGGTTTTCCTACCTCACCTATCAGAATGTAGAGTTTGTGTTTTAGATATTTAAGATTAGAGACTGAAAAGGTTCAGACCAATTTCATGAAGGTTTTTACATTTGTGGTTTGAATAATTTGGTTAGGTGTATTTACCAACCGCTGCACCACCATGCCGCCCTTTTTTTCTGATATTTCATTGACAAATGGATTAATTAAGAAAATCATTGCATCCACTGGCAACAGCCAATATTTCTCCTCTTCATTTTGATAAATTAAAAAAGAAAACTAATAAAAAGCCAAATCATCCACAGGTGATAGTCGATGGATTCCTAGACTGCATATTTTCCGCCTCTTTTGCTCTCCCACAAACTATTTACCTGCTGCTCAAACGTCGTTGGTTAATTCTGCTTCAAATCCTGCTACAAATGGACCACAAACAGAGACCAGAACACTTCCAAGACCAAAATCTTGTCCAGTTACCAACTGTTTACCAACTGCATACTTATGCAGATATCTGTTTATAGTTGCAGCCCTACATTTTTCTAGACTAACACAATGGTTAAAAAACTTTACTTGTTTGTGTTTAGCTTCATGTTTCACTTCTTTGAATACTTCCCATCACATATGTTGACGTATTCTATAAAATACTTAATATACATATTAAACACAACTAAAAGATTTAAGAACTGTTAGTGAAAAATAAAATTGTTAGCCTTACATATCATTATAGGGTCAACTGTAAGATGAAACAACATAGTGTCAGAGTCGTACTGTAGTGTAAGTCTTCCAGCCTCCATTGGGTGGGTATAAAACTCCCTAGTGGCAGTAACCGGGGCTTAACACCTACTCTGTTACACTTTTATGTGCTGACATATTACGACTTCCTTACATTTATAGCCTATAATAGCCTCAAGTGCGGGTGAGGTCATATGTTCACATGCAGTGACAATATGACTTCAGACTTATGCAAACACCCACATTAACACACATACTGTAAAGACTCAAGTGTAATGGTATTTCCGGCCCCTGCGAGCTGCAGTCAATGTAACCTGAGTGATGATCCCTCTAATCCTTACAAACCCATAAAGCAGACCACACTCAGAAAAGATAGAGAGAGAAGGGAAGAGGGACAGAGACCCAGCACTGACCCTTGATGTATTTTTGTGTACCAGAAAACAGCAGCAGACGGCAAGCGTCAGGAGATCATTGTTTTGGATTCAAAGAGGAGTAACGCCATCAACATCGGTCTGACGGTGCTGCCTCCTCCGCGCACTATCAAGACGGCCATACTTAACTTTGATGAGTACGCGCTCAACAAGGAGGGCATAGAGGTGAGAGATATAGACAATGGTGAAAAGGAAGAAAGTGTAACTCATTCCCAGATCCTCCATCTCATGTATAACACCTGTCATCCATATGAATACTGCTGTCCTCTCTTATCATACTCTGTCCTTGCCCTCAGAAAATCCTGACGATGATCCCCACAGAGGAGGAGAAGCAGAAGATCCAGGAGGCGCAGCTGGCCAACCCTGATGTCCCACTGGGCTCAGCAGAGCAGTTCCTCCTCACTCTGTCCTCCATCAGTGAGCTCTCTGCCAGACTCCAACTCTGGGCCTTCAAGTTGGACTACGAGGCAACCAAGAAGGTCTGTATAAACATGGACAGTGCTGTTGTGATTAGATAAAACTATAACAACCTGGGAAAAAAAGTAGATTCTTTTTCACAAGAATGTAGAGGAGGGAAGTCCCAACCAAACAAGCATTTAAAATCGCACTGAGCAAGGGAATGTGCTTTTATTAACCTCTTCCAAACCCCTCAGCCAACATTACTGTCTTTCATAGGCCATAATGGGCTTAGTTTGGAGGAAGGGGTTAAATAGCTGGCAAAGTAAGGCTAAATTTTGGTGAGGGAAAGCCTGGCTTGGCCACTTTCACCAATGTGTATTTGAATATTTCTGCATATTGGATGCCATGAACAGTATTGCATAGATTGGGCATGACTGGAAAGCTAAGACTCAGTGAGCCTAATTGTATTCATGTGTGATGACATTAGCCCTATAGTGGCCATTTCAGTGTAGTATGACTTTTGTTTTAAGTATAAAATGACCTGTTGTGATCTCTATGATAATAACACCCTCATTAAACTTTACAACAACAAACTAGAGACCTCCAGCATTCATATGACTACTATAGGTACTTTGAAAAAAAGGTGGGTCTCTGGGCAGTTTCCAGTAGAGAAGTAAAATAATTAAAGAAATCTCCAAGTGTCAAAAGATTTTGATAACAAATCCCAATATGGGTTTTTCTGTCATGTCTTCAAGGTCTTGGTGTCTAAATGTGGTATAATGGGGGGGGGCTTCTGACCATTTTTCTTCTCACAACTCTACAATACCACAGTTCTCAAGTGGTCAAAAATGTTTAGCACCCAAACTGTGTAACAAATGGTATCAACCCAAACAATGCTGCAACTTATGAGACATAACTAAGCATGGGAATGATCATCATACACTTTAAAAGTTTGAATACGTACCTGACCAAAACACAATTTTTATGACCTATTGATGACAAGAAAATCTGACACACAGTTCTGAGCTGCATCTCAGATGACTGTCGAGGTTTCAAGCTTTTTAGATGAGGTATACCACCTGTATGTGGCATATCCTGGGGCCTGCTATCTCCCCCTAAAGATCCCCTGTCCCACCTCAGACAGACAAAAATTGGTCTGCGTGGTGGGAGTACAAGAGATTAAAGCAGAAACAGACATACACAAACAAAGCCAAATGAACTCTGCACCATAAAGGTTTGACTAAATGTGCAAGGCATGTGTGCATTTGTGTGTGTCTTGTGCCCGTGTCAGTAAGTATCAACATCCCTTGGACTACAAACAACATCCGCAAAACATCAACATAGTTACATCATAGGATCATAACAAAATATGCACGCTTATTAGCAGCACCTCGTCTTCCTCTGGCACATCATGTTTTACTCGGGCAAAGAATGCATCCAGGAGGAGAAGTTCAAAGTCAAAACCCTGAGAATGAAAAACATGCCGCCCCTCCTGTAAATTTTACGGCTTTCCACAGGATGCATTTGTCTTTAATCTCCATGAAAGGCACGATTTCTGACTGCATGTTCAGCAGAGCGCCGTTCCCAACTCGACTCTGTGGGACGGTTTGGTAGTGGGAGGCTTAATGGAGGGCAACATACCGTGCAGGCACACAAACACATGCACACAAGGGAGACCTGCTGCACAAAAACAAAATGCTTCATGTAATCAGAAGCACGTTTGATAGCAAAGACTGACCGAGACAGCGACCCTCAAACAACCTGTCGTGACCTCAAACGTACGCATGTGGTTAAAGACAAGGTGCACCTGTTTACCACTTTTATAACCATACATTAATGAAACACATGTTTTTTGTAGTCTTAATTGACTCAACTAATGATGTGGGTGTGTGTGTGTGTTTTCTTTATCTCAGGAAGTTGCAGAGCCTCTGCAGGATCTGAAGGAGGGTATGGAACAGCTGGAGAAGAACAAAACCCTCCGCTACATCCTCTCCACACTGCTCTCTATGGGAAACTTTCTCAATGGCACCAATGTGAGTCATGATCATTAGAGGTTCATCACACAGGGACATAATGACAAACCTCTGCTTGTAGTAGTTTGTAGTAATTGTAGATAGTCAGTGATTTTGGTAAAGTGTGTATTTTTCAAGCCTGTAATTTGTAGATTAAAAATTACATCACATAGCTACTATAATTTGGTGAGACCACTTGTACCTTATTAGACATACTCTCAGCTCAGTCACTATTTCTTCGAATGTATGTCCAGGCTAAAGGCTTCGAGTTGACATATTTGGAGAAGGTTCCAGAGGTGAAGGACACGGTTCATAAGCAGTCTCTGCTGCATCACGCCTGCTCTGTGGTGGTGGAGAACTTCCCTCAGAGCACCGACCTCTACTCAGAGATAGGAGCCATCACACGATCTGCAAAGGTAATCACTGTCACTAATAGAAAAGTTATATAACATAACTTATACATGAAGCGGCAGTCTCTGGGGCTAAGAAATAATGCCTCCAATGGCCAGCGAGTCAATCAGCCTGGTACAAAAAAAACAAATTTAACCTCTAGAGCTAATTTTCCCTTTCGTCAACGTCTCTCCTGTCAGGTGGATTTCGATCAGCTGCAGGAGAACCTATGTCAGATGGAGCGGCGCTGCAAAGCATCATGGGACCACCTGAAGGTGATCGCCAAGCATGAGATGAAGCCCCAGCTGAAGCAGAAGATGTCTGACTTTCTCAAAGACTGCGCTGAGAGGATTATCATCCTCAAGATTGTTCACCGCAGGATCATCAACAGGTAGTTCCCCTCAGAACAATCTCTCTTCATCTTAATATAACAAAACATATTCTCTCTACACATCTATCTGAAGATCTGCTGCTGAAAAGACTAGTACTTAAAGTACAAGTGTCTAATTTCAATTGTTTTGTAAAACTTTGGGAATAAATCTTGAACAGTCTAAAAATACAACAACCTGTGACAATTGCACAAAAAAATGGCATTACACCTGGAGAAAATACTTTCCCACAAGGACTTGTAGGAAAATGTATTCATGCAATCACTCTTCCTCTCCTTTCCTCCTCCTCCTTCTCCCAGGTTCCATTCATTCCTGTTGTTCCTCGGTCATCCAGCTTACAGCGTAAGAGAGATCAGCGTCCACAGGTTCAGTAAAATCATGAGCGAGTTTGCGCTGGAGTACCGAACCACCCGAGACCGCGTGCTGCAACAGAAACAGAAACGAGCAGACCACCGTGAGCGCAACAAGACCCGAGGAAAGATGATCATAGACGTCAACGCTCCTGTGAGCATCACACACACACACAGAGAATCCCTCACACAGAGACACACTCTGACTTTCAACTCTATTTTCTTGTCCTCTTTCCAAATCTACCGCTACTTTTTCCCTTCAGTTCTTTGACTTTCACTCTTTGTTTCCCCTGTAGTCTGATGATGAAGAGGAGAGTGAGGTATCAACATGTGTACAGGCTGCATGTGTCTGTGTGTGTGTCTGTATGTGTGTGTGCATGAAACCACTAATCCTGATTGGACCACTTTTTCTTAAAGTATAATTTTCATTGTTTTTAACATCTGACTGGATCAGTAAGCATTGTAGTCTTTACAGGTTGGATGTTTTCCTTGATGCTTCAGCATGTTTGAGTCAAAGCCCAAAGTACACAAATACAAGCTGCTGAATTCTTATTCTCTTTCATTCTGTCTCTCTTCATCAGTGTGCTCGGTATGGCTCTGGCAGCAGCAGCAGCGCCCCTAGTGGCAGCCAGGAGGTCGAGCAGCCTCAGGGCCTGGGACACGCTGAGGATGCTGCAGAGCACGAGCACATGAAGGCCGTGCTGAGAACCAGCCTCAGTGGTGGTGACAAGGAGGTCAGTGCAGTGCCGGGACTTCGGACAAGGACAAGATCCCGGCCTGGAAGGGGAGGTGAGGGTGACTGGAAGTTCCTTACAGGGTCACACAGAGAGTAAAACAAGAGTCGGGGCACTTGACAAGGTTTCTTTGTTCACACCTTTGCTTGATTTGTTCAGGTCGCACGATGCAGGCATGGACTCCTCCCGTGGAGGACGCTTCGATCTGTGGAGATGACGCCGCAGACGAGATCATGGAGCGTATAGTGAGGTCCGCCACTCAGGGCCCAGGAACCAGAGCCCAGCCCAGAGAGAGGAGGAGGTCCAGGGCCAACCGCAAGTCATGTACGACCTGAAGCTTAACCTCTGTCCTAAATCCATACCACAAACAAATTCTAACATGTTGTGTCTTCACACTGGGAACGTGACAAGAAACAAACATATGTTTAAAACTTGTCAGTATTTAAAACCTGTCAGGATGCAGACTTTAGCCTTAAAAGTGCAATGTGCAGTGCCTAGCCACAGCGTTTCACTAGTCATTTTCTAGGTCCATACAAGAGTAATTTTGGAGTGAGTTCTTCCAAACATGCTCCTAAAGTCAGGATATCTGCTGCACCCTATTTGACCACTGCTTTTTTTTAACTGTCTTTAACAAGTCTCCCAACTTTATTAAAGCACACAACTTAATCCTTAGCCTTACTTAATCCTTTGATGGGGAGAAAGAAAAAAAGAACTAAAACAGTGCTGTGCACAGACATTAAAAGCCATTTTGAAGGCTGAAACTTGAACACAGTATGATCAGAGCAGTCACAGGGATGTTTGAGGAGAGTGTCATTGGCCAAAGTGTTTTCAAGTCAAAGGTATTGTATAATTTCCTGTCAGTATAAAACAGTTTTTGGTTTAAAGAGGCATGCCGATTTCTTTTATACCAACTGCAAGAACAATATACAATGAAGCTTAGTTTCTAGTACTAAATGTTTAAAGTTAGTCACTACAAACACAACAAATTACCACATGATAACTTCTCCTCTCCTCTCTTCTCCTCTCCTCACAGTGAGGCGGACTCTGAAGAACGGTCTGACTCCAGAGGAAGCTCTAGCTTTAGGACTAACCGACTCTCCGGATGCACAAATGTGATCGTTGCCGTGGAAACACAACTACAATCATCAAATCTCCGTCAGCCATCTGCCTTCGCCACACTTTACAGAGTTGTATCCAGTCACAAACCCCTTTAGGTTTTTGCCAGCTGCTAATTTTGCCTGATGTGTCTGAGTGATGAAGCTGCAGCCATGATAGTGTTTTTTTTTAATGCCACACAAAGAAAATTGGCAGTGAAGAAAGAGAATGTGTCAAATAAGGACTGATGTATTCAACAAGAAATAGAAAATTTAAATTCAGTGAACTGCCTCTACACTAAAGTGATACATTTTTTTCTATCTAAACATGCATTTGAAATGTTGCATCAGTCCAAAGGGACGATTTTTGCTTGTGAGTTTTTGCAGCTGTGACTGCACCATTTTTCATTTATTTAAGCTGTGAATTTAAGTTGTAAAGGTTGATTTGTTCTCTTATCCAGTTTTAAAGATTCGCCAAGAGATCATCACAAACAAAGAGGCTCACTAAGAAGGATCCTTTGTGAAAAGGCAAAAGTTTGCTTCTGCAGCTGCCCGTTTGACAAGTGACGAGTGTAGCTGTGCTTAGTAGGAATGTGAAAGGTTTTCAATCTGATGTGTGCCTTTCATTTAAAAGGGACAGTATTGTACCTTTTCGCCATCTCTCCATCTTGTTTCAGTCACCTCCTACTTCTCAGATAACTCACAAATGTCACGTTCACAGGTGCAGTTATGTCGAGTATGACGGTTGATGAGAAGTAACTTTTTTTATTTTGGCAGAATATTTATTTGCAAAGCTCGGACATGTTGCACCTTACTCAACATTAATAGTTTCTAATGATGAAATGAACGACTGATTCAAAGTACAGACAAAAGGAAGTATTTATCTCAGAGGAACTGTTTGTAAAGTGTAAAAAGACAAAAAGATAAAGACATTTTTTAAATTTTAATAATCTATTTTGAAGGACATGCAGATTATTCTGCATTAAATGTGTAAATGCCCTTGTCAGCTGCCAGGTACAAAGTACTCTAGTACTACAGTGTGCATGTTTAGTGCGGTTCATGTGATGTATTATTTTTGTAATTTCTGTAGAAACTTGTATTATAGTCTGAGAGAAAAGGGTAAAAAGAGGCTATTCTGTGAATTGTAATAAAAGATAAAAAGAAATGACAGACGATGTGGTCATAGCTGATACACGTGTTTTCAAAGAATTGCTCCGTGCTGAGAGAGGGGAGCAATATTTGGGCATTTACTTTGAACTCTGTGCTCACATTGTACTTGAAAAGGATTGTGGGTAATGTAAGTCTCAACTGAACCATCTGCTACTCTCACAGTGCAACAAAAACAGGGAAATATCGCTGCATAAATATGATGTGGTGAGCTGAAACCATGGTTACATACACTTTCACTTGAAATGCTGTGTATACACACTCTGCAATAAAAAACAAAAACCATTGAGTGAAAAAAAAGAAGGTGCATGTCATTCTTCTTCACTGCTTTCACTTCTTGAAAACACACTAGAACACGTGGGTGTGCTTCTACTGACCAACCTTTGGATTAATAAGATGCCATAAACTGCACAACTGCTGCTCACTTTACTCGTGCAGTTTGATTTTGTTACATGGAATCAGCGTCTTGTCTCTACGGTCTGCTGCCATGGCTAAGTCAATGAGTCTGCTGTGGGGGGCTGGATCCCCTCCCTGCTGGAGAGTTATGATCACTCTGGAGGAGAAGAAGCTGCAGGGCTACAAACACAAGCTGCTGTGTTTTGAAAAAGGAGAGCACAAATCCAAGGAAGTCTTGGAAATCAACCCGAGGGGACAGGTGGGTGTGCTGTAGCGTGCGCAGAGTGATCACAAAGATCAAGTAATCACATATTGACACGAATAAACAGTGCAGCAACGTGTAGAGAAATACTTCACCCACTAAATCATTTGTGTATCAATTACTCACCTTTACACTAAACTTGTGAAACAGTTTTTCTCCATGGTGAATGAAAAATCCAAAAACGGAGAAAACTGATCATTAATTGGAGCAAAAGGGAACCGCATTTAACAACAGCAAATATCAAAGCATCCACTCACAAACTCTCATACAACGCATTTATCCAGTCTTATGCTTAGTACTTAACAAACACATGCATTTTAGCTAAAACCTTACAATCTAAAGGTTCAGTGTGCAGGATTTTGGGGGATATGTTGGCAGAAATAGAACATAATAACTATGTCTAAAAATGAAAATGAGAATTGTTGTATTTCTGTTACCTTTGAATAAGCTTGATGGTACTCCTACACCTGGCACATGGGAGAAGTTTCAGTTGTTTGCAGTCTGTAACCTTTCAGCTTGGTGCTCCTGAATCTTACACACTAGACCTTTAAAACACTTCCACATAGAAAGTCTTATGCACAGATGAGTAGCACGCCTGGGCAAGCGTGTGCATTTGAACTGTGCTCGTCCATTCCATTGAGCAGTGTACAAACCAGGCCCTCAGGAAGTGCGCCAATTTTGTGGTGGCCAATCCGTGGAGTTACAACGTCCATAACCATCACGTTATGGCATCTGAGTGTCACAACCCCCACAGAATTATTTGTTTAACTATCATATTTGATTCATTTAGTCTGATAACATATCGAACGTCTAGAAGCGCGGCACGATTAAATCCCATTCAAGTGGAGTGGAGGGCTGAACCGGAAGTTAGGTACTAAACTCCGAAAGTTGGTAGTGTGCTTGCTCTATGGGTCTGACAGTGCTAATATTCTGTAATCTCTTTCTGCCAGCTGCCTGCCTTCAGACATGGAGACAACATACTCAATGAGTCCACTGCAGCATGTTTATACCTGGAGGTAAAGTGTAAAAAATATGTATTGGGATATGTAGAACATTATACTGATTGACTATCAAACTCAGGCCTGATCTTTTTTGATAGAATCAGTTCAAGTCTCAGGGCAACAAGCTGATCCCAGACAGTCCGGCAGAACAAGCACTGATGTACCAACGCATGATGGAGGGTCTCGTCCTCACTGATAAACTCAGTAAGTTACACACACCCTCACAGGAATACCAAGGATACGTGAATACCGTCACACACTATATTCATATTTTGTCTTAGACTCAGTCATCTACTATGAATGGTTTGTCCCCGAAGAGGAGAGATGTGATTCTGCTGTGAAGAGAAACAGGGAAGCTCTGGCTGCTGAACTTCAACTCTGGGAGGGTTACCTGCAGAAGGTAGCGTATGAGCAGCACACACACACATTGAGAAAGATGTGCACACACCGTACTTACAGTGATGTTTCTTCCTTTTGATTTCTTCATCAAGGTGGCTGCAGGCTCATACCTGGCAGGAGCCTTCTCTCTGGCCGATGTGATCGTCTTTCCAAACATTGCGTATGCGTTTCGTTTTGGGTACGTGGCCAAGTTCAGCATGGACAAATGACCCAAGACTGCTTTGTTTTTTAATGACATCATAACTTTGTTTCTTTTTTTCAGGCTGTCGGTTGGACATTACCCCAAACTGGCCAAGTATTACAGCCTGTTGAAGGAGAGACCCAGCATTAAAACCAGCTGGCCCCCACACTGGGTGGCCAGCTCACAGGGTTTTGACATCCTCAAGGATCTCTGAAACACACAAATATTGTCTTTACCATTTTATTGAATATTTAAGATAAGATGAGATAAGATAAGGTAAGATAGGCTACTCTTTTTTTTAACTTACTGTATCATGTTTATCCATTCGAGGCTTTACAAATTTCTGTTGTTTTCATTGCTTTACTATTCTTCAGTTTATGTAATGTTTCAATATATTGCCTGATATTTGTCTGATTTCTGTTTTCAGTTGTTGTGTATGGAGCATGATTATCATTTTAGTCAATTTGTATTTGTGAATGTAATATTTTACATCTAAAATAAAGACACTGAATGTTTTTTTTTTCTTTTTTCTTTTTTTTTTTTCATTATTAGTCCCACGGTGGGGATATTTGAATCATTACAGCAGCTGAAGG